>OZ012699.1:23572475-23587475 GCA_963942565.1 Maea johnstoni
ATTTTTGAAAACCATCTTAACCCTGTCATGTTGGTATTCATTGGAAACCCATTTGCCAGGATTTCAGTCATTTCCCAGCTTTCTGTCATCCTTTCATGTTGAGCAGGTTAGTGAAAGGCTGAAGTCTGTGTTCCACAGTACTGGCCGTCAGTCCGAGTGGGATATCTCCTAGCTTTTCGCAAGAAGACATCTTGCCATACACTATTTCCACAACAAGGATAACTAATAATACTACAACGGAGCAATATGTAGATTGACGTTGTACAGTGCCGACATTTAATTCCTGCACTAAATGCTTGGGCTGCCCGGGCATAATACACGACCGTACGCTTGGTTGCCACCCAGTTTCCTGGGCATTGATGTATGGACGATCTAAAAACTGAACGTGGTTTTGATTCGCAGTCTATGTGGGCCATTGATGTGCTTGGCTTATTATTTGACATATTATCTATGGTTGTTTGTACAACCAGGCGATAGCACACGTCCGGTCGACTGGTGCAGGAATTAAATGTCTGTACTATAGGTATTTAATTAAATGGCCGTCAGACCGAGTGGGATACCTCCTGACTTCACGCAGATATCTTGCCGTACACCATTTTCACAACAAGAATAACTAATAATACTACAACGGAGCAGTATGTAGATTGACGTTGTAGGTATTTAATTAAATGGCCGTCTGGCCGGGTGGAATACCAACTGGCTTCTCGCAGACATTTTGCTATACACAATTTTCACAAGCACGATAACTAATAATACTACAACGGAGCAGTGTGTAGATTGACGCTGTAGGTATTTAATTAACTACACGCTAAACAGCATTGCTTTGCACGCACGATAATTGGTGGAGGAATCTGAACATAAAAATGAAATGCCGATTTTGAAAATAATCACAAAACACTGCAATCACTGATTTATAAAAGTGTTTTCCCCGTATTTCATTTATGTTTCTTTTTTTCTATTAAGATGTACTTATGTTTATCAATACACTCCTTTATACCTTAACGTTCATAACTTCCCGGTATGGTAAATAAACAATACAATAGACTACACAAAGCCATCCTCTTGTTTTCATAAAGGTGCATCTTCAATAGATGTGATATCAGTTTATTCAATGCATTATCTCCAGCGAGGAAATTTACGCTAAGACCTCCTTAAATACCTGTAACCTGTGGGACGATTTCAATCATGTATCCCACTATAGAGTTTTAACTGCATTTAGGCATGTACATACTTCTCTTTACAGGTGATGGAGGGTATTACTATAAAAGGCGCTCTTATGCATAATAACCTCACAATACCACTAATGGGCACCGCAATATCATAAATAGTCTAACTTTTGTCAGGAAAAAAGGCGATAAAGGTACAATTATGAAAATGTATTCCTGGCCTTTGCGCTTTAAGCATAGCACTCTATTTGACCGCTGAACTGTAGCTCATTTTACTTTCCTTAACTTTCTTTTGGACATTTTTGTACTAAGCGTACGTTTAACTGCCAATTTACTGGTAGGGTTGTAAAAAATAGGCATAGAAGAAAGTTCATCAGCTATCCATCGATCATATCAAGGTACATACGCACATTGTAAATATATATATATATATGTATATATATATATATATATATATATATATATATATATATATATATATATATATATATATATATATATAAACATATATATATATATATATATATATATATATATATATATATATATATATATATATATATATATATATATATATATACTAGTATATATATCATAAGAATAAAATAATTATGTGGGTATGTATGCCTATATATTGACTGTAGAAGACTACAAAGTGGATACATTATTACTTCATAAATAATAATAGGGTGAACAAAAGGTAACTAAAGTGAACAAAAGGCAGCAAAACTAGGGATGATATTAGACAGGTTAGTGTGCCTATCGCATACAAAAAAAAGTTTGACAGTTATCTAGATTAATGCAACGGCATTATCAAACTCCATGTACAGTAGAAACATTCAATTCTTGCACTAGAGGAGTGGGTATAAAACTGGGCATTTTACTCGTTATCCGCACCCGTAATCGCTAAACTGTATCTATGCCCATGCACTTGTACCAGAGGTATATCATACTAGACCTAGTAATCTGCCTTTGGTTGTACATGTGCATGGGCATAGAAACAACTGCACACCGATGACGTCATACCCAACGGAGCTTTACTATGCTGCCGAGTGGGACACGAAGATGTGTGCTTACAGTCGAGACATCTAATTTCTGCACCAGTCGACGGGACGTCGGCAGTGCCTGATTGTACAGACACCCATGGAAAACGTCAAAAAATAAGCCTTTCAATGACCGACGTTGCTGGCGAATCAAAACTACGTTCAGTTGTGAGGTCAGGGACATGTGGTCGCATCCATGCGCAGGAAACTAGGTGGTAAAGGGACGTGTGGGCGTGTATCATGCCCGGGCTGCCCTGTGAAGCATTTCGTGCAGGCATTAAATGCGTACACTGTAAATATATTATTCTCCCAACCGGATAACCAGACAAACACTTGCTGGTAAACGACAGGTAGACTGGTGCAGGAATTGAATGTCTTTACTGCATGTTGTGTAATGCCAAACATGTTTTACGTATTTACAATATCGAAATGCTTAAGTAGTAGTATGTTTATTTGCTGTAATTTTCACATTACAAAATCATACTTCATACAATATACAAAAATTATCACTAAACAATGTGATTACATTTATCATCCGGTATATGGTATCAATATGTAACTGAACAAAAGATAAATCATAACAAAATCATACAAATAATTTCATTTGGCTATATGTTGTTCCGCTGTGAATCTACAATGGGGTACACTTTTGCGGTGAAACGGCCAATATCAAGTCACTTTTCATAAACTACGATAACCTTTACAATCTAAGAGAAATATATTAGTTGTCTACATAGTGAGAGGTGAATATTGAGGTGCTCATACTCAACAAACTTTAAATAATAGAACCTCCCGGTGGGATCCATGTGTTTATTGACTTTCTATTCGCTCATATTGATAAATCCGGGTACACAAGTCATTTCAATTTCCAACTGGGCTCTAACTTACACTGTTGATTGAATATAGTCTCTGTATGCCCAGGTCACGCTACGAGCGGGCTGCCTGATTGCCGAATGTTCTTAAGTATTGCCACTGACTGCTCGCTTTCTCTCACCACTGCCTAGGTTCAAATCCCGACTGGAACATGTGAAAAAGATGCTAGTGACTTATTGTTCGGTGGTGGTTTACGCCGGGTATTTCAGTTTCCTCCCCCACTGACGTTTTACCGCCATTATGATGGCGCGAAAGGGGAAACATTACAGTACAGACGTTTAATTCCTGCACCAATCGACCGGACGTCTGACAGTGCCTGGTTGTACAAACACCAACGGATCACATGTCAAAATAATAAGCCAAAGACGCCAATGAGCCACGTAGCTTGAAGAACAAAGCTACGTTCAGTTGTGAGGTGATCCATGCATTCATACCTACGAAACTTGTTGAAAATCGGGCGTGCGGTCGTGTATTATGCCCGGTCTGCCTACGCATTTAGTGCAGGAATTAAATGTGTCAGCACTGCACATATTCCAACTTAAATAATTCATTTCTAAATGCATCTATTGTTCTACTCTCTCATCCTTCCCTGTCTTCTCGGTCTCCTTTGAGCAAACCAGAGATAATGGAAGGATTCGTTAAGAGCTTAAAATGAAGTAACCATTATAAAATATTTATACGTAATATCAGTGCTAAGTAGAACGACCATGTTCTCCCTTTTTGTTTCACCATAGTTCCCTAATAGCACCATTACTCACACTTTGACGCACTCATAGAGCCAGTCAGTGCGTGCAGAAATTGCTTGTGGCAACCATACAAATCTCTTTTTATCTATGATAAGGCTATGTATATTGGTAGCGGGCATCAGAAAGCATGAAAAATGACGCGTACGAAGCTTTTGGCTTTCTCATAATTAATGCAACATATTCCACTACAGAGACGCAGCGAATGCCAGTTATCTGAGAAAACTGTTACATCTGAGGCGCTTTGTTTCGCTTTAGTGTTGAATATCTCACTGATTTGACAAACCCAGGGGGACACATGCACAAAATAGTAGGTGTAGAATTCTCGCTTCTCGGGGAAGAGCTTTTGCTGAAACTGCGAATGATGTTAAAATGACAGCCGCGTGTTTGGTGGTCAATGAAAGAATTATGAGCTTGTAGTTTCATCCGGATTGCATTGCCCAGCGGCGAGAATCGACGCTTTGAATTCTACTTGAAACATAAGAGGCGAGAAAATCAAGAGTGATATGAGGCTATCCTCTGGCTTTAACACCCCCCACCCCCCACATCAGATTCTATCGTCCTTTAACCACAACCACATAATACCAGAATTGTTATGATTATTAGGAGAATTATTGGCAACTATGTTCCGATCCGAAATAGTTGAACATTTTACAATCAGACAAATTCCATGAAAAAGGTTGTCTAATTCTACACAGCAGGGAATATTTTAGGGAGTATAGGGTAATCAATTGAGATGTTGATGTCTAACATGTACTGACCACAGCATATATCTGAAAGAGATAGGGCTTAAGTGCGACAACTCTATTGGATGACGTCACGAATTGCATGCTGCGAACCAACTTATAACGTCCATGGCCTTGCCACCTCTCCTTATAAATGCTGAAATCGTTCCAAGCTACTATCATAAATTGCACGACATTTTTAACCTAGGTAATTTGCTTATGTCGTAGAAATGGCGTATTTATTGCATGGATTTATCCCCACTAGTAACTAAAGGTTCTGGACCTATTGCGTTCATATAAAGTTGACTGAGGTAAAACATTATAGACGACCCATCGACCGCAGCCTTCAAGAACCACCGAACGTTCAAACATTTCCCTTTCGGGCTATGTCTGTTTTAAGTATAAACATGGCGATTTGAAATTTCAAATTAAGTTGTGTAGCTTTTGGAGATAACAAGACTATCGAGGAAAGATTTTTTGTTCCAAAACTTAAAAAGAACAGTTCAATTATATCCACGAAAAGCAGCGGTTAGAACCAAAGTCCAGGCGACCGGGAGTGAAATTCCACCCGAACTCAAACGCGTGATTCAAATTTACTTATTTTGGGATTTGATCTATTTCAAAATAATTAGACGGGCAATTTCTGACGTTACAGACACATCTAAAAACCATGCTAAGAGTTTTGCCTGAAATTGTAGTCTTGTTGTTACGATAATTCGAGGATATCTTATGTATGTACGTTTATTGACTGTAATTTTACAAGTACAAAAGCATACTAAGTCTTATGTACAATTAGTTATAAAGGAAAAAGCATAATGATTCATTATGAACAATACATAGATTAATATGAAAACTGAACATTACAAACGTGTTTTGGGGGGGAGTTTAGACTTTTGACTTTTCACTTTTGAGTATTTTCCTCCTTATTTTCTTCTTTTATTAAAAGAAATATCACCACATACTCAGACCATGTGTGTCGGCCGATGGGACGGACTGATTTACCATAAGGCCTAAAAAAATATGTTCGTTTCCTATTACCCTACCTACCCTAATTTTTGGCCCCTATCCTGATCTTTGTATTGCCCAAAATATATTTATTTTTAAAAAGCGAGGTAAAATTTGCTTCATATTGCCATGCATGGCATCCAAAAGAAATTGAAAAAAGAAAGAAGAAAACATCAAATATCAGCATATAACACTAGTTCAGTGGATTTAAATATATCTAGATACCCCAATACTTTAAATGTTGCTATTTTGCTTTACATTTACATCTAATACAGCATGGAAATGAGAAAAAAATGTATGATAAAATAAAATAAATTCCCTACCTATCTACCCTATTTTTTTCTAGCATGTAATAGGAAACGAACATATTTTTTGTTAAGGCCTAACCTAAACTACTTAGCGATGTGGTGTGATATGAGAAAAATCGATGCCTCATCTTTGACATTTGATTTTATTATCATCCATTCTAAGTAAATGAAATGATAAAAAGTTGTGAAAGGTACTTCGAACTTGATTTGATAAAATTAATACGATATATTCATGCGATCCTGGCAACCGCAGCGCCCCCAGCGGCCCTGAAAGGAATTCAAACTGTATTTTTATGCGATCTTTATTTTGGCGTTGATGGGCATTCACCAAAAAACGCCAAGTTAAAAACCACGGCAAATTAACCAGTTATTCAGTAAGTTGCATTCATTTAGATTAGCTGTGCGACTTTGTTTACCATTTCAGTGGTAACTCAAAGAGTATATTTGAGTGTATTTAACAAGAGTATACTACTGCTCGATGCCCATCACAATTCATTGCAATGTTAAGTTTATTTGCCGTAATTCCAAAGTCTGGCTAAGTGCTAGTCCTTATAGATGCCTATATATAATCTTAAGCTATATAACTGAAAAGGACATTCATTTTCAAGAATAATTATGATTGCATGGCATGAAACCGTTTATCACCTTCTTAGATGTGTCGTAATGTGGAAAAGGTTATAAAATCACTTAAGCAGTGAATATTTATTGCAAGGTGTTCTCGCCTTTGGTGACGAGATCATGGTAGGAAGCCTACTCATGTACAATTCGTTATAAACATAGACCATAGTGATTCATTATGAACAATACATAGATTGAAAGGAAAGCTAAACATTACCAATGTGTTTTTGGAGTTTAGACATTTGACTTTTCACCTTTGAATATTTTCCTCCTTGTTTCCTTCTTTTATTAAAAGAAATATCACCACATACTCAGGCCATGTGTGTCGGCCGATGGGACGGACTGATTTACCATAACCTAAAATACTTAGCGATGTGGTGTGATATGAGTGAAATCGATGCCTCATCTTTGAAATTTGATTTTATTATTATCCTTTCTGAGTAAGAATGAAATGATTTGAAGGAACTCGTCAAAGTACTTCGAACCTGACTTAAAAAAATGAATACGATATAATTCGAATTCATTTGGACTAGCTGTGTGCTTTTGTTTATCATTTCAGTGGTAACTCAAAAAGTACATTTGCGTGTATTTACCAAGAGTACACTACACTAATCCAAATATCATTAATGTTAAAAATGATGTCAAGAATTTTTATTTTCAAGAGAAATACAGACATTATATCAGAGGCAAAGGAAAATTATTTGATAAACAATATTTGCTACTAATAGCTATGCAACGAAATAATATGTATATGTATATACTTATGCAATGTTCACATATACCAATATTATTGATTATTGGTAAAATACTTTTGTACCCTGTTTTGACATGTTGGAGGATGAAAATAAAAATGATTTAAAAATAAAAAAGAGTACACTCCTGCTCGCTGTCCATCACATTGCGTTGCATAATCTAATTTATCTCTGTCGTAATTCAAAAGTCTAGCTAAGTGTTAGTCCTTATTAATATCTATATATCATCTTAAACTATATATACTCAAATCTGGCAAACTAAAAAGGACATTCATTTTCAAAAATGCATATCATCGCGTGGTCTGAAACCATTTACTACCTTCTTAGACATGCCGTAATGTGGAAAAGGTTATGAAATCAATTAAGCAACGAATATTTATTGCAAGGCAGTCTCGCTTTTTGTGATGAGATCATGATATGAGCATACTTTATTGAAACTTAAAGTTCTTAGCTAATGGGAGGTCAAGACTTTAACCCATTCACACTCAGAGAGACCAAAGCAGGCCTGACAATTTTGAATATATTTTTCTAAAAAAAGCATTTTTTGAAAAATATTTGAAAGAGAAATGTTTATCAGAAGCCAGACAACAACTCTTCTCGAAATATTTTTTTAACTTCTGCTTTATTCCCAAGTTATCTTCAAAAGTACGAGAGTAGCAGACGATACCTTTAAGAGCAAGTCTGAGTGTGAATGGGTTAAAGCCCCCATTAAACACAGGTATCAGGAGATTAATGCTTACCACCAAGCCCCATAGCAACAATAACATTCCTTCATGGTTAAAAGCAACTGATTTAAACATTTTCCTAATGAAAGTAATATACTAATGACACTACCTGGGCGACCCATTGTGGGATACTCTTATAATGACAAGAAACCCTTATGGCTAACCGCGTGCACGTTTATAGATAAGATACATTTCGAGTGCCTAATAACTAGGAAAGGAGTTGGATGGAGCATAATCATATCGTGAATACTCACGGATCAGGGAAACCAGACCAGCAGAGAACTATGGTTTAACCCATTAATACTCATAGTGGCCAAAACAGCCTGATGATTTTGGTGAAATCTTTTATCTAGAAGCATATTTGGGAAAATATTTGAAGGGGAAATGTTCATCTGAACATTTCCAACAAGTCTCCTTCAAATATTTTCTAAAAGCATTCTTAATTTCTAAGTTATTGTGAAAAGTATCAAAAACACAGACGACAACTTTTCAAGAGTAGCTCTTAAGCAGTGATGGGTTAAGATCTACACTAGCTCTAACTACGTGATGTAGGGTACAGTACAGACATTTAATTCCTGCACCAGTCGACAGGACGTCTGATAGTGCCTGGTTGTATAACACCCATGATTATAAAGTCAAAATAATGACCCAAGCATATCAATGACCTACTTAGCTTGCGAATCAAAGCTACGTTCAGTAATGGGGTCATCCATGCAACCATGACCAGGAAACTGGGTGGAAATTGCACGTGCGTTTTTGTATTACGCCCGAGCTACTAACGCACTTAGTGCAGGAATTAAATGTCGGCACTGTATGTTAAGATGGTCGACTTTCTATTCTAGCTTTAGGTCTTTGTTTTCATTATTAGACACTACTCCACTTACTCTAACTTAAAGAAATAAAGGTGGCAGTCTGTTGGTTACTTGCGATTTTGTATTTCACGTGTGTTTTGTATTATATATATATATAGTTTATTGACTAGTAGTTTCACTACAAAAACATATATAAATATAGGTGAAATAATATAACATGGAAGAAAAAATCAACTTAGAGAATACAAATAATAATCAAATCAAATGAAAACACAAAATGTCGTTATATATACAAGTAGAACGGATCCTATACCATGTCCTGTAAATTAAATTAAATCTGGTCTATTATTATCATACCCTAATTGTGTATCTGCAATTATACTCTGTATGAAATTGTATTGCGAGAGCCACAGTCAATAACTATACATACATACATTTTCGCCTTTGATGACGAGATCCTGGTATGAGCATACTTAACCCATTCACACTCAGAGTTCCTATAGAAAGCATCGTCTGCTACTTTCATACTTTCAAAAATAACTTTGGAATAAAGCGAATATTCACAAATTATTTGAAGCAGAGTTGTTGTCTGGCTTCTGATCAACCCTTCTCCTTCAAATGTTTTCAAGAAAATGCTTTTGAAAGTAAAATACTTCCAAAATTGTCAGGCCTCTTTTAGCCGCTCCGAGTGTAAATGGGTTAATAGAAAGTTCCTAGCTAATGGGAGCTCTGGACAATTAAATATATGTACCAGTGGATGAATATTTACCACCAAGCCCCGTAGCGGCAAACAACCTCCCCTCGTAGTTAAAAGCAACTGATTTACCCCGGCTTGTTGTACATGCTACTAAACATAAATTTCGACTTTGGAATATCATCGTTTTTCTGCTGCCATATTAAAGCTAGAACTTGTTAGTTAAACCATTTAATGTTGTCTAACCAGTGTTTTGGTACTGATGAGGATCTTGTTTTATTTGTACTGCAGTGTACCTTTCAATTCTAGTTTTTCATGTTTACGCTTTCAAATTTCTGTGTTATCAAAGATGTTTGTTTCAGTATAGTTTTGTAAAAATACAAATGTGGTTGCAGTCAATTAACATACAATGCAACACAAGCTTGCTCTATTAGAGGATGACAGCAACCGATGCCTGCAGATGCTTTACGTTCTACCACTGAAAAACCCATTGAAGAAATTCGATTCCCAATGGCCATTCCCACAATGGGCATTTGGAATGATTTTATTTCCATATTTGGTAAAGATTGCCATATATGGAACACTGCACTACGTTCGTTTCTTAGCAACGTGACCTAGAAATGCCAGGCTCGTGCTCGGGCACGCTCATTATATTTGAAGCTTCCCCGATTATTAACTGTTTATTTATCTATGGGGCGTGGCAGAAATAGGTTCTTGAACTTGTGTGCTAGAGTATGATATTTCTTACACTCGGGGACAGAATTTTCATCATGGAACTCGTCAGAGGCTCGTTCCAAGATGAAAATTCTGTCCCCTCGTATAAGAAATATCATTCTCTAGCACACGCGTCCAAGAACCTCTATGTTAATTGGAGAGAACGTGAAGTACCTGTGCTAAACCATTTAATGTTGTCTACCCAGTGTTTTGGTACTTATGAGGATCGTGTTTTATTTGTACTGCAGTGTACCTTTCAATTCTAGTTTTTCATGTTTATGCTATCAAATTTCTGTGTTATCAAATATGTTTGTTTCAGTATAATTTTGTAAAAAAACAAATGTTTTTGTAGTTAATAAACATACAATACAATACAAGCTTGCTCTATTAGAGGAAGATAGCAACCGATTCCTCCATATGTTTTTCTATCCACACATGACAGCGGAATCTCCTGATGCTGGCACTGCAGGAGATTCAGCACCTGCGTACATTAAACATGCAGATCGATTACCGTTATCCTAATAAGGTACAACCTCCAACGGGACTTCATCAATAGAAGTTCCTGTCTCACAAGTCGTCCTCCCGGTATGCACATGTTGCTAATAGGACTGCCGGGAATTGTGTCGTTTGCTGTAACAACGTGGTTGGGGAATATCGCAAATAAAGTAATTTTAGCGAGCGGCTGACCCGTGGGTGGGAAACGACTAACCATATTAAAATGTCGTCTCGTAACGTGGTTTACTTGGTTAATGCATTTAGCAGATTGGCCTTGAACATATTGTCTGCAACTTGCATTGCAACTTCTAACTTTTTGATTAAAAACTAAAATTGCAATGTAATTTTCTATTCCTTCAATGATTTAGTCAAACAAACTACTGTATAAGTGGTTAATTTGGCGTGTACTTAAGTTGGCGTTTTTTTTTCAAAAAAGTATTTTCCCTGTATTTATTTTGGCGTCTGGAGCAGTCAGAACAACGCCATCGTCATGTAGACATTTTTATGCGATATTTAATTTGGCAATGATGGACATTCGCCAAAAAACGCCAAATTAAAAACCACGCTAAATTAACCAGTTATACAGTATATATTGACCAGTGACGTCACTGCCAAAGATAACTTCAGTGAGAAACAAAGTGGGTATTGAATATACAGGTCTAAGAATGATGACCCCATGCAATGTTAGGAGGTCAATATAATCCTTTATTGCAATCCTAACAATGCTGTCAACAATGTTCAATTGTTAGGACCCCTAAATATCATTTGCTTCCAAGGAGAAAGAAACTGCGTTCTCCCCCGACAGAGGTCGCTTTCAAAGATAGCGACCACTGTCTTCACACCACCGCTAGAAATTGTTTTGTTTTGGCGTTAAAAACACTATTAGCACAATATAGTCTGCCAACATGGTGTATATAGAGAGATAAAGATGACAGGAAGTAATTAAGCTGGATTTAGGTTTGTAAATTGCCAATTCAAGTGAAATCCTTGCCATTCACTCTGCGTCAGGCGAGTCTGACGAAGAGTTTTCTTGGATGTCCACTGGAAGAACCGTGAACCTAGAGCTTGATGTGCTTATCATAATTCAAACTTTATGTCAACGTTGGGGGAGCTGATGATAAAATCGTTACCCTAAAAACGGTGTACTGCAAGATGTCTGCGTCCTGAGTCGCCTGGCTATCGGACTCGGCCTGAAGGCCTTGTCCGATGCCAGCCGGCTTCTCTCAGCCACCTTGCTATATACCATTTCCACAACAAGGACAACTAAAAGTAGTCCATATTGTATGCAAAATGCAAAGGTTTTCCTATTTAAAGTTGAGATTGTCAGCTTTGCTCGCACCTAATTAATGTGTGAACCGAAGTTGATTGATATTCGTTTTTACTAAGTATGGTTCAATGTCAGTAGTAAGTAGGCCGCATGGTAATTAACTTTCATTGTTTACCACTATACGTGTAGGTTCTGCTTTGCTCGCACCTAATTAATGTGTGGATAGAGGTTGATAAGTCGTTTTGCTAAGTATGGTTCAATGTCAGTAGTAAGTACACGCCGCATGGTAATTATCTTTCATTGTTTACCACTATACGTGTAGGTTCTGTACTTAATCGATATCTGCCGAGACATTACATCGACTTTGTGTGCAGCACATATAAAACAAGCTTCTCATAAGTACCAACGAAAATTGTTTATGGCAGTTCTATCACACGAACTGCGAATGCATTCATGTTGCCCTAGAAATACTGTATAACTGGTTAATTTAGCGTGGTTTTTAATTTGGCGTTTTTTGGCGAATGCCCATCAACGCCAAATTAAAGATCGCATAAAAATATGTCTACATGACGATGGCGTTGTTCTGACTGCTCCAGACGCCAATATAAATACAGGGAAAATTCTTTTTTGAAAAAAAAACGCCATCTTAAGTACACGCCAAATTAACCAGTTATACAGTATACGGGATCTGATGTTAATTCACAAACACATGCACTGATTGTAGCAATAATGACAAGATAAAGAAAAAGATCAATGGGAGCCCGAATATTTTACATTTAAGATTCAAGTTAATTAGTTTTAATGGAGGCTTGGTATGGTCACGTGAGAGATAACTGGTACTCATCTATTTCATCATTTGGATCTTGTGACAAGGTATATTTACCTTTAGTGAGACTTGAAATGATATAAATACATGTACATGAAATTATGTGACGGATTTTTAACAATGCTATATAAAATCAGAGCAGCATTATCATGATCCTGCCATGCGCGACAGCCTTTCATTTCTAAGTACATCTGTGTGGACAGGAGCTCTTAGCAGAACCAGCCACTTTTTGTAATTGATAAACTTTGCAGACGCTATAACACATGTAATAGGTAGACCCCGAGGAAGCCGAAGTGTGTTTGGTATACCCGAGGTGTTGCAATGCGAAGCTGGGAATCCATGAGGGATATTACATACACCATATATTTTCTTTGATTTGTGTAACGCGTAGCGCAATTGGTTGCCCTCCATCAGTACCTGACGTAATTACGCGTGTGGTTCAGTCAGCTAAAGCCCCTCTCACACAAGACCATGAAGTCTACATGACTATACACGAAGTTGGGTTTTTTCACTCCGTGGAGACTTTGCAGAGATTTGTGTAGGCTTCGCGATAAAACGGCTACACTTCCTGAAACTTTGTGTTCACTTCGGGATAAACCTTTTTCAATACGTGTCCGCACTGAAATCGTTTGGCTGTTTAAAAATGTCCACGAACTCCACACGAAGTTTGACCTAGAAATACATCGTGTCAACTTCATGTTAACTTCGTGGAATACTGGTTGACTACTGGTTGACATCGTGCTACTTCGTGTTCACTTCATATCCAAATTCAAACAGGAAGTGAAAGTGAAGCCAACACGAAGTACCATGAAGTACCGCGAAGCCAACATGTAGTCAACCAATAGATCACGTGACGCTCAACATCCAACCAGAATGCGCTAATTGAGGAGAATGAAGCATTTAAATTCTGTCTGTATTTTAACTACAAAAAAATCATTTTTTTTCATTCCTCACAATGTGAGGGTCTTAGCCGATATGGAAACAGGGTGTCCAAATAGAGGTTTCACAGACTTTTGCGTGTCCAAAGTGTGGTACAAAATACATACTACTAATAAGATAGACCCTATACCTTTACAGATTTTGCTTTTTAGGCCAGATACTGCTTTGTGTGTCTTATAAAAGTGACACTACAGCTTCTACATCTTCTATCTTCTAAGAAAAGTCATCTTCAGCAAATTCTGACATAAACTTTTGGGTGTCCAAACTGTCAAAAGACAGTGTTCTATGTGTCCAAATGACACGCTGGACGCATTGCGGCTAAGCCTCTGCCTCACATCCTTCTGATCCTTGACCCTATTCATGCTTTAACGTGTCTAATAGTTAGAATAGATCGACTTGGGGTCCTATAAAACCACATCGGAGACAATACTAGATGAAACATTACAAATAATATACCCCCTTTACTTTGCACTAAGGTAAATACATAACAATAATATGGTCTAGCATAAATAAAGAACGACCCAATATAAGGCAGTTAATTGTCTTTATATTACATTATACCCAGGAAACACAAAACATTTGTGCTATGTATATAAAGAATGTTTTACCCAATATCTGTGAAATGTTACTGAAAATATTTATTAATGCTAAAACGTTTGATTATTACTTATATTTGAAGTATTATTGTCACAACACTTTGAAATACATTTACACAATAATGCAAAAAATATTCATCAAATATTTCTGAGAAACATCTTTACATTATATATATATATATATATATATATATATATATATATATATATATATATATATATATATATATATATATATCTTTATATACATATATATATGTATTATATATATCATATATATATATATATATATATATATATATATATATATATATATATATATATATATATTACATATATACGGTGGAACCTGTCAAATTGAACACCTGTGTACGTTGAACACCTGCGGTACATTGAACAATTGTTCATGTCCCGGCACACTCACATGGAAAATCAATGGGAGGCTACCTGGATACAATGAACAACTGTCTACCTTGAACATTGAACACCAAATTTGTTCCCGCAGGCCACATTTAACCTGTATACTTTAAACATTCTGCACTGATTTGAAACTTTTCACTGAAAATGAGGACAAATGAGATTCATAATATTAACTGTTTTGTTTAGCGATATTTTTAAAATGCTGAACGTATATATATATATATATATATATATATATATATATATATATATATATATATATATATATATATATATATA
>OZ012699.1:23594975-23600157 GCA_963942565.1 Maea johnstoni
ACTGCATATACCCTAACCCCCATCATATTCTCATTATCGTTCAACCCTACAACGCCTCCGGCTTAACCCATTCACACTCAGAGATCCCCTAGAAAGTACTGTCTGCTACTCTCATACTTTTCAAAATAACTTGGGAATAAAGCAAAAGCTGACAAAATATTTGAAGGAGAGTTGTTGTTTGACTTCTCTTTAACATTTCTCCATCGATTATTTTTCAAAAAACTCTTTTGTTAGAGAAATATTGCCAAAATTGTCAGGCCTGTTTTGGCCTCTCTGAGCATTAATGGGTAAATTAATCAATTAAGATCATCCATTAACCTAGTTTCTCGCATGAATTATTATGCAGTGAAGCTTTGACGATTCGTAAAAAAAGGATAAGATAATTTGGATGATGATATTAAGTGTCGATTACTGTAGAATAGGAAATGATTCCGAGCATGTTAATTATCCGAATTTACCGAATTAGAAAATCTCGGTATAATTAAATTCGGAATGAAATCTGCCCCCATCTATGTTAATATGTAATAATGACTGTTCGGTAAAATTAAATTCGGAAAGGTAATTTTTGGTCAAATTCGGTATATTTGCACCACGGATTAATTTCCTATTCTACATTATGTTAAATTCACTCCCTTGTCTTGTTAAAGCAATGTCCGGCATGGAACAGGCGGCTATATTCTCCATACATCGAAATGAATTTAGAGGAATAGGCTAAGCCACAGGGCACTTGGCAAATGGATAAGTGCTATACATCACACTATCCTACGATAGCGGTTTAACTCTCTCTTGCTTTTTTTCTCTTTTAAGAACTTTGGATAACCCATAGTTCATTTATTTTCATTTACAAATATACAAAACATGAAAAATGATTACAAACATGAAAAGTGATTACAAAATTATAGCACAATTGTACAGTATCTCACATATATTTCCAATCTTATCTACAATAATGTACATATGATACCGCCTCCTGTTCTACACACATGACACATTTGGAGGTCTTTTCTTAAAAAAATAAAAAATATCAACATCACAGAGATTGCTAGTTTTCTTATATATCCTAGATATTTTACTATGTATTGTGTTTATTACCTGTTTTACTGTTCTATTATATACAATATTATATAAAACTCTCTCTTGCTTAACCTTTGAACTACCGGTGCCAATTTACTGACCAAATCCCCAGTGCTATTTTTAGGCCTGACATAACTGGAAAGCTTTGAAAGCAATGGTTCTGTACAGGTTAAATAGGAAATAAAAAGAAATAGCCACATGATTATCTAGATCTTTGTCTCTGTCTCAGCTTTAGCATGTTCAAAAATATGTACTAGTAATAGATTTAACAGATAAAATGCATCTTTTCATATCATATCCCGTTTTGCTTGGAGTAAGAACATTTTTATTTCTGATTTCACGAGATACGGTGCCGACATTTGATTCCTGCACAAAATGCGTTGGCAGCCCGGGCATAATACACGACCGCAAGTCCGATTTCCACACAGTTTCCTGGCCACATGAATGCATTGATGACCTCACAACTGAACGCAGCTTTGATTCACAAGGTACCTAAGTCATTGATACCCTTGGAGTATTTCTTTGACATGATAATCATGGGTGTTTGCACAACCAGGCACTGTCAGACGTCCGGTCGACCGGTACAGGAATTAAATGTCTGTACTGTATATGGACAGCACTAATTTTATTTTTCGTACTCTACTTGTTGCACTTTAATCTAATTGTAATCTACCTTCTGCATGAGGTTGTCACTAATGAAATAAAGCCAATTGTATTGTCTGTCTATTGACTGTATTTCAACAACAAAATCATACGTTATGAATATTTTCTAATGGAAATGCCAAACAACAAAGCAATTAGTAAACCTATAACTAAATGAATTATTACATTACAATATTGATATTACACTAGATTTGCTGGGCAATGAACTTGTAGACATACACCACCGAACAGAGAATTGATATCACTTAATTTGTTCCTATCTTCATTTGAGCAAACACTTTGTCCAATAAAATTCAGTGAATGAAAAAGCTTCATTTAGTTCCAAGTAATCACAGTAGACGGAGACATGCAATTGCCGGCATCCACTTTATTGCCAATTTCTAATTGTATGCATTCACCGAGACTGCCACATATCACAGGTTGTAATTGTATCCATAAAACACCTCCCCTTGCTGCTTCCTACTTGTTAATGGTTATCCCAAGCCACAAGGCACAATGGGCCAAAGGCACCATTGGCATGAGGCTGGTGGCTATTCGCCAACTTATGATTTAATCAGCAGCAGGTAGTTTATTCACACAGTCAAGTGCTAGCTAGTGTTCTTACGTACCTATGCCGAGTTGAACAAGTGCACTACTATGCCGGTTGTTAAACACAGGATACATGCATATAGCGGTCAATGGACAAATTCACACCCATATCACTTCACTGATGTGAAGTGATATGGGTGGTTCAATATTACAACAATATATATATATATATATATATATATATATATATATATATATATATATATATATATATATATATATATATATATATATATATATAAATATGTATATATATATATATATATATATATATATATATATATATATATATATATATATATATATATATATATATATATATATATATATATATATATATATATAAATATGTATATATATATATATATATATATATATATATATATATATATATATATATATATATATATATATATATATATATATATATATATATATATATATATATATATATATATATATATATATATATATATATATATATATATATATGTGTATGTAAATATATATATGTATGTGTGTGTGTACTGGAGTGCTGTACTGGCCTATTTAGACAATCAATGTGGATTTCGAAGGTCAAGTTCACGTTGATTTGCCAGGTCTAGCTGTGTTTGAACATTCTCAAGACCATTATGGGGAATGGATCTACAGCTGCGACGATTTATACGTGTGGCTCTGGCTTGTTCATCGCTGAACAATTCATGAGTTTAAACCATTACCGTCAGAGCAATGCTGTTGCAAAAAGCGAAAGGCGGAAAGGGTTAGGAAATACATTTTCACCTAGACCTCTCACTGACTCAGGTCACTTGGGAAACACCTTAGTTTGACATAGCTATTGTGTTTGTACTTATACTATTTTCGCAAAGAACATTTAGTTTTGGATTTATTTTTGGATTTTATATATATATAAATAAATATATATATATATATATATATATATATACTAGTATATATTATACAAATATGGACTGATCCCGAGGGCAATATCATGTTATATGGACCGAGGGAGAGCAATATTGCCCAAGGCCGAAGGCCTTGGGCAATATTGCTCTCCCGAGGTCCATTTAACCTGATTTGCTCGAGGGATCAGTCCATATTTGTTTTATTATATGACCACTGACAAATGAACGAAGCAATAATTACACATCGAACAGAAGACACATTTTGATTAAACTACCACTATCAGGTATCCTTATTAATACAATAATAAAACATCGTTTTGAAGCAAATAATCTTTAAAACTTCAAAACCCTCAAAATAAGCCTTAATTCACCCTTATTGGCTTTCAAATGTTCAATTAGAAAAGTTCAGATCAAATCTCCCTCATTTTTTTAAATTTAAAAAAAAAATTATATTTAAAAAAAAAAAATTTTTTCACCCAAGCCTTCTATCATTTTTCTCCCGAGAACTTGAGACCACGGTTCCAATCTCACATGCACGTACAGTGCAAGCATGCATGCATACATGCATGTATGTATGTTTGTATGTATATGAGTATGTATGTATGTATGTATGTATGTATGTATGTATGTATGTATGTATGTATGTATGTATGTATGTATGTATGTATGTATGTATGCATGCATATATGTATGTATGTATGTATGTGTGTATGTATGTTTGTGTATGTACGTATGTGTGTGTATGTACGTATGTATGTATGTATGTATGTATGTATGTATGTATGTATGTATGTATGTATGTGTGTGTGTGTGTGTGTGTATGTATGTATGTATGTATGTATGTATGCATGTATGTATGTATGTATGTATGTATGTATGTATGTATGTATGTATGTATGTGTGTATGTGTGTGTATGTACGTTATATATATACATATATACGTTTCGTTACTAGTAGATGGGAAGATGAAGAATCTAGCACTCGTGAGTGTTTTTGTCTTTTAACTCGGCAACGCCTCGTCCCAAGAATGGCATACCGGAGATTATAAATGCTGCCGTGTCTTTCACAGAGTTACGTCTACGTCTCAAGAATTCATAGAAGTCCGGATTTACAGGTTTTCAGACAACCGGGTGAATATTTGTAATATTTCATTAAGCGAATTGTGGATCGGTAAAACAAGTACAACCTGTATTTTAAAATGCAGGTGAAACATTTGACAGTATCAATTGATAATGCTTCCATTTTTTTTTGAGATTAAACATTGATTAATTTTTTTGTCTTGTCGCAGCCTGGTGCCACTGCGACAGTTAGACACCCCAGCAACGATGTGCAGGGTTGTGTACCCCCCCCCCCCCCCCCGGCCGACCTCCCCCCTCCCTAACCCCACGGGGCCACGTAAGCACTCGTTTTATCAACTAATTTACCTTCTGTGAGCAAACAGGGGATCATGAATAAACAAAATTAGGCAATTCCATTTAATCCTATTATCTACGCAATACAGATGGCTACCTTAGTTAGATTAGTAGTCTAATGCAGTTCGCCATTCACCACATTAGGGGTTTTAGTCTGGCGCATTTGGGAGCATTTAGCATTTCGCGTAGTTCTCTTATACTGATAGGTATGTATATCGGATTGCCACTTGGTATCTTACATAGCCATTATGTTTTGAACAAACCAGACTCAATGGTATACAGTGGCAAGATTGCCGGCCTGAGTGCTGGGAGGCATGGGGTCCAGCGTTCAATCCCAGGCCGGGGCGAGTAGGGGTTAGATTACTCTATAAACTGGGGCAACCACCGAAAACCTTCATTTCTTACTCTTTATTGTCTGTCGCCCAATTAGTGGGAGAGATTACTTTGAAGAGTTTCATATTCATTTCATATCATCGGTCATGCTATCTGTGTCGTCTGCATATACAAAAAAGCTCTGCTTCTTAACACGTCTGAGCCACCCTT
>OZ012699.1:23600357-23622857 GCA_963942565.1 Maea johnstoni
AGGGAAATACCTGCCATATATTTCAACTTTGTACTCGATTCCATGGAATTGCATTTCTCATTGTCTGCTACAGGCCCTGTACTCTTGCAAAGCAACAGGTTTGTGTTGTTTTTCAACAAATCAGGAAAAATACTAAATCTAGCAGTTGACGACAACGATAAAGTTGTCATCTTGACATCTCTGACTATATCAAAAAGTAGCATGGGCAGGGAAACCTCTGATAGAAATAGCTTGTCAAGCATACTCAAACCATCTAATCCATTCAGTTCAAGCAGTGGGTTGTGTGAAAGGTCCAATATCTTCAATGACAGTAGCCCCTCGAATGCCTTTTCGTAAATTACAGTGATATTGTTCATCAGCAGTCGAAGTGATTTGAGATTTGCAAGGCCAAAAAACCTAAAGTTTTTGACTTCCTGAATATCATCTCCTGTGATGGATAGTGTATCAAGTGAATGCAGAACACGTACTGCAGGTGGTATGTCTTGTAAGTTACAGTCTCCAAACCGCAATGCCTTCAGTGTCCCCTCTAGACCATAGAATGAGGAGTCGGCCAAGTGTTGAAATTGAACGTTCAAAAAATGAAGTTGTCTCAATTCCTGAAAAAAAGATATCATAGCTATATCTAAACAGTTCTCAGGATGGTGCCATGTTTTAAAGGGAAGGAAACCGAAGTACTCGGCGAAAACCACCGACTAACCCCAAACCACTGGCCTTTGCGGTTTGACCCACGCATACGCCAGGAAGCAGACTTGGAGTGTAAGGAGGATGGTTTGCTCTTAGGCTGGGAGCAGTGTGCATTAATGCAGCATGGACGTAAGTAAGATGACTTAAGCTGAGCAGACGTGGGGAGACAGTGTGTGATAGATATGCATACGATGGAGGGTGTGAGGGTCAAGGAATTTCAAGTGTTTGAGATGATAAGGAAAAGAAGGAATTAAGGGAATAGAAAGGCGGAGGGGTAGCTATACCCTGGGGGGGGGGGGGGGCACTTGAGTATTTAGGGGGGCGCATACGTTCGTTATCAAAATTAAAAAGTACCCCTAAAGCACTGATTTCTGGCCAAAAAAGCACCCTTATTTTAATAAAAACGCTGACTTTTTCCACTAAATAAACACCCCTTCTTTTATCAAAACACTGACATTGGATGAACGGGAACACGTATTTTAACTTTAGATTTTATAATCCTCTGCGTGTCTAGCGGCAATAAGTGGCGGCAGCAAACTCGGCAGCCCAGATACTTCGGGATTCACTCGGCGTCAGAGCCGCGTATATTTCGTGGATTGTAAGGGGATTTTGACCCCCATACTTCGTACCTGGGTACAAAAAAGTACCCTTCTTTTCCAAAATCGCGGACATGCGGAGGTCTTCATGAAAGACCCCTTCTTCCGCGAAATACGTAACTAAGGTGCGGCCACCCTCTGTACCTGAGTGCCCCCCCCCCCCCCCCCCCGGGAGCTATACTGAGCACATGTTTGAGAAGGGATAGTAGGAACAGAATATTGTGAAGAGGGTATGACACCTCAGTGAGTGGCATCAGAAGTAATCGGCATTGTAATCAAGTGGATAATTTCTTTTTTTTAATTTTAACACCACCCCTACCCGGGGATGGTGCCTGATTTTTATTTTATTTTTTTCATGCAAATTCAATATTCACAGATAAAAGACTGGCATGGACAAAAGAATAGTAATATAACAAATGTACTATTTGACAATTGTTTTGATAAGTGGAAAAAATTGGTCTTGAGCATAGAGAGGACTGCAATAAGACTGTTATGTATTTTGCCATAGAGCGTTGCTGTAGGACATGGACCAATAGGACTATGTAATGGTTTAGGAGACAAGTACATAAACTGCAGCAGAATGGCCTCAAGCTATTGTTTGGAGGGGATGTTAAGGGACATATACGGAATGGGGAACAAAGAACGAATGATAATAAAAAAGGGAATAAACACAAATGGCAGGACGATGCTGGCGTTAGCAAAGGGCACACACTCAGAGATAGTAAATTGGGGATATATAGGAAATGGACTAGATGCAACATGAGACGAGAATAGATTACATACGTGCAGTAAGTTTACAGGAGGTGGTTGGTTTCAGAGCAGATGCAATGGGGGGATCTGACATAGGTAGTGACTTGGACTGGATATGGTTGAATATCAGAGGGGCATTGACAGAGGGAGAAAATAGAAAAGCAGGGAATGTGCAGGTGGAAAATAAAAATGAGAAAATAGACTGGATAAAATACAGGGAGGGTCTAGGAGAGAATATCAAAAATAAGGGGAAGGAGAGGAAAGATAGTAATGGTGATGAGGAGTGGCTCATGTTTGAGAAGTGCATGAAGAGAGCAGTGGGAAGGGCTAATGAGGAAGGATATGATGAAGCAGCAGAAACTAACATTCCAGCAGAACTTAGGCAGTCGAAAAATGATATGATCTAGGAGGGGTTGAGTTAGGGGTGAAGGGGAGAGAGATAATGAACAAACAAGGACAAGCAAGTTAATTTATCGATGATTTTAATTTGTCGGTATTTTCCTATCAGACGCTATCTATAAATTAAGATTTCAAAATTTCTGAAAAGCTTCAGATCAACAAAATTATGACATTAACAGGTAAACCAGATGTCTGTCCTGTGTGGGCGAGACCATAACAAATAAACAGGACACAGCTATTACAGTCTAAATACGGGATTGGAAGGGTAAATTGTGTATGATGATATCAAGTGGCTGGCTGTTGATTCTACTCATGCAGAGCATAAGTGACAGCAGACTCCTACTAGTGTATATTACCTAGTAAAGAGCCAACACCCCCCCCCCCCCCCCCCCACACACACTCAGTGCTGTTTGCAATGTATCAGACAGATCTAGGGGATGAGTTAACCCATTAATGCTTACGATGGCCAAAACAGCCTTATACACATTCGGTAAAATCTTTTAGGCAAAGGCTTAGTTGGGGAAATGTTTGATGGGGAAATGTTGTTCAGAACATTTCCAACAACCCTCCTTCAAATCTTTTGTAGAACCATTCTTAATTTCCAAGATAATGTCAAAAGTATCATAGATCCAGACGACAATTTCAAGAAAGACTCTCAAGTAGTAATGGGTGTAAAACGAGTGCAGTACGATTAAGATATGTGAGGTTGCGAAACTAGTACCCTTCTTTGTGCATCCTATGATTATAATGGCACAGGGGACGAGGTAATTCAGGGAGTAATTAAGAATGGTAAGGAGATATGGTAGAACATGGAAAATACAGTTTAATTCATTAAAAATCAGGTATTGTAGTTGGGAAAATTCTAGATAAGCACAAAAGATAATAATTGGGTGGCAGAAGCAATATGGCAGATGACAATCAAAACGTTGCACGCGCCTTTCTAAACTACCAGAACACGTGGAGAAGTAAACTCTGATATCCAATAATGAAGCAATTAATGACAATTGAAATAAACACATTTAAAAAATGGCCAGTTTTCAGTATTTAGGTACTTGAAATTACTTACGAGAAAAACCCTGATATAGAAATATCGAAAAAAAATGGCCAAAATCACACTTACTATTCAAACATGTTTCTGTAGTCCACGATTCAATTGCATTACAATATTTTGTTTGGAAAACTTGAAAATGTTTTTAAATTTCAGTTCATACGTACAGAAGTGAAGCACCGGATTCATATCGCATGAAAGCGAGCACAATTTCCAGAATAAATAAAAAAAGTATTTGAATTAAAATCGATTGAATACCGATAACAAAACATTATTCATTGACATATTTCAAATGTATGCCTCATAGCTTTTGTTTGTGCCCGCAGCAGATATATATCATTAAATATATACTTAAAACTAAACCATATGACAGTGATCTATTATCTTTCTGTTAAAAGTGGACAAATAAGACACGATATGTTGCCTGGTGTGTTAGTGGGCAATATGCATAGGATGAGAGAGAGAGAGAGAGAGAGAGAGAGAGAGAGAGAGAGAGAGAGAGAGAGAGAGAGACTCACCCGTAGTGATCCCAGTGTGTTACTCTGATTTTCACTCATAGCCCCGTTGGATATGACGAGATTCCTGAAAGACTCGCTCACGTTCCCAAATCCCTTGCCGCCTGCATACGCACGTCCCTTTTCAAGATTACATTCAATTTTACTATACCTACAGATACAGTCAAAGGAAGCGTCCGCAATACCTTTCGGACACCTTTGGACTGCACTGAATGTATAGGAATTAAAGCAAGCGGCAAGTAGAGTCAGGAATAACATATTCATACATGAGCACATGTCGAAGCTCGCTATTAAGTGAAACTCTTGCCTCTTTCTCCTACACGAAGCTCCTATCCCTGTACAGAATAACGCATATGTTTATGAAGTTAAATTTCTGTCACTGATATTTATACTCGCCGTTGTCTGGATCTATGACGTCATGCATGGCAACAGGTATATATTATGATGATCACTTGTCGCAATCGTGCCCTAAAACTATGGGCAATATCACATATACCTTTATCATAGGATGTATACAAAGTTGGAAAAGACTGTTTCTGGTGCCTTTGAAACTGAAAGATAAATTTCGACTACATGTATCCGTAAATTTCCTCGTTTACAATTTAGAACACCCTCCCGGAACAATAGTTATCATAAACTATATGTTTCCATTGTCTTGATCATATGATTATAAAAAATAAAAAAGAATTAGGTAATGAAACAAGGTTGGAACAGCAAAAGATATGGGAAATCAATTTAGCAACTGTCGAATGCAAGGGAGATGTTTTCAGATTTATCGAAATATACAATCATTTCTGAACAAATCAAGACGACTGGTGGTAGAATAATTTTAAGTGAGACAGACAGGGGGCCTGCCAACCGTACTGCGCACAACCAATCTGTCTATTTATATACACAAAAATATATCTTTCTCTTTATCTATCTATCCATCTATCTACATCTGTTTCTATCAATTTATATATGTATCCATCTAATATATATATATATATATATATATATACATATATATATATATATATATATATATATATATATATATATATATATATATATATATATATATATATATATATATATATATATATATATATATATGTATATATATATATATGTATATATATATATATATATATATATATATATATATATATATATATATATATATATATATATATATATATATATATATATATATATATATATATATATATATACATAAAGGTGCAGTTCCATGCAAACACTTGTAAGCCAGTAGCAGAATCTTGAATTCAATTCTCTTCCTGACTGGTAGCCAGTGTAGTTCCTTTAGTACTGGAGTGATATGGTCGTGCTTCACTGTGAGAGTGATCACCCTGATAGCGCTATTTTGTACTCTCTGGACCTTACATAGAGTATGGAGAGAAGGTCTTTGGAAAAAAATGGAGGGATACGGGTTCGGGGGGAAATTTCTACGAATATTAAAAGAGCTGTATAAAGAGAACACGTGTATGGTAAGATTTGGGGAGATAGAGACAGACTGGTTTGAGGTGAAAGAGGGACTTAAGCAAGGATGTTCGCTGTCCCCGGTGTTGTTTGCGTTATACCTGGCAGAACTAGGAGATAGGTTAGTTGCAAGTGGGCTTGGGGTCAAGGTTGGGGATGTTACAATACCAGGATTGTTTTTTGCGGACGATATGGTCGTCACGGGTCAAGGGGAAGGGGATTTAAGGGAGATGTTGAGAATAGTAGGGGAATATGGAAGGGAATGGAAAATGCAGTTTAATTCTTCGAAGAGCAAGGTAGTAAACATAGGAAAGATGAGCAACAAAGACAAAAGATGGCTAGTGGGAGAGGGGCAGGTACAGGAAGGGGATGTCTACTGTTTAGAGATAAAAGAACAGGAAGAATACAAGTACTTAGGAATCTGGTTCTCAGGAGTAAAGGGTATGTTCAAAAAGCATATCATAAATGCGATCAAGAAAGCAAAGAGGTTAAAGGGGGTGATAAAAAACGTAACGGCAGATACATACCGAAGGGCAGGAGTAGTGACTAAACTGTGGGAGGCTCTGGCTATCCCAAGCATCCTATATGGAGTGGAGGTTTTCGACATGGCAGAGAGTGACAAGCATAAGCTAGAGACAATTGAGAGACAAGTAGGAAGGTGGGCTATAGGGGGTGAAAAAGGGACGGGGTATGAGGCAATTTATGGTGATTTAGGTTGGATTAGCCTAGAAAATAGGATAATGGAGAAGAAGTTGGTATTTGCAGGCAGGGTAGCATCGCTTGAGCGGGAGAGGTGGGCTAGGCAGGCATGGAACATGGCGGAGGAAAAAGGACTACCATGGATGGGCAAAATAAATGCAATGACTGAGGAGGTGGGGCTGGAGGGAGAAAGGTTACGGTTAGGCCAAAGCACATGGAAAATGGAAGTGAAGTCAGCAGTAACGGAAAGGGATAGGCGAAAGTGGCAAGAGGGGATGGGAAATAAGAGTACGTTAGAAAAATACAGAAGTAAGGAAGAAAAGCAATTTGAGGAGTGGTTGGACAGAGAAGAAGGCAGAACGGTTTTCAACATCAGAGCAGGATCACTTGGTCTGAGGAATAGGACAGGCAGGACAGTGCAAGATAAAACTTGCCAGAAATGTACAGAAGGGGAGATCGAAAACGAACAACATTTAGTGCTTAAATGTCAAGCATACAGAATAGAAAGGAATAGAATGTTGGGGAAGGTAAGGCGAATATGGGGAGAAGAGAGATGGGAAGTTTGGGGGGGCAAAGAAGAGGGAGAACAACTAAAGGAAATAGTGGGTTTAGTTGGGGAGACATCAGAGGTACTGGCTAGAACAGTGGGAGATGGTGTGAGGAAGATGCTGAAGAAGAGAGAAGGGGAGAAACGATAGGGGTGTGACTGTCTACATATATGTTTGTTATCTTTGTCTAACACATTTGTTGGTTTGGACTAAATGGCAAAGGGGAAGAAAGTCGGTGGGGTAATGGAGGGGCACCGAACAGGTAGGCACGGAGGATACAGGAGGGGAGACGAGATAGAGGTTCACTGATGTTTTAATTGTTCCGTTTATTTAGATAATGAATTAACATCGTTTGTTTGTGGGGTTTGAATTATGTTGAGGGGTTCTTTTCTGTGGGGTTTGAATATATGTGTAGGACAGGGATACAGACCAGAGACTCGTTAGGGTATATGTATAGGACAGGAGGACAGGGGAGGGTACAGACCGGATGCAGGAGGCATTCAAGACATAAGTATGGGGGGAGAGGGAGCAAACACTGACACAAGGCCCAGGGGTGACGAGTGGCCTGGGTGGTAGAGGGTGGTCTCCGTAGGTCCTCCTTTGGGAGTTGACCCCGCGGGAAAAATGCGGTTGCGGATCACAAACAAACAAAAAAAAAAAGCTCCTCAGGTATTCCACAGAGAAGTTCATTGCAGTAGTCAATTATGGTTGTTACCATGCCCTGATATAGCAGCACTTTTGATTGATTCTTCAGTCAAGTACTTTCTGATCCTTCCGATGTTTCGAAGGTGATAGTTTGCAGATTTGACTGCCTTTGACACATGTGCTGCCATATTCATGCTTGGATCAAAAACAGAGCCCAGATTGCCAATAGGTATATTGAGAATCTTGACAATCTCACCATTTACGGAAATGATAAGCACAGATATTTTGGCTTGCTGCTCAGGGGTGCCTAGCACTAAGACTTCCGTTTTGTCTGCATTCAGTATCAGCTTGTTCTGTGACATTCGTGTATATATGTCAGTGAGGCAGCCTTCCAGTCTATCAACTCCTATATCGACTGCTTGTTGAGTAATGGGTTTTATTGACAGATAGAGTTGTGTGTCATGGGGATGTATAGGAAATGGACTAGATGCAACATGAGACGATAATAGATTACATACGTGCAGTAAGTTTACAGGAGGTGGTTGGTTTCAGAGCAGATGCAATGTGGGATCTGACATAGGTAGTGACTTTGACTGGATATGGTTGAATATCAGAGGGGCAGTGACAGACAGAGAAAATAGAAAAGCAGGGAATGTGCAGGTGGAAAATAAAAATGAGAAAATAGACTGGATAAAATAGAGGGAGGGTTTAGGAGAGAATATCAAAAATAAGAGGGACGAGAGGAAAGATAGTAATGATGATGAGTAGTGGCTCATGTTTGAGAAGTGCATGAAGAGAGCAGTGGGAAGGGCTATTGAGGAAGGATATGATGAAGCAGCAGAAACTGACATTCCAGCAGAACTTAGGCAGTCGAAAAATGATATGATCTAGGAGGGGTTGAGTTAGAGGTGAAGGGGAGAGAGATAGTGAACAAACAAGGACAAGCAAGTTAATTTATCGATGATTTTAATTTGTCGGTATTTTCCTATCATGCCCTATCTGTAAACTAAGATTTCAAAATTTCTGAAAAGCTTCAGATCGACAAAATTATGACATTAACAGGTAAACCAGATGTCTGTCCTGTGTGGGCGAGACCATGACAAATAAACAGGACACAGCTATTACAGTCTAAATAAGGGATTGGAAGGGTAAATTGTATATGATGATATCAAGTGGCTGGCTGTTGATTCTACTCATGCAGAGCATAAGTGACAGCAGACTCCTACTAGTGTATATTACCTAGTATAGAGCCAACACCCCCCCCCCCCCTACACAGCGCTGTTTGCAATGTATCAGACAGATCTAGGGGATGAGTTAACCCATTAATGCTCACGACGGCCAAAACAGCCTTATACACATTCGGTAAAATATTTTAGGCAAAAGCTTAGTTGGGGAAATGTTTGATGGGGAAATGTTATTCAGAACATTTCCAACAACCCTCCTTCAAATCTTTTGTAGAACGATTCTTAATTTCCAAGATAATGTCAAAAGTATCATAGATCCAGACGACAATTTGAAGAAAGACTCTCAAGTAGTAATGGGTGTAAAACGAGTGCAGTAGGATCAAGATATGTGAGGTTGCGAAACTAGTACCCTTCTTTGTGCATCCTATGATTATCATGGCACAGGGGACGAGGGAATTCAGGGAGTAATTAAGAATGGTTAGGAGATATGGTAGAACATGGAAAATACAGTTTAATTCATTAAAAAGCAGGTAGTGTAGTTGGGAAAATTCTAGATAATAATTGGGTGGCAGAAGCAATATGGCAGATGACAATCAAAACGTTGCACGCGCCTTTCTAAACTCCAGAACACGTGGAGAAGTAAACTCTGATATCCAATAATGAAGCAATTAATGATAATTGAAATAAACACATTTCAGAAAAATGGCCAGTTTTCAGTATTTAGGTACTTGAAATTACTTACGAGAAAAACCTTGATATAGAAATATCGAAAAAAAAATGACCAAAATCACAATTGCTATTCAAACATGTTTCTGTAGTCCGCGATTCAATTGCATTACAATATTTTGTTTGGAAAACTTGAAAATGTATTTTAATTTCAGTTCATACGTACAGAAGTGAAGCAGTAGGATCAAGATATGTGAGGTTGCGAAACTAGTACCCTTCTTTGTGCATCCTATGATTATCATGGCACAGGGGACGAGGGAATTCAGGGAGTAATTAAGAATGGTTAGGAGATATGGTAGAACATGGAAAATACAGTTTAATTCATTAAAAAGCAGGTAGTGTAGTTGGGAAAATTCTAGATAATAATTGGGTGGCAGAAGCAATATGGCAGATGACAATCAAAACGTTGCACGCGCCTTTCTAAACTCCAGAACACGTGGAGAAGTAAACTCTGATATCCAATAATGAAGCAATTAATGATAATTGAAATAAACACATTTCAAAAAATGGCCAGTTTTCAGTATTTAGGTACTTGAAATTACTTACTTGAAAAACCTTGATATAGAAATATCGAAAAAGAAATGGCCAAAATCACAATTGCTATTCAAACATGTTTCTGTAGTCCGCGATTCAATTGCATTACAATATTTTGTTTGGAAAACTTGAAAATGTATTTTAATTTCAGTTCATACGTACAGAAGTGAAGCACCGGATTCATATCGCATGAAAGCGAGCACAATTTCCAGAATAAATAAAATAAGTATTTGAATTAAAATCGATTGAATACCGATCACAAAACATTATTCATTGACATATTTCAAATGTGTGCTTCATAGCTTTTGTTTGTGCCCGCAGCAGATATTTATCATTAAATATATACTTAAAACTAAACCATATGACAGTAATCTATTATCTTTCTGTTAAAAGTGGACAAATAAGACACGATATGTTGCCTATCGTTTTGTCTGCATTCAGTATCAGCTTGTTCTGTGACATTCGTGTATATATGTCAGTGAGGCAGCCTTCCAGTCTATCAACTCCTATATCGACTGCTTGTTGAGTAATGGGTTTTATTGACAGATAGAGTTGTGTGTCATCTGCATATATGTGAAGCTCTAAACCATGCTTTCTGATAAGTTTCCCAGGGGGTAGGAGGTAGATCAGAAACAACAATGGTCCTAACAGATCCTTGTGGTACAGACCACAGAATGTCCTATAACTCAGAGAATGGCTTGTCAATCTTGATGCGGAGTGTGCGACCTGACAGGTAAGACTTTAACTAAGCAAGTGCTTGACCCTTAATACCTATTGTACTTTCCATTCTGCTTAATAGAATGTCATGGTTGATGGTGTCAAACGCCGCATTTGATCAAACATGACCAGTATAACTATTCCGTGCTGGTCAATGCAAGTGAGAATGTCATTCTGTACTTTCACTAGGACAGTCTTAGCTTTTTGCAGGAGACTTGCGAATTATCTTCCATACTTCGCCTCTGTTGCATTCCGCAGAACAGTCAGAGTGGAAACAGGTGGTGACTGTGCTATTTCCAGGTTGATTTCAGATCAGTCAGGGTGGCTATCTCTAATTTTATCGATCTTCTCATTGAAAAAGCATGGAAACCTATTTGCAAGTTCTTCTGCAGAGCTGTGTTCTGGGAGTTTTGAGATTCTGCCGGAAGAGTTCATTCATGTATAAAACTCCTCAAAGAACTGACTAGTGGTGAACTTATTCGTTTGGTTGGGTGGGGGCCTATACAAGGTAATTAAATCAAGGCAGCGTAATCCAGTGTTGAACTTGATCTGCATGTTTTCGAAGCCGTTTGACTTGTACACATCAGTTTTTATGAGTTTTATAGAAGCCTCGTATAGTACACCAACACCTCCATATCCATAATTTCCATGTCGTCGTGTATGGTTAAATTCATAACCAGGTAAGATTAGAGTGAATGGCACCCACCTCAATCTTCCTAGCAGGCTGATCTGTGTGAGTCCTAGTGACTGAGCAAATTTCATATGTTCTGAGAGTCAGTAGCACCTGTAGTGGGATTCTGGGCTGCTGTTGGTTTACTGTGGTCTGTCTCATTCCCAGCAGAAAGCTTCTGGAATAGGCTGTTAGTGGGGTCATGCTGGATCCAGTTACATGGTGCCTGGCCTGATAGCATGGAAGATGTCTGCAGGAGTCCAATAGGGTCAAGATCTTTTACAGCCCTTTTTATGATGGTAACAGACCAGCTACATAGTCAGATAGCCAATTATCCAAGAATCATATAAAAGTATCCTACTTGCACTGTTTTTCAAGCGCAAAAGTATCGTCTGAGTTCATCTAGTTGATTCGGGTGATGTTATGCAGGTATCAGATAGGTCTTTATGATAGAATCCTCCTGGTTCTCCAGCAATTGATGGAAAACCCAGGAGCTGATATCCATGCTGGCAGCCAATGGAGCACAGCTTTTCTAACTTACTTACTTACTTACTTACACAAACGTGTTGGGAACACAAGCGTAACACAGAGCACCTAACACACATTATAAACATACGTAACTGCTTATTGCTGTCATGCTTCTTTACAATCTCCAATGTATACTACCAGACTTTATAATGTGTGTTCCCCAGGGCTCGAGCCACTCGAGTTCTTGAGTGGTGAGTGCACCTCTCTCTCTCTCTCTCTCTCTCTCTCTCTCTCTCTCTCTCTCTCTCTCTCTCTCTCTCTCTCTCTCTCTCTCTCTCTCTCTCTCTCTATATATATATATATATATATATATATATATATATATTTATATATATATATATATATATATATATATATATATATATATATATATATATATATATATATATATATATATATATATATATATATATATATGTATATATATGTGTGTGTGTGTGTGTGTATACTTACATATATATATATATATATATATATATATATATATATATATATATATATATATATATATATATATATATATATATATATATATATATATATATATATATATTTGTACAAATACAACCATTGGGGGACAAATCGGGTAGGGTTGGGGGACAATGTCTCCTAATGTTACAATGATGATGTCCCCCATGGATTTTCTTATAGATAAATATCTAAAATGTTATTATCAGCTATTATTTATTATAGAGTATGCTTACTAAATGTACAGGTTTGTTTGTTATTTACCGTTTTTCACTCTAAAGCATTTAATAACTGATTTCTAACTTTCGTATTTTCTGCAAAGTTACCATTTGGGGACCTCACAAAATACGTGTTTTTTCTCTGTTTATGGACATATATTTAACACAAATTTTTGTGTTCATATTATTTGGGTATATTACATGTTATTCAAGTTATAAAATCAAATATGATCAAATATTTTAGAAAATAAAAGTATATACATTTTGCATGTGCCCGTGAGTTGACTAGGCATGACCTGGTTTTATTAGAATAAGGTCATCTTAAATGGCGGTTCTATCCAGCTGACAGGAATGTGTCACCATAGGCAAATTCAACCATTGTGCCAAGTGATATTAAGGTAAGTAAAAGTCCATTGTAGATGCAAGGCATCTTTTTGAAATTTGCTGGGGCAAGTTATTCATTGCAACCGAAAAGAACTATATGGAAATTAAAAGATAATCATAGGATAGAGTATCCTACAAGTATCTTTTGTCAATTAAAGGATGATATTAATGTTATTTGTCATCAATGTGTTGACATGTTGAGTGGTCTCTTGCATCTTTTAAAAAGGCATTTAAAAAAATATATTTGGGTCTCCCAAAAATGTAGGTTGTTGGTTCGGATAATTTTATGCTATAAACAGATAAATTGTTCTAGCAGGATACCTGAGTGTGTGGAAATGACCATAATGCTCTTTAAACGTTCAGTGTAGCTATGGATATTCTTCCTGCAGTTACCCCCAAAAGTCTTTCAAGAAGCATAAGTTACCCATTCAACATACTTCTTGCCATTACGGAAAGCCAAAACATTATCCCTCTCATCAATATATATTGGAAGTCTAGATCTAGGGTTCAACAATGACCTAGTATTGCTAGTAGCATATATAATATACTAGCCCTTCTTGAAGTTATTTTTGTTTGACTTCATAAAACATTTACAATGCGTAAACCTCCTTTTTAATAGCTTCCATGTTATTTACATCCTACATCATGCAGACGCGTATCCACGCCAGTTTGCATCGATGCACGTTAATCGTTCAAGTGCCGAGATGCATCTTTTCATAGCAAAGTGCATCGGTCAGATTTCCCAACCGAGACGCACCATCTGTGTCTTTCATGAAGAACTAGTCACCCATTCGAGGCAGGAAATGTTAAATCTTCCCCGCAAAGATGTTAGTCTAGTTCCGTCTCAAGCAGGATGTGATCACGTACATATTGGTACTCAAAAGAGGCATTCCTAGAGCTTTTGATAAAACCGCCATTTGTCGTGAGATGTGACGGACTGTTCTCCAACTTGAGATTTTTAAAGTTTGTACAAGTAGTTATGATTCCTGCTCCAACTGAGTGATAGCTATTAACAAATGAGGGTGTTCCAGTAGACGATGTCATACTAGATCTCGAGATCTTGATCAATGTATTAATCTTGAAACTTTATTGACCGTATCTATAAGGTAGGTAATAAATTCAAAGCAAAAGCAGTTAAATACTATGTTCATACAGACATACACCTACATATAGCCAGTACGAAATTCAGGAAAGCACACGTTTGTGTGTCAAGTATAATTACACTTAAACTGAAAACAGGAACACTCGACTGACCAAAAGTGACTCACAGGGTTAATTTGTGAATATTGAATATAGGGTTATTTTACGATGTACACCGATGTTCGAGCAATTATTGGTGGCTTCCCCTGCTTAATAACTCTGCAGAATAACAGAGCAAGGATTACAGAGTGTGACAGAATATTAAGATACAAGCATCTTAGGTTTTTGACTCTTCTCTATGTATTGAATATTTAACAACATGGTCGCTTCAAATATATTTTTGATATCACATATTGTGGATTTGCAGGAAATTTTTTTAATGACGTAATTCAACTGAATTGATTAGTGGGTTAGTTTTGTGAATATAGGATCATTTGATGATTTACACACAAGTTATCGAAGAGAAACAAACCCTTTAGCCCTTTCCTATTAATCAACTGATATAAAAACACATCATTTCAATAATCACCCCGCAGAATGAAAGAGCAAGTATTACATAGTGTAACAAATATAAGATATAAGCAGAATATGGCATGTACATCTATTGCAAGATGTGCAAGAGATTATCAAAATGGCAGGGGAGTACCAAACTGGCGCGAAAGAGAAACAAGAGTTAGAAATAGAGAGACAGGGTTCACGTGAACCATGCAACCCCACTTAATCCGTCCCTGTTATGTTTATTATTTGTTATAAGCTTGATCGTTTAAGAAAATGTAGACAAAATGACTAATTATATTGGTCTTTATCTATGACGTGGTCGATAGCAGGGTTGATGCTAAAAACAAAATTTGTCCTAATAATAGTTGACTTCTTTGGTGTATGGGAGTATTATTACTGAAAGGTTGGAGTGACCATGTAAGTATGCTATACTAGATTAGTAGGGGACCCATGTAAGTGTAATTAACTAAAAAGGTAGGTGCTTATGATATACTGAAAAGTTAGAATGCTGCTAAAGGTGGGATACCTAATTATGATAGACTGAAAAGGTGGGGTCTTCATAAAAGTATGATATACTGGAAAGGTGCCTATGTGAGTGTACTATATTGGAACAACAGGATACTGGAAAAGAAATTCTGAGCATGTTATTTGCCTATCACTAAGAAAGGATGTTTTTCATGTTGTTTGTGAGAGGAACAGGCGAGTGTTTCTGTATATCATAGCATGGGTGGAATTGATTAGCATATAGTTATGAAATATTTGAAAGAGGGCTTGACGTATCGCCAATCTAGTCAGTTTGTACATTCACACCAGGATATACCCTTAACATTTGTTTTCTGGTCCTAACGATACTTGGTACTAACCTTTAGGAATAAGCCTACATTCAATAAACATTTAAGGGGAATTCGTTAGATTTAGATCAACATGTCTCCTTAAATTGTAATTCTTTAAAATTGCTTCAGTCGTAAAGATACTAGTAAACAATCATAACATACGTGGCTGCTACAGACACAAATGGTTTAAAGGATGTTAAATAGAGGGCACCGAACAACCTGGGGTTGTAGGTTTGATAAGGGTGTAATGAGACGAAGTTTTTGTTGTATTCACCAGACTAATGGGGGCTTTGTGTTGTTATGTACATATACTGATATCAATATATAGTTTTAGACACTTGAACCTGTTACTTAATTCCCTTATGACGTAGATTATACATAACTGTGGGGTGATTAAGTTATAACTCTATGCCAGTGCCATTTAAAGGTATAATACAGGTAATGTATATATACTGACATCAACTTATAGGTTTACACACTGGAAACTGTTACTGACGTGTGGAACTGATTTAGTTTCAACTCTATGATAGCACTGGTCAAGTAAAGCTCAGTAGAATACAGGTAATGGCAGTCTGGAACCTGAAAACTGAATACTCTATTAAAATCATCAAGATGAAGATTTAAGTATACATTATGAGGCTACTGGCGATATAAAAAAGTAAACCCTGTTTTATTTGAAGGATCTATGTGTCTAATTTGAGTAACCATAGTTGTGCCAAAGAAAATTGGTGGCAAGCTTATCAGATTGATATATGATGTAGGTACCTGGTCTCCTCCTGGCTGTTATATTTATTATGGTACTTACTGTGGGGCTGAGGACAATGCAAAGTGATCTCTTTAACTCATCGATGCCTAGGAGAACCTTGACGAATTGCTGTCTGGACCGAGTCGGGATTCGAAGTGCCCAAGCACGTCACTGCCCGTAGGGCTTAATAGGTTCAGCATTCTCCCATTCACCCAGATGGGATATTACTAGGTAATAGGGAGAATCGACGATTACAAATTCGTCGTCAATAACGGTTTATGGTAGGAGTTTATTGATGAAACTGAGCGGCCAAAAAATCAAGTCATGCATGCGATTGAAACATTGTCTGAAGCTTATATATGGGAAAATTTTTGGCATATTTTCGCGCCCGTGTACTTTTAGCTAATATGTCGAAAAAGGGGAACAACTTTACTGTAATTCCGCGCATAGCGAGACAGCGAAATATGTATAGGACGTACACCTACGGCATACTATTAAACTACGGAGATGCCTCATTCTGAGAATATCGCTAAACTGGCCATAAGTTCTTAAATCATGGTACGTGTGTGTTATGAATTCTTCAATTGATATTGTGCACGTACGTTGGCATACCCGTCAGCATTCAACAATCCAAAATCAGGATATATCACTTATCAGGCGGTTACTGCGACGTCTTTTGGTTTCATTTTGTTTAATTCCAATTCTGGGAGGGGCCAGGTTAGTACTTTTGCTTAAGGAGCGGGCCTTTAGAGTTGGTAATCATGGAAACATATGTTAATAGGATAACTTTAATTTTAGCAGATCACAATTGCTGCATGATAATATTCACACAGTTTTAAAAAACACGCAGATAGCTTGAAAATGTCGTCATCAACAACATTTACATTGTGTGATCTTTCCAGACATTGTGTGATCTTTCAAGATCAAATACTTACTATGTTCAGCATATTATGAAATTCTTGGCTCTTGGCTAGAAAATGAATTTATTCTTGAGGAATTGTGGATGATTTTTGAAAGTTGGCAAATCAGTAGCTAATCTGAAGATTTCTGACCAAGTTATATAATTCATACCTGTTAACATTCAACCATCCAAAATCAGGAGATTTTATGCGGTTCCAATCCTGGCCACCAGGGGTCAGATTAGTTTATTAGTTTAGGAGTGGGCTATCATATTTTACAGGTGTTGGCAAATTGATAACCATACAAGTATGATTATGAAATAACTTTAATTTTATGTAGCAGATCACACTTGCCGCATGATGACAAATTCCCAGTTATGAGAAACACACAGAGATTGCTTTTGAACTGAATACATCATAATAGTCCATGACCCAGAGGTGGTCAGTATCATATTGGGGGAGGGGGGGGGGGCAAATTCTGATTAATGTTTTTGAATTCCCCATATTCTCACCTTTATGGTATTTCAGTAACAAATATTTTCCAAATCAGACCTTTTTTTCCCAGGTGAACATAGCTTTAAATATTTACACGATCACTAATTTGCTTTTCCTCACTACCCATATTCCTCATATAACTAATACATCTATATCCATTCCCCTTGAGACATGGATCCGTGCGCCGGCCTACATATTTTGGCGCACGGATCCATTCCTCTGCCATACCTCCCTAACCTTTGCGCTGTGTTGCGCCCAGCGCCACTAGCTTCATACTACTTTCCATTCCTTTCATTTCCCCTCCTATCACCTTGTATCGGACTTTCTCTGGATGTTTAATACTTTTGGCAATAACTTGAAAGAAGAGTTGTTGAAATATTTCCCAACTTCCTATCTGTCAACTCTCCTGATATGAGCAGTACTCCCCTGAAATTAGAACCAAAATTAGCTGTCTCCTTTTACTGCCCTATCCCTTATCAATTAACAGATAGATGTGGGGAATCGTCTGATATTGGGTTGGTGAATGTTGACAGGTATGCATATTTGTTTTCACCTTTAAGATTTCACCCAAATTGTCAGGCTGTTTTGGCTGCTGAGGATACGAATGGGTTCCTATTGGAAAGGGTGCATAGGTCAGACTTGGAGGCCGGATCTCAAGCCTGTGTCATCCCAAATCACTGATGATATCTCAGTGATCACCGCTAATAACAGAAAAATAATCACTGTGGTCTTCTTGTATAACCCTAATTACTAAAGAAATGAAATTAATATACCTCATAATTGCACTTCAGAGTACTTTGAAATAGATTCACCTCCAGACAGCCAATTACCAATTAGCCTGTTATCTCCTATCTGATCAGCTGGGAGAGGAGCCCTCACCAGGGCGCCAGCCTCTTCAACTAGAAACTTCCAAATCAAAATTACCTTTTCATTCTAGTGATTATGGTAATTTAAGCCACTCTTCTAATACATACACATCATATCCTTATTTAACATTAACCCCAACAGTTTTATAAGGGAGCACAAAAGCATGTTAGTATGTTCAAAATGAGGAGCTGCGCTAAACAGGAGTTTACACAGCTTTCTCAAATCGCCATACTTCTCATTGCTGAAACAACCTCTTTCATTCAATATTGATCATACAAAGCTTAAATTTTACAACATGATATGAAGATTCTTGGACAGGCAGTAGATTTTCATTTTACATATCTGCTTTAATCATTTCTTTGTCGAACTTCAACGATGAAAAAAAGTAAAATTCTACAAAATCGTGACTTACTTGCTCTAAATTTCTATTGGAACAAAAAAAATGAAAAATTACTATGTGCCCAAGGATATTCTAAGCTATGTGAAAGCAAATTGAAAAACATTTATTTTCACTACCGTTATTTGGGGAGAGAAAATAAAACTTTATTTATCCTCCCTCTACGGAAGGAAGGTACATATATTATTTTACTAGCAAAGGGAACCAATTAATTGGCGAGAATCCCAACAAGGGCCATGTGCATGATATATTTCCATCTATCTTTCTATCTACCTATATGTAAACACACACACACACACACATAATACTATTAATAATAATAATAATAATAATAATAATAATAATAATAATAATAATAATAATTGATATTTGATATAGCGCCCTTTCCACCTATGGTGTTCAAAAGCGCTTTAAAGAAAGTCAGTGGACAGTTATTTATGGTCCATATAGTCAGTTATTATTGCTTGCTTTGTATCGTCCAATCAGCAATCAGGATTTGTACCATGTGACCAGTAATTAAATCCCCATAAATGTCATCTCATAATGCCCTCCAAAGCTAACTAGGTCAGTCATTGACACAATTTCACCGTTTCTCATTTATTGTTTAATGATCCTGGACAGCTTATTTTGGTACCTTGTTCTTGCATCTCACTTTCACGCTTAGTCAGTATCACTGTAAAACAAAGATGACTTTTTAATCTACAGTCGTCATATTTCAAAAAGCTTGCTTTATAAACAATTCTTGCTAGGTTTTCACACATTTCTATCAAAGTAGGACTTACATCTGGTACCTACCGCCAAGTTCAATAACTTGTCATACCTAGTATATTATTTATGAGCCTAATAAACTGACGATATACATCTCCCAGTCTCCGATCCCTACTCCATACCTCTTCAGACCATGTTCGTTTACTACAGAAATGATGTTCTTAAAAAGATTGAGACAACTCCATTAAGTAGGCCGGACCTACTACAGGCATTTAACATATCATATACAGTACTGGGCTATGGTGAATTTAATTCACCTTTATTCCTTTTCTTTAAGAAAGTCTACAATGCTAAAGTCCATATTCTAATTTGCGTATAAAGTTCTCAGGTTAAATGTTTTGTATAGTGCGCACAATATATATATATATATATATATATATATATATATATATATATATATATATATATATATATATATATATATATATATATATGTATATACTGCCCTTTGCCATTTGCGTTTTACAAGGACATTGATATGTTTCTCAAAATCGCCATAATGAATAGGAATATGTGGTACTCTTATCAATAAACGTTCCTTGGCAGCAGCATCCGCCTGTGCATTACCCTTAATGCCAAAATGCCTGGAATCCAGTAATATGATATTTTTTTCTCGTGGCATTGTACTAGCCGATGAAGGCATTCCAATTCCTCAAGGACCAAGAGGATGCTTCCAGTCTTGGCCACAAATGGGCTTAAGAGAAAATGATAATATTCCTTTCATCCACCGCCTCGACGTGATCAAGAGCAAGATACAGAGCATGCAACTCAAGAAGGGCTGTTAATGCTACATATGGTCCAGGGAGTCCTAACATAATTTCCTGTAATATTATTAGACTGGGGTTAAAGACAGGTTAAAGACTGGCATACCGGGTGAACTTCGTGACACCACCATTGTTGTGCAGAGGAACGCCTGTTTGTTATGTGACGGACTCCCGTCTTTAGCGGTAAGGAATTCATCGACACTACACCGGGAAAATTTCTTGTTCCTATCCCCCTCTCCCCCCAGTTCTTCAATAATTTCATGTAATACCATATTGTTGGCTATTATTGTACTTATCCTGACCTTTGGTAGTAAAATATGGGTATTAACAGAAGCAGGTATTGAAAATATCACAGCCTGTAAAAGATATGCTGGGAGGCGTGTCCAAAACGTTTCCCCCAAGGTCCCTGAATTTCACTATTTTTTTTTTTTTGGGGGGGGGGGGGGTTGGAGGGGTTAGGGTCAATCAGACTGAAAACTTTGATCATGTTGAAGAAACTTCTTTTTCTTTTAACCTTTCTCCATACAAAGCTCTTTATACTGAGACTTTTTCTCTCATAAATAACGATCTGATAGAAATCTCCCGTTATAATCCACACAAGTTGCTTGTATATAGCTGTTAAGGATGCTCAAAAATAGATGGAATTGATAATACTGACATGGATAAATACTGGTGAGTATCTGGCATTGCAATAAACCAGATTTATAAAAGAGTGGTCAAAGGAAGGAATACACCAGGTCAGCATTCTCAAGATGTCAAGTTGCAATTGAAATAGTAAAATACCAGTGTACTTAGCCAGTCATTTATAGGTTACTGTATTTTAAGACAATATCAGTTAACTTGGTTTTCTCTGTATAATTTAAAGTGTTATCTATCGTTTTGTGACTCTATGTAGTTAATATAATGTCATATTCATTGATGTATTTGTAATTTCATGGTCAAGAGCTTGGTCGATATACATTACAATTATAATTTACCTTTTTATGCAAGTGTAATCTCTTGGCTCATTTTAGAATGCTGTTAAGTGAGGTAACTACAATTTCAAAATAATTAATATAACCTTTGTATTAAAGTGGAATAATACCGATCTTGCGCACTATACAAAACATTTAACCTGAGAACCTTATACGCAAATTAGAATATGGACTTTAGCATTGTAGACTTTCTTAAAGACAAGGAATAAAGGTGAATTAAACTCACCATAGCCCAGTACTGTATATGATATGTTAAATGCCTGTAGTAGGTTCGGCCTACTTAATGGAGTTGTCTCAATTTTATTTAAGAATGATCGTTTCTGTAGTAAACGAACATGGTCTGAAGAGGTAAGGAGTAGGGATTGGAGATGTATATCGTCAGTTTATTAGGCTCATAAATAATATACTAGGTATGACAAGGTATTTAACTTGGTGGTACTAGATGTAAGTCCTACTTTGATAGAAATGTGTGAAAACCTAGCAAGACTTGTTTATAAAGCAAGCCCTTTGAAATCTGACGACTGTAGATTAAAAAGTCTACCCCCCCCCCCTCCTAGGAATGGAGTAAGCTCTCTTTGATAAGCAAACTCAAATGTTCAAGCTTGTAATGAAGTGATAGAGCAGAGAGAGTAATCAAGCAGGAAGGTTTTACTGGTTAATTGGAGCAACCATAGATGGAGTTGGAAGTTATACTATGTTTAGTGTATGGTTCATTTCTCGAACTGCCATAAGTAACACATACAGCGAGGTAGTGACAGAAAGTATCGGTGTGGGATAGTCTCGTATAAGAGCTTTTATTTAAGAAGACAGGCCAAAACATTACTACTAATATGGTATCGATGTGGGTTTCTGTTTATGTATGGTTGTTCTTTCTGTTCTTTAATGTTTTTATTTTTCATTCTCATTGAATGTTGTTTTGATATTTTTGTACGCCATTAATGTATTTGTAATTTCATTACACCCATTAGATGTGGTCAATAAACATTGAAATTACAATTACAATTACAAAATGTGCCACAATTTTGAAGCGGAAGCCGAGGTACATTTTATTCTAAAATGTCCTTTTCATATATTTCACCTAGCTGATTCGCAATATCATAATTCAACAGAACTTTTTCATTACGAGCAATTAAAGGTTATCTTCCAAACTGAGGATTTGATAAAAAAAACTGCCTCATTTAGATTCAATAGGATGTGCAACGGTAGGTTTCAAATGATAAATAGTAATTGATTGTCATTGAACCATTCCTATTCGACATAAATGCCGCTGGCTTGATTTTAGGGGGGTAATATGAAATCGTGTGTAAAGAAGTGACGCCTTGAAT
>OZ012699.1:23628200-23630700 GCA_963942565.1 Maea johnstoni
CCTTTCTTCTGCATTTGCTGTTCATCTGATTTTCATTATTTCGCTCTTTTGTTTTCTCCATTTCCTGCATTTGTTTGCCTTTTATTCTCCTTTTTCCAATGCTCTCTGCACATGGTATCTCTTTTATTTTTTCGTATCTCTTTGTTGCATCTCTGCATTCTTTGCTCTCTCTCTCTCTCTCTCTCTCTCTCTCTCTCTCTCTCTCTCTCTCTCTCTCTCTCTCTCTCTCTCTGTTTTACTTTGTTTTACTATTTATTGTATTTGTTTTTCTTTTGATACAAATTTAGTATTTTTTGAAATGTTGGTATTCTGTTTACATTTTTACTTCTTTTTTACTTTTAACTCTCACCCCATCTTTGCATTCAGACTTTCCTTATTTATAATATGTATTTTTGTTTGTCTTCTTTTTCGAATTCTCTCTACCTTTCCCTGTGCTGCATTTAGTATTGCATCCTATATTTTCTGAGTTGAAAATTGATAATGGAACCATCATAACAAAACCTAACAATATTTTAGAAGAAATGAGAACATTTCATCAGTCTCTCTACAGTTACAAACCAATTAAATAAATAGAAGATTCCTGCCTTATCAGTTTGCAAACAAGTTTCAGAAATTAAGCCAAACCGAAAGCTTAGAAATGAACAAGCAAATCTCTGAACAAGAATTATATAAGCAAGTTTCTGAGAGCGGTTCCAACAAAAGCCCCGATCCAGATGGCTTCACGAATGAGATCTATAAAATTGCTTGGTCCATAATTTAAATTTTACTATTGAAATCAATGAACAACTTCTTTTCAGAAAAAAACATAAACAAAAACATGCATTGGACATCATTACCAGTATCCCCAAGAGAAAGAAACTTAGAGGTGTTTTAGCAAATTGACGATAAAAAGCACTTCTAAATTCACTCTATACAATTTATTCCAGAATCTGGGTGAACTGTTCAAAATCTTATCTTCCTAAAAATTGGCAGCAGTCAAACAGGTTTTTTTCAAGTTCATTTTAAAGGGGAAAATACATGTTTAACTTTGGATATTTTATTAGAATCAATAACTGAAAACAGTGAAATCTTTCTACTTCTAATATACTGCGAAAAAGCTTTTGATGCAATTTCATGGGAATTCATTTCAATTTTACAATTATTTAACCTTATTGAACAAATCGTAGAAATTGCTAAAATTGGCAAAAATGCCTTATCAAAATTTTACAAAATGGACACATCAGATTTAATCAATTTACAATGTGGATGCAGGCATGGGGACCTAATATCGCCATATATCTTTGTACTGGCTTTGGAATTTTGTTTTTGTCACATTTGTGCCATATTGTGGCTAATTCAAGACTAGCCAGTTGTAAATAGTGGAGGAAACCGGAGTACCCGGCAAAACCACCTCCTAACTGCATGTATTTATTAAATACAGTGATAGGAATATGAGGATATGTATGGACATTTTAGAGGAATTCCAACCCATATCCAGACTCAAAATAAATGTGGTCAAAACTTAAGTGGTTAAATTTAGAGCGAACAGGGACATCAGGATTCAAATATGTCCTAACTTAAACATCATTTGGACATATACATCTACATCACTAGGAATATAAAACGCCATAACAGAGTTGGAGTATATCGCAGAATTAAACCTAATATCCAAAATACTAGAAATAGATAAATCCTGCATGCTCCGGCAGTTATATAATCTTACCCTCATAGGTAAGATGAATATAATTAAAAGTATTTTTATATTCAAGATCATACATATCCTGCTGTCTCTGCCAAGCCGAAAGAAAGATACATTCGAAATGATGGAAATCATATATGAAAACTTCCTAAAATCTGAAAATTGCCTCATTAAAAATCTTATGGGTAGAGGTGGCCTTCAGTACCCAAACTTAAAACACATAGATAACGTTTTTAAAATATTATGGTTTGAAAGACTTTACAACAGTAATGCAGAACGGACAACCTTGCTGTTAAAATAAAAACTAAATTTGGTTTACACATTTTAAGATAAATATTGGCGAAGGATCCATGACGATCTCAACAGTAAATTTTGGAAAGACATTTTAATTAAGTGCTTAAATAGAAGTAAAAAAAGATGCACAGTCATAACTCTGGGAATGTAAACTAACCATACCCATAAGGTTTTCCGCAAGAACAGTGGAAGGTATAATGGAAAATTGGGTTGAAAAAGATTTATTCGATATTTGCTATGTTATAGACACAAAGGAAAATATATTGAGCTTAACCAAAATCAAAGATAACTTCAATTTTTCTTGTGACTTTTTATCTTACAATAAACCGAAAAAGAGTTAAACAAGTACTAGGTATGGGCATTCAATACAAACCCAAAAAACAGTTTCCACAATTACCCTATGTCTAGCATATACTTGAATTGAGTACAAAAGGAAACAAGAATATATATTATAACAGCTTAGAGAGAAATATAGGTTACTCAAATATATCAAAAGATAAGTGGTCACATGAACTAAATGAATAAATT
>OZ012699.1:23635700-23643200 GCA_963942565.1 Maea johnstoni
AACATCATTCTGTATATGACAGATTGCGTTATTAACAAGGTTAAGAAATTTTAGGTTGCACAAACCACAAAAAAGATAACTTGGTAAATGTGAAAAATTACTTCGTAGTTGCATTGATTCCAATGATGTCAAATGTTGGAAATTACCTGGCTCTAATTCCAGTTTACCTCTCAGGGAAATGAACTTTGTGAGCCCTTCCGTGGAATTGCATTTTTCATTGTCTGCTACAGGCCCCGTAGTCTTGCATAGCAACCAGTCTGTGTTATTTCTCTGCAAATCAGGGAAAATACGAAACCTAGCAGTAGACGACAATACTAAAGTTTTCAAATTGAGATCTCTGACTGTATCATGAAGTAGTATGGGCACGGAAACCTCTAATAGAATCAGTTGGTCAAGCGTACTCAAATCTTGCAATCCATTCAGTACACGCAGTGGGTTGTTTGAGAGATCCAATATCTTCAATGACAGTAGCCCTTCGAATGCCTTTTCGTGAATTATTGTGATATTGTTCATTAAAAGCCGAAGTGATTTGAGATTCCCAAGCCCAAGAAACCTAAAGTTTCTGACTTCCCGAATATCATCTCCTTGGACAGTTAGGGCATCCAGCGATTGTAGAACGCGTACTGCAGGTGGTATGTCTTGTAAGTTACAGTCTCTAAACCTCAATATCTTCAGTGTCTCTTCTAGACCATAGAATGTTGAGTTGGCCAAGCGTTGCAATCGTACGTTTGAAAAATAAAGGTATCTCAACACCTGAAAAAAGATCATAATTATTACAAAACAATTCTAGCATTTGGAATTATCATGTAGAGGCTATCTAGCAGCCTATAGTCAGTGTGCAGAGAGTGCTGACAGCTACTAGATAAAGCTTAGGGCCAAAACATGGAGCAACCTAGCGGCCTGCCAGGAGATCAAGGGGATATAGTTTCCAAGCCGGTCAGTAGAGGGCACCACTAGCCTTAGCAATATCAACAAGTAATGTACTGTGATAGTTAAAAGGAGGTCATGATGAAGTCAGAGGTAGGTGTGGGGTCAGTAACAGAAATGCTTGAAATGGTGGTGTGAGGTCTTGAAAGGATATTTGAGGGTTTGAGAGGATAGGGAAAATAAGGGACTATGGGGGGAAAAGGGTTAGAGGGTAGCTATATATATTTGAAAAGGAGGGAATAGTATTAACAAAAGAAAGTGGACAAAGGATATGAGAGCTGAGTGGGAAGCATCTGAAGTACTCAATGCAATAGAGTGGGTAAACGTTTTTTTTGTTCGCCTCCCTTTTTAAGGGAGGCTCACACATGTAAGAAGGAGAGCTTTTTTGTTTATGCAGACGACATGGATAGCATGAACGATAATATGAAATGAATATGAAACTCTTCAAAGTAATCTATCCCTATAACTGGGCGACAGACAATAACAAGTAAGTAACGACTGTTTTTGGTGGTGGACCCGGTTTGTAGAGGAATCGAACCCCTACTCACCCTGGCCTGGGATTGAACTCTGGACCCCAAGCCTCCCAGCACTCAGGCTGGCAATCTTGCCACTGTGCCATTGAGTCTGGTCTCTTGGTAAACTTGATCTTAAGCATAGAGAGTACTGCAATCAGACTGTATTGTATGTTGGGAGAGGGTGTGTGTAGGTCATGGAACAATAGGATAACGGAATGGCTTAGGAAACAAGTACAGAAACTACAGCCTAATGGACTGCATATAGCGCTGGGCGGTGATGTTAATGGACACATAAAAAGATGGGGAACAAGGAATAAAGGGAAATAATAAAGGGAATAAACACAAAAGACAGGAGGATGCTAGAGCTAGCAAAGGTCAAAGTCATAAAGGAATATCGACTTACATGTAGATCAAGATGCAATATGAGACGATAATGGATTACATAAGTGCAGGATGATGTATACAGCGTGATGTATAAGATGATTTTCTAAGATAAAGATTCAGCATGAGATGATATCATATTACATACGTGCAGGAAGTAGACAGGAGGTGAGCGGTTTCAGATTATATCAGAATGGGGAGGCAGTCATAGTAGTCTGTGAGCCAGACCCCAAAATTTGAGGATGCAGTACCATTTTCTGAACATATCCAACAATGATTTATGGTTAGCCTGATATTTTAAGTGATCGATTTGGTCCATCAAATCAGGTGATGGACTCTGTGGCATTTTGCTAATTTCCCTTTTGGCGGCCATCTTTAAGGATGGCCACTGTATTTTAACGAAAATGGAGTCAGGAAATATTTGATAACTATTCACCAGAATGTCCTGTAAACATGTAAGTTAGCTCAAAATATTTGAAATATCTTGAATAACTTTGTGCTTCTGATGATATATGTTTTTCTACCTTTTATTGGTATCATTTATTAACAAAAAATAAAGAAAAAAAACATGAAAAAATGTGATCTTTTATGTCGTTTTCATGACATGCTTTCAAATGTTTTCTATTTATCAACGATAGAATACATTTAGGTCAACTCTTGATGATCTGGACTAGATTATGAGGCATCCATGACAATGGTCAAAGATTTATTTCCACTTTATTGGCTGCTGCACAGGTCATTTTGAACTTAAAATAGATATACATTTCCACGTGTTTGGGGTAACGTAACACTGTTTCTCAAGAAAATACCACTATGTAATTCTCAATTGATTAGTTCACTTGATTATAGTTACACTGACATTAAAGATATAATTATTCTTCGATTTAAAGTATTATTATTGGCTGTTTCCATTTCCTATACTTAATGTATGTATGTATATTTATTGACTATGATTTCCATCATAATAATTCATAATAATATCGTCATTTTGGGATAGGAGAATGTGAATTTAGTGCAAAAAGTGTGACATTCCGAATACCAATTAATCCCTGTTTAAAAAACCTAAAAATCATTTGCCAATGGTTCTGAAGGTCGGTAGATCAAAAACAAACTTTCAGTTATTTTGGCACTAGTAATTGTTTTTAACGACATTTGAGCGATCTACAGCCGGTTGTTGCCATCTTAATGAGCCAGCAGCATATGATTACAGACGCATGTGTTGACATGACAAGGGGGAGATCAAATTCATTTTGGGACCGTATCTAAATTTGATGGGTAATTAATAAAAATGGCCAAGTAGTAAGTAACAAGATTTTTCTAGGAATGTTAGGCACGATCGCAAATAGGGATACAGGAAATCATGAATAAAAGTCTCTTTTCAGACATCTTTGTTTTAGTTATTCTTTTTTACTTTACTTCTCTTAAAGGTCACAAAACCGTCGATCCCACAAAGGACGTCTGCTCGAATTGCCGTTCGCTATAAGGGTCGATGGCTATCTGTTGGGCCCTGACGAAAACGATCTTTCATCATTGCATTATAATAAACATTTCCACAGTTGTGATACATGAAGTAAGCATAAAAAATAACCAAAGTGATAAAGTTGAGAATTTCTTAAAGAAAATATGTAGTTTAATTGGTGTAAGTCATGCCTAGCTTTCACATAAAATATGAGATCTGTGAAGTGGCGAGCTTGTTACATGAGGTAAACAGAAAAATTAACTAAAGTGATAAAGTTGAGAATTTCTTCAAGATGCCATATAGTTTAATGGGTGTAAGTACAAATTCATATATACTAATGAAGGAAATGTTCCCTTATATTAAGTTCCCTATGATGTTGGTGTTGTCACTTGCATGCACACTTGCTGCACATTACTTCTACCCATTCACCTTCTATCTGCCCTTTCACACGTCCCCACGTGTTGATCAGTGCCCTATCCATCCACCTGTACTATGGGCTTGGATCCGTGCGCCCGCCACTCACTTTTTGGGCGCACGAATCCTTACTTCATTGACATTTTCTACTCGTCCTGCAGCCTTAAGGGGATGAGTACCATTGCAACCTAGTTAAAAGCCCCATCCCAAAACATACCTCACAGCAGCATAAGCATATAACAAGGTGTATCGCCAGATTCCAGATTATCATAGCCAACCGTCCTTAGTCAACCGATATTCTATACCATTTCAATATTTACAACTTTTCACTCAAATGACATATTCTCATTACTTTCAAAGGTAATAGTCACTGCAGGTTCAGAATTACCTTAGGAATAGCATTGTCTATGCCCAATAAGAAGTCAATTTGAGATTGTTGACCTCTAACGATTTATACAGGCCATAACATCCAAACTTTTAGTTAGAAATCTTCACACCAACTACACTAGGTAACCTCACAGGCTCAGAGCCAGCACCTATTTATAGCATCCTAACCACAAGACATTCTCTTGAGCTCGTCGAGGTGTACCTTTGTGCAACTGTCTTTTGTTTCCAGTGCTCAGAAGTGATCAGCGAGGTATGTCCACTACTATCAATGGGGTTCCCATGCCTCCACACACGAGATATCTCACTAAAATGTTCAATGTTATGGCCTGTAAAAATCTTTAACAGTAAAAAAATCAGAAAATTACTTCTTATTGGGCATAGTCAATGATATCCCTATGGTAACTGTGAACCTGTAGTGATCATCACCTGCATACGTAATGAGATTATGTCATTTGAGTAAAAAGTTGTAAATATTGAAATGAATTAGAATATGGGTTGACTACAGACGGCTGACCATGATATTCTCTTCCTGATAACACTCAGGCACCTGGAGATACACATTGTTATAGGATTATGCTGCTGTGAGGTGTGTTTTGGGATGGAGCTTTTAACTAGCTTGCAACGGTACTCATCACCTTAAGCGCCGTGCCGCAACACTTGCCTTCCCCCTTCTCTGTAAGTGTACTGTCCTCCCAGTACCTCTTTCAACGGGGCCTATCTGAATGAAATGGAGGGACTAGATGAGAGAATGTTATGAATAAGAGGATATAGAGGAGAGATAGTGATGATGGTGAGGAGTGGCTCGAGTTTAACCCTTATGCTACTGGCGACTAATTTGGCCAATACAAAATGATGCTAAAAACCCTGCAAACTGACTGAAACCCTCGCATATGGGTACTAATCTGAGAGAATTCAGCAGAGCTACCGAATGCATTCCAACATGACAGGGCTAAGATGATTTTCAAAAATCTTTGCGTTCTTGTGATTTGGACGAAGGTAGCCTCAGTATTGGAAGGGTTAAGAAGTGCGTAAAGAAAGTAGTACGAAGGGCAATTGGTGAATACGGATTTTGGAATTTCGTTTATCGTCACATTTATGCCAATTATGGCTAATTCGTGATTAGCCAGATGTAAGTAGTGGAGGAAACCGGAGTACTCGGAGAAAACAACCGTCCAACCCCAAGTCACTGGCAACTTTTTCACATGCCCAGGGCGGGATACGTCCAACCCCAAGTCACTGGCAACTTTTTCACATGCCCAGGCCGGGATTCGAACCCAGGCAGTGGTGAGAGACATTGGTGAATACTAACATTCAAGCAGAACAAAGGCGGGCTATAAAAGGTAGAGGGGGGGGGGGGAATAAAAAACTATGGGACATTGCAGAATCTGGGGAGGTATAAGAGAGTGACAAAGAGGGCAATGAAGAGATAAGAGAATGAAAGGAAAAGGAAATAAATCCCATATAGGAGATGAAAAAAGTCAAAAGTGGGGAGGTGATGAGGTTGTGAGGAATACATGGTAAACAGGGACAAGTAAGAAGGGATAAGCTGTGTTAGAGATTGAGAGGAGAGAGGTGACGAACAAACAGGAGCAAGCAAATCTTATTAACCCATTCGCACTCTAAGTTCCCCAGGCACGTATCGTCTGCTATTTTCGTACCTTTGACAATAATTTTGAAATTAAGCAAATTCTCACAAAATATTTGATGGAGAGTTGTTGATAATATTCTGATAAACATATCTCCTTCAATTTTTTTTGATAAAAACACTTTTGTGAGGAAAATATCAACAAAATAGTCAGGCCTGTTTTGGCCGCTCTGAGTGCAAATGGGTTAAGACATGAGAAGGGGATGGATATGACAACGTCGGTGTGCGGAGGAAGGGAAAGAGTGAGTAGGAGTGTAGCAACTTTTTGTGCGAAAGAGAGAGGGGTGTGGTAAGACAATATATCAGATTTATTACCAAATGTGCGTATAGTATAGCGAGTCTGAGAGATATGGTATTAGCAAATCTGGCTGTACGAGAGAGATTACCAAATGATACTAGTAATACGATTAAGACAAAAGACAAAATAAGAGAGAGAGAGAGAGAGAGAGAGAGAGAGAGAGAGAGAGAGAGAGAGAGAGAGAGAGACTTACCAAATATAGATATAGCACATCTGAGAGAGAGAGAGAGAGAGAGAGAGAGAGAGAGAGAGAGAGAGAGAGAGAGAGAGAGAGAGAGAGAGAGAGAGAGAGAGGGGGGGGAGAGAGAGTGAGACTTACCAACTACGGATATAGGGACATCTGAGAGAGAGAGAGAGAGAGAGAGAGAGAGAGAGAGAGAGAGAGAGAGAGAGAGAGAGAGAGAGAGAGAGAGAGAGAGAGAGAGAGAGAGGAGACACTCACCCGTAGTGATCCCAGTGTGTTACTCTGATTTTCACTCATAGCTCCGTTGGATATGAAGAGGGTCCTGATTGCCTCGCTCACGTTCCCAAATCCCTCGCCGCCTCTATGCGCACGTTCCTTTTCAAGATTGCAAGTAATATGATAAGAACTTGCAGACACAGTCAAAGGAAGCGGCCGCAATACCTTTCGGACACCTCTGGACTGCACTGAATGTATAGGAATTAAGGCAAGCGGCAAGTAGAGTCAGGAATAATCTAATCATACTTGAGCACATGTAGAGAGTTGTTATCAGGTGGAACTCTTGCGTCTTTCCCAGAAAAACTAAGGTCCTTTAGCTAGGTGATTGAAGCATATGTTTAGAAAAATAAATACCTGTCACTGATATTTATACTAGCCGTTGTTTGAACCTATGACGTCACGTACAGAAACATGCATATATTATGATGCTCACCTGTCGCAAACGTGCACTTAAACCCGTTAACAACGTCACATATACACATCCCTCACAATCGTACCGTTGCAGAATATACTGACATATGACGACCACAAGAATTTAATTCAAAACCACCCCTATGTCATATCATGTATACACGAGGTAGGAAGAGTATTTCTGGTGATTTCGCAGCTGAAAGACCCCCATGGACTAATCATTAAGTAAAAGAAATTTCCTCTTACGTAATTTATGACAGTCTGCAGCGACCAAGGTTTTACCATTTACTATTTCTTATTTTGTCTAGATAATACAAATAAAACACACGAAAGAGAATAAAGTAAAGAACAAGGGTAGCAGAGCAAAAGATACGTAAATCAATATAGTAAAGGTTTAATGTTAGGGAGATGTGTTCAAATGATTCGAAATATGAAATCATTTCTGATTAAACCAAGACCACTGGTGGTAGAATCATTTCGGTAGACGGGACTGAGATGCCTCTTTGAAGGATAGCAGTGACGCAAAATCTCACTACCTATCTATCTACCCTATTACCGCATCACTTACACCCGCACCCCCTAGATAATACGCACCCCCTCCAC
>OZ012699.1:23648200-23705700 GCA_963942565.1 Maea johnstoni
TCGATTTGGGGATTTTTCTGAGATTTTTCATTCCGAAAAGCAAATATTGAAGGTCAACATTCTAATGACAGGAATAATACATCCGACCTTCATTGTACCAAACTGACTCCACTCAGAAAAGTTCGGCAGAATATACCACTCGGATTAATTTCCTATTCTAAAGTAATGTACAATTGGACTTGACTAACACATGTCATTGAGCATATTTTGTGGGATTCTAGCTTTAAGCAGAAGGCAGCAGTTGAACTTTTACCTTTTACGTAAGAAAACACCTTCCACCACAGTGACTTAATTCATTACACAGGGGTGTCCAACTGTTGCATTCTCAACAGCGTGCGACAGGGCCTTCAAACGTGCCACGGGCCAACAATTCTACGCACTATTTAACTTGGAATTTTTCACAAATTATGACCAATTGAGCCTATCACACATTTCACTTTAATTATTTTTGATATAAATTGTATTTATAAACCAGTAGACCCCACTTAGTAACACTGTCTAATGATTGGTTTTGGTCTTAACTATTGAAATAAGGGCTAATATGGCAGGGCTACCCGGTGTCAATATTAATAGCTCCTTTCAGTCAGTACTGCCTTTGGGTAATCCCTTTAGTGTATTGTTTATTTAAACATGCCATTCATAATGGTTTGTAATTATTTCATTGTTTGCTGATAGATTTAAGAAAGATACTTCCTGGTAGAAAGCAAAGATTTGAATGGAACGTGTTAAGTATGTGGCAGATGAGAAAATAGAAATATCCTTAGGTGGGAGGTATATGGTATCATCACAAAATGGGGGGGGGGGGGATCAAAATAATGCATATCCTGCTCACCAAGATCTCTAAACAGGATTAATACATTCATGCGGTATGTATCAGTCAAATAAGTGTATTTGGGGGATATCTTTCTGAAAAAACACCTTGAGAAAACTTGTATGTAAGGGAAAGCCTTTAATGAACTATAAACCGTCCCTCAAACAGCATTGTATTTATCCCCTATTTTGCAAAAGTATTCAATAAAATTAGATGACAATTTTCTATAACACAGGGCATGGATGGGATAAACACGGGCGATATCACTAGGAATACTTAAAGTCAAGATACTTGTGTCTTATCATTAAAACAATGTAAGATACATAATCATGAAACAGTTCTTACTGTCATATATCTTCTTACATTCATCTTTTTAAGAATTCAAGAGCCCATGTGGTCTCTATCATAAACTTGAATATTGGGGAACCATGGAAAATAATAATTTTCATCATTTTGTATCAGTTCAAGTAACTTTTGGGGTAGAAAGACCTTAATGTATAGAGAGGTGTACACTCTTCTAGCACTATCCATGGTGAGTGGTAGTTGTCTCTGCTACTGGGACCAGGAATCTGAATATGTAAATCTGTTTCTCTGCACGCATACCTGCTTGCATCACCAAGCATTTTTTAGGGTGCTACAAGTGTCAAACTGCATCACTCCTATTGTACAGTATTTCAGTTTTAAGGTACATCACAATATTTAGCTGAATCTTATCAAAATGGTCCTACTTAATCTGACTTGTCCAAAGATGCATGTACTTCCCATCAGAATTAGGCCCCCTATCCTAGGAAAAATATGTATACACTTTTTGTTATTATTCCGAGCTAGGCGCACTTAATAAAGTCAAAAGCAAATGACTAAAAACTCTCCAAAGTGAAATAAAAGAAAGTAAAAAGTAGCAGTCATCCCGTCCATATAGGAGGCACTTCAGTTCGCAAATTATATTGTTTGCCATTTTGGCGCCACTGACATCAACGGCTGTACTGGTGACCCCCCTTGAACGCCTGTGCAAGGTTTGATGAAATTCTTAAAATATTTTTAAAATGGACTTTTAATTTTAAACGTGAAATTTGCAAATTTAGCCCTACTTTGACGCCACCTATATGGACGGGATGACTGGGGACCCCCCCCCCCCCCCCCCATTTTTATTTTGAATTTCCAAAGGGAATCTGAACCTATACTGATGTATTTCTGAAAATTATAGGTTACTCACTTTCATTTAATTTATTTAATAACAAATACCATGCATAATCTAAAAGGATTATATACATAATATACATAAAATATTGATTGGAACTCTGATCAACGTTTTCACTCAAATAAGGTGTCCTATAGAAGCCTGATTGGGTAGAAGGTTTAGATATCGAACTGACATTTAATTGATATGAATATCCCTGTATGGAAGGCCATGTGTGTATATGTATATATATATATATATATATATATATATATATATATATATATATATATATATATATATATATATATATATATATATATATATATATATATCATGAAACTTTTATAAGCCAACTAAAGGAAAACATTAATTGGCAGAATTGCATAAAAAAAGTTATTTAACTTTTTATCAATATGTATATATACACACACATGCACATAAGGCAAAGCATCTATGTTGACCAAGATTAAAGGTGAAAAACCCCTCCAAAGTGACAGTATATTGCCTGTCCCAAGGGCCCTTATCAGACCCTCCAATGTGACCACGCACGTTACCCTCTTAATCCACCATGTCAAGAGAAGATCTTTTCCTTTGGAAACGTTGTTATGCAATACACTTCAATCTAACTTAACATAAGGGATGAATTGAGTTGAGAAGAAAAAACCTTTTGTGTCTTCTATTACAATTTTCAAAATGGGGGAGTTTATATGATTATCTAAAACTATTATTGTGTCTGTAAGTGCAACTACCACTGTACTCTGGTGACATCATCATTCCAAGACCGACCAAGAAGTCAGCGATTCCCTGACCACTGACCTGTCATCTCGTAGCTTATCTATTCATTCATTTATTTTTTTGAATTCCATTTTTTGTCACATATGTGCCATATTGTGGCTGATTCGTGACTAGCCAGTTGTAAGTAGTGGAGGAAACCGGGTTACCCTGCAAGAAATCACTGCCTAACCCCAAGTCACTGGTAACTTCCTCACATGCCTAAGGCATCTCATAGCCATGGATACTTGCTATGAACTATGGAGATGGATGGATCAACAGGGTTCACCAAAGTGGATGCCCATATGTTTTGCTATCTTTAATCACATTACCCTGAATTAGTAAGAGGTCAATTAGTTTTGCCTACTGCCAAATAAAGGTTGCCTGAGCTCAATAACCAAGACAGCACTTATGAGATACAAAACTACAAACTCTGTTTTATAGATTAAATTTTCAGATTGTAACAATACAATGATACGAAACATATTATTATATTAGGTATCATAAATGTACCCTATGTTCAACAATACATGTCTAATCTAACAATTAAATGCATGATTCAATACATATGTACTTTACATAGTCATCTATCAAAATTATGGTATTAAGACCTTTTTTTATAAATACTGCTTCACTTTCACAAACACTTGTCGGTTAAACATTAACCAATCAGCATTCACAAATTGATTATTAGCCAATCAGCTTTCAGCTGTTAAACATTTACCAATCAGCATTCAGCTGCTGCATGTGAACCAATCAGCTGCTGAACTTGAACCAATCAGTATTCAGCTGTTGAAATTTAACCAATCAGCATTCAGCTGCTGAACTTTCCAATCAGAATTCATCTGAGGAACTTAAACCAATCAGCATTCAGCTACCAATCCTTAACCAACCACCATTTTGCTGCTGAATGTTATCCAATCACCACTCCACCGATGAATATTTACTAACCGATCAGTATACATACTAAAGCCTATAGACCTCGAGCTGCTGAACCGTTATTAGCCAGCATTCAGGCTGAACACAGATCCTAGATACTTTTCCAATAAATATGTTTACTGGCATATACAATCAAACTATATACAACTATCATTCCATGATCATCTATTATAAGAATATTATGTGAGTAAGTGTCAAGCGCATAGTTATAACCAGGATATGAGTGGTTAAAAAGTACAAAAACATATTAGTCCATTTATGCCAGTAGGCCAGTGAGGCCTCAAAATTAAAGAGCTGACTTTTTTGTGATATCTCTCCAAAGAATGTAATAATAATGTTATCATGCGAAAATACCTGATAGAAATAAATCTCATGGGAACTCAACATCCACCTCTCCTTCAAATAACTTTGGGAATCCATGAATTATTACTAGGTTTTGCCAAAAGGTTTTAGATGCAGTCCCTACTCTTTATGGGGAACTCCAGGAAAGAACGGGTTAAAGAGTTAAAGACCTAACAACATTATAATTTTTTTCCTTTATAATCCAAACAGTTCTATACAAAATAAATATAAACAATAGCTAAGTACCATAAAACCTCAAACAAACACTCCTTTATATATTTAAAAATATCACATTTTTCTGTCCTCTAAATCCCTCCTAGAAAACATATATTTTCTAACCTATTTGCCATCTGACGTGTGCACATTGTGTGGTACACAAAAGTTGTGTGGAAAGATCTTGACAACAAAGCTGAACTTTCACAATTAGGAATTTGCGGTGTATCCTGTGAATAGCACCGCCGAACCCGTAGTCGCTGGCAACTTTCTCTTAAATGATCCGGGTGGGATTCCAAACCTGACAGTGGTGATAGACAGGTAGCACTTAGTGGCAACACCATAGACCATCGGGCCACCAGGGTAGGCCCAGAAATATATAAATATATATATATATATATATATATATATATTTATATATATATATATATATATATATATATATATATATATATATATATATATATATATATATATATATATATATATATATATATATATATATATATTTGTTGCAATGAAAGTTGTTGTGCTGGGTTTATTATCACTCCTCAAATACCTTTGTTTCACCATTTGAGGAGTTCTTTTACAAGTTTTCATACCACATGTGACACACCGTTATCACAAATCAACCAGGATAGCCACAAATGTAATTTCAAAAGGTGTTTTGGAAGGGATGTTTTCAAAAGTTATTTTCTTTTCAGCCAAGAGCTGCAAATACATCACCAAGTAATACGATTCCATGTCCTGAGCATATAACAGTACAAGATAACAATGGAACCTGAGCCATTGTTTGGCACAGAGAACACAATAAATAGGTAATACAAAAGTCATCGTATACGCATAAATATATTTACATTTAGAACCCAATTATGCCTGTAGCACCGCAACAAGGCAATGTATGGTGTCATCTCTCACCAACAGGACCTTAGGAAAAGTATTTGCAGGACAAGAGAAATTGAAAGCCAGACTAATGATAATAACTGGAATTTATATAGCGCCATTTCCATTCATAAGATGTTCAAAAGCACTGCACATTGTTATAGGTTGAGTCATAATCCACAAAGCCTCAGTGGACAAGCCTGAGAGGATGTGATTTGAGACACTTCGTGAAGGCCTGACACGATGTAAAATCATCCTTCAGTTGTTATGGAAGCACATTCCAAAATCGGGCTGTACTACTACAGAGAGTACGATCTCCAAATTTGAGTCTAGTTCGAGGCTCAACCAGAAGACCCTTTGCTTTTGATCGTATATGGCATCTGGGTAAATATGGAACTAGCAGCTCCTTGATGTACTTAGGTGCAAGTCCGTTGAGTGCCTTGTATACCAACAGTAGGACCCTAAATTGGATGCGGAATTTTATTGGAGCTTGATGAGAACAGGCGCAAGATTAGCAACCCCTCTTGAAATATTATTTTGGCAATTCACATTTATTTCCAGAGGACTACAAGCATGAATGGGTTAACGTAACATATTCCACTTCAGAAAATACCAGGCTGTACATTATCTACAAAAGACTATAAGAACATGACAGTGGTCGGTATACTTCACATGACTCTGATTGGTCCCAACACATCACAGGACTTTGATCAGCCAATCAGAAACCAGTGAAGGGATGGGGTCTCCCAAAACAGATGATAAGAACATTAGTTATTTGGGAGCCAAACCATCATCCTCACTTTTATACCCAAAACACCACAGTTTATAATGCACTAGCGCCTAAGTCACATGACTCCGATTAGCCAATTGGAAGACAGCATGGTGATGGGCTTGCCCATAACAGGTGATAAGAGCTCGTCTTTAAAAAGAAATAACTACATTACAAACACAGCACCATTCTATAATTGCACTGCTTTCCTATATCATTTTTATTGAAGTTCAAAAGGCTGGTTTGAAACAGATTTTTAAAAAGCCAGTTCCTTGAACCGTGTGTATTTCAATCAGTAAGAAATACAATACAATGATGGACATCTCAGGCTTGGCAATTCATTTATCCAATTACAAAACATTCTGCCCATTTTAGTGATGAGACGTTTTTGCCATTATAGGAATGAATGGTCATAGCGTATCTTTATATTAGCGTCTCTGTACCGTAACAGCCGCCGCTGACAGCGCCATCTGTCGCAAAAAAGACGAACTCATTTAAGCAGATTCACTAATATCCATATTCCATATGACGCTGAAATGTCGGGCAGCTGCTGTGTTTCCATTCTGGCGGGCATAGTCGGCGATTTGAGCCTGTTGCTCAGCTGAGTAACTATTGTTGCCCGATCTCTTTCGTTTTCTTGACGCTGACCCTGACTGTTTTAAAGTTTCAGAAACTGAGCGGTCTGCACTGGCAAAAACTGGGGACAATTCATATCTCTCCTTGGTAGACTTAGCTCCTTTCAGCCAGGCAAGCATTGTGTTAAAAGTGTTTAAAATCTAGCTTTAAATGATGTTAGAAGTTACAGTATTTAAAAGTCACAGTCCAGGTTGACAGAAGCCACACTACTGAGCTCTTGATCTAATGCTGCCAGAGTGAAGCAACCTAAATTTAGCATTTGTTTGTGAGTAAACAGGGCCGCCAGAATAGCTGGGCACCTATCCTTCTGGTTGCTACAGTGCCGACATTTAATTCCTGCACTAAATGCCTGGGCAGTCCGGGCATACTACACGACCGCACGCCCGATTGACACCCAGTTTCATGGACATGGATGCATGGATTACCTCCAAATTGAACGTAGATTTTATTAGCAAGCTACGTTAAGGTCATTGATGTGCTTGGATGATTTTTTGACATGTTATCCATGGGATTTGTGCAACCAGGCACTGGCAGACGCCCGGTCGACTGGTGCAGGAACTAAATGTCTGTACTGTATGTGCAACACTCGCTCAGTATTCTGGCTTCTGTAAACCTGGACTGTGACTTTTAAATACTAGTACTGCCATTTGTTGTTGTTTTTTGTTTTCAAAATGGAATGTTTATTAATGGGATCATGAGCTAGTCCACAAGCCCAGAAACCGATTTTGAAAAAGGGTTTCAGCAGGGCTACGTATCTTCTATTAGATTTACTACTGGCGCTATCTAGCGGCCATCACTAAAACGAAAATAGCGGCTGCACAAGAAGCCTCCAATTCTTTCTTTGTTCTCATTGACGTCAGCGCCACCAGTGGCTAAAAAAAAGACAAACTACAGCGTTTTTATATATAGCGAAGCGGCACCAGACGCTAAGTACGCTATATATAAACACACGCGGAAATTTCGTGTTCTACAGTATATATATATATATATATATATATATATATATATATATATATATATATATATATATATATATATATATATATATATATATATATATATATATATATATAATATAAGATTATTAATTATTCCCCAAAGATCATACAGTAGATGAGATGTTGTCCTATTGTACGGCTTGGTTATAAGAGGGTGGTGGGGGTGGGGCTGTAGCACCCATGGGGGGTGGAGGCATCACTGGTGGTGCATTACCTGTGAAGGGTGGTGGGGGTGCCTCTACCCCGGAGGGTGGGGGTGCATGTACCAATGGGCTTGGGGCAACCCCGGTAGGTGGAACTAAACTTCCATAAGGACTGCTTACTGGGGGCGGATGATAGGTTGGATAGGGTGCAGGTTGGGGGTTCGCCTGTGAACCACCAATGGCGGGTGCAGGATGGTAGGTTGCACCCTCATAGCTTGACACCCCTGTGGCGCCCCCTGGATGCGGGCTCGCTGTGTTCGTCGCCACATAGACAGGCGAGGGGTGGTAGACAGCGTTTTCATAACTTGGTATTGTCCCATCTTTTGGTGCAGGGTAGCGAGAAGCGAAGTTGTAGCTTGGTGGCGGGTTGTTGATGTTTGTTATCGGGCCTGCAGATGGCATCATGGCGGTCGCCGCTGTGCTGTTTGGCTGTGCCGTGAAGGGGGTCACAGGCTGAAGGGGAGTAGCAGCAGCAGTCGAGGATTGAGCTGTCAATAAAAAACAAGACACATTTATTGTCATGAGGTATATCCTTGGTTTAAATCCTTTAAAAGCATGAATACAATGATTAATCACTATCCTTATTACTATCATAAGAATAATCATAACCATTCGTAGCATCATTATTATCAAAAGAATTATTATTATCATCATCCTTATTATTACAATTATTATCAAAGTAGTATTAGTAGCAGCTAAGACAATAGACAATTATTGCTATCATTATCTTATATTTATTATTATTATTAATTTTTTTTATTATTATTATTTTTATAATCATTATTATTATTATCTTTATTAATTTTATTATGGTTATTATTATTTTTTTTATTGTCATTATCTATATAATTATTATCATTATTATTATATTACTATTATTATTATTATTATTGTCATCATTATTATAACTATTATTATTATTATTATTATTATTATTATTATTATTATCATAGATTATCGTTAAGATTATCATTATCATATTATTCTTATCATCATAACTATCATCAATATTTATCATTACTTTTATTACCATTATTATTATCATCATTATTCTTATTATTTTCATCACCATTATCATTTCCAGCATTATTAGTATCATCCTTACCCTCATCATCATCTTTATCATTTTATCAACAATTTTACGATCCTCCTCACCACTGCTATTATCGAACCCTTGATCTATTGCAATGACGAAAAGGAAGAAATTGGTTTGCTTGCAGTGCCCGTGACCACTTGTCCAAAGGGTAGCTCCCTTGACACTGTTGATTATAAACATACATCTGAAGTCTACTCACATCTTTCTGAAGATCTGTTCTTTCGGTTGCATGCTCTGCACACAAGGGCTATACATATTAGGACTGGAACTATCACAATTATGGCAAAATATGCACTTTTACTCCCAGCTGTAATAAAGAAAAAGAAACGATTACTGATTTTGCTTCAGGAATATTGATCCATCAAATATATCTACTCATACCATTTCATACTCAACCATCTGTTGATCCAATGCAACTGACTATTGAAAGTAATCGGTTTTGTGTCATTTCTGGTTGCAATAGTTGCATAATTGTAAAACAACATGACCAACTAATGAACGGAGATCTAGTGTGTAAAATGTGTGATTGAACTCTATCAATTACTGTCACGTGTGCAGCCATCTATTAGCAGAGTCAACCTTACCAAATCAGTTACTGAAGTCATGTTATAGACCTGTGTGGCCAATCCCACATACGATTCCAAGCTGACCAGTTGTTTGTCTGTAATTGTTACATGGTGTCAGTAAAGAACACTCATTAGGCTGAATAACGGAGCACATAAGGCCTCCTAGTCATAGGAGCAGCAATTAAGAGTTTACATGAGAAGGAAGGAAGGCATGGGGTTTAACACCGCTTCCAACAGCTTAGGTCATATCGCGACTAGTCAGAAACCCGGAACCGACAGAAATTCCCTTCTCTTCATAAATAGTTCAAAGGAGTATTTCAGTTGCAGAAGAACCATAGACAGCCCTTCACAACGCCGCACATTTATATAGTGACCAGGCCAACCTGCTTGGGGATTCAGCAGAGACTCAAACCAGCGACCTTGCGCTTGGGAACTAGGCATCGTAACCACTAGGCCCTAGCATTTCCCCTGCAGTCTACATGAGGTAAAGGTATTAAAGGTATTCGGTGTATAGTCTTATATCCACCGAATTGCTCGCACAAACTTCCTTCCTAGAAGGCCTGTACACACAGGGACCATTGGAATCTACCGAGGGATATTCCAGAGCAACTGGCAGCATATAGCATGCAAGCTCCAAACACTGCCTTATTAATGCAAGGTACCCATTTATAAGCTGGGTAGGCTGAGGCAAAATGGAATAAACTGTCTTGCCCAAGTACAGACCAAAGTGTCCAGGTCGGTAATTGTCCCAGTGTCTTACTAATTACTACTCCAACAACTAACCAACTGAGCTACTTTTTCCCCCCAATGAGAGTTGCATAAGTTAGCCAGAAACCTCCAGCAACACAGGTGGTAATTCTGCTTCATGGTGCTGGTCCAAAAACACTTGAGGTGAACAACACTTTCACCACTGAAGGAGAGGAGGACAGAAACAAGGTTGATGCTATATTAAGCAAGTGCTGTCAGCCTAGAGATAACATTGTTCTTAGAACACCATGAACTCTGGCAGAGAAATCCGTTAAAAGATCCAGTGATACATTGGATCACCGATTTGAAAACAAGGACAAGTACCTGTAAGTTTGGAGTTGAAAATGAAATGATAAGAGACAAAATAGTGTTGTGTGAGAGAAAGAAGGATTAAAGATTAAAGGCTAAGGGAAGCTGTCTTCACATGAGAAAATGATCTGGACTTACAAATAAGGTCCATTTATAGACAATGTCAGATGGGGCAAGTGAAATGTCAAGTGTGACTGCAATCAACAAATAAAGGTAGAAAGGTTAAGTACAAAACTAATATCGACACCAAACGATTTTTGCAAGTGCTGCGGTCAATATCATGAGCCTAAAAAGTGTCCAGACTTCTGAAGTATGTCATAAATGTGGAAAGCAGTACTATTTTGCCAATGCACACTGATCAGCTGAGAGTGAAATAGAGTGAATTTGGCAGGCAAAGATGAAGAAAAATAGGACGCAAAATTCAGGAAAGTTATGAAGTGGGCGAGAGAACAGAATTTGACATTCAATCCTGAGTAGGTACAGTTCAACGTCCCAAAAGTGCTCTGCATGGGAACAGAGATTACTAAAGATTACTAAAGGTAGGTTGCGTTGAGAACCGAAGAAGGTTGAAGGGGTCACAAGCATGCCAAATCCTGAAAACAAGGAAGAATTGCAAAGGTTGGTTGGTCTAGTCAAGTATCTCATTTCATTCAAAATCATAGCACCACTTAGAATCCTACTAAAGGGAGTTGTAGTGGCAGCATTTACTTAACAAAGTCTCAACCCATTGAATAAAAACTGGCATCTGGACCAGTGTTTAGATCTTATGTTACCATCAAGACCGTGAAGGGTCAGTGTGATGCTTCTCATTATGGCTTAGGGGCATGCTTGTGGCATAAACGTCCCGTGCCATGACAGTCACAGAGAAGTGGAAAAGGAACTACTAAGTGTAGTGTTTGCTTGTGAAAAGTTCCACAAGGATGTGCACGGGAAGGATAAAGCAGTTCAAAATGACCACAAGCCTCTACTAGGCAATGTGAAGAAACCTCTTTCCAAAGCATCCCCAAGACTACAGTGACTGAAAATGAAGTTGTTGGGTTATCAAGTGCAGCTACACTGGCTCAGTAGAAGCAAGATGATAATGGCAGGTATGTCATCCAGAGCACCAGTTGATACTGCTGCGCAGACATTCCAAGATGATGAAGTTCTCATTCATGGTCTGGTAGAGAATCTTCGGATATCTGCTGTAAGAATAAGTGAAATGAAAGAGGCAACCAGAGAAGACATAGCAATACTGGACCGAAAAGATATAGTAATAAGAGGTTGGCCGAAGTACAAAAAAAATGCTTCCCTGAGTATTAGACAATACTAGCTGCAACCAGTGCACGACACGGGCTGATACACAGTGTCTTAGTTTTATGAGATTAGAACAGCCAACATTAGAAGCCAAAAGGAAGAGCTCTTCATGCCCCTTCTAACAAAGTCGCGATTTCGATACCCACACTTGCAATTCTAATGAGTCTAAAAAGAATATATTATCGCCTTTCTAACTAACTATATAAAATGTGTTGTCTTAGGCGCTGGAATAAGTGAGAAATCATCAAATGAGAATGGACAGATTTTGCTTAGAATCTTGGGAAATCAAAATGTCTTTTCAAGGCTTTTTCATTTGATGATTTTAAACATCTCAATTTTAAAAGAATTGTTTTTCAATGATTATTATTGTTCTGAAGGAGCTAATAGAAGAAAATATTCGAACAGTTAGGTGGACTTTCACAATACTACAAATACTACTACGAAGTTAAAAATATCAAAAAAAAGATCTGGGCAAAGAAAGGAAATTTATATTGTCCCGTGCAGGGATCGAACCCACATTATGTCACACCTTTCCGTATATACCACGGTCACGTGACTTGATGGAAAGGAACATTTATGGTTGTTTCATCCAAATAGACAAAGTAACCAAGCAATTGGAAACGTATGCAGGTTCCGACCACCATGCCGAACAATCATACAAAGGATCTGTGCCAATAACATCAGATAAATGCAGATTATATGATATTTTGTGGCTGAGATGTTAGCTATGGTATATTTTAGCACAATAAACTCTCTGTGGTAACAGAGAAGATGCAATAAAAACAGAGATGTAATCTCTGGTAATGTTTGGCTTGTATTATTGCAATGCTCTCTTAATCGGTATACAGCAGGATTTGATTGCAAAGCTGCAAGGATTACAAAACAGTGCCGTGAGGATAGTATTATAAAGGAAAATCAAACTTGAAGACATAGTTGTATTCAAACAATTTATTACGTCTAATTCCAAGGTGGGCAATCCCATATTGGGGTGCTTCCAATCAGCCAGGCAGCTCCCAGCTAAAGGATCCCCTTACAATGTTCTAACACAGATATATATATACCTACATAGTACAGGTCAATTGCAATTACATATACAAGACACATGAATAATAAGACACTCCTAATTACTGATTGCCTCTGTTGTCAGATACCCTGATTGTGGGTAGGAGTGGTATAAACAGATATTAGATAGTAAGTTCATCTGGCTATGGATTAGCATTACAAATAATTGACATGGATTATTACACATTTTATCCCTATGATAACAGTAACAAGAACCAGTTGTTTAGCAACCAGGCCATCCAATAAACACGGACCTAGTGGAGCATAAAAGGAAAACTACACATTTTTACTAAATGCAAGGATATAGTGAGACTGGAGACAAAAACTGCAAATTTGTTAAGAAAAAGGAAGGGATGAATGGATCTCTACATCGCTTTCAACTGCTTATGTCATATTACGACAGGGTGGAGACTAGGAACCTGGAAAACTCCCTTCTCTTTACGAAAAGTTCCAAGGGGTCTTTCAGTTGCAGAAGTACCATAGACAACACTCCACAATGCCACATATTAATGAAGCGACCAGGCCAAGAAAAATGGGGATCCAGCGGAGAATCAAACCTGCGAACTCACCCTTGGGACCAAGGCCTCATAAACACTAGGTCACGACACATTTGTTAAGCAACCAGCCCAACCTGAAACCTAAGATTGCACATTTTTGTTTTGGATAAATTCACTGAAAAAAGAGAATATTCTACTTACACTCGGGTTCACAGTCTCTCTCATCTGAGCCATCAGGACAATCTCGCATTCCATCACAACGAGTGTAGCAGTGGTAGTTATCATGGCAGCGAGATGACTTAGAGTTGCATGAACTATGCTGATAACCTACAATAAAAAAGAGAAAAATATATCCCTGAAAAAAAGAATAAGAATCCATAACTTTTTCAAGTTGTTCTAAATAACCTGCCCTGCCCTGGAATTTCGTTTTTTCGTCACTCTCTGCCATATTACGGCTATGGCGTGACAAGCCAATTGTAAATGGGGAGGACACCGGAGTACCCGGGGAAAAACAACGCCTAAGTCACTGGCAACTTTCTCACATGCCGCTACTTTCTGACATGTGGTGACGTCAATTGAATAACCTAATTGAATTCATGAACATTTATTACCGATATTGTTATCCACATGTTTGTTCCCTTTTCAAAATATTGCCTCACTTTCTGACATGTTGCCTCTTAATCTCTCAGCTCATGTCTCTCATTCCAGCATCTTGTCTCTCAATCTCTAAACCTTGGTTTTCTTTTTCACCATCTTGGTACTCCCTCGCACATCTTGAATAAATATGCAAAAGGAACGCCATTAAAGCACTTACAATTATCAGAGTAGGAGATACATCGCCCATCATCGCACATCTTTCCTTTATAGCATGTCCGTTCAGTCGTGGATGACCTTATAGTAGCTGAAAATAGCACATTTAAGAGAATATGACAAATAGGTAAAAAAGTTACATACAGTAGCTTGTTGTTCTCTGTTTGAGCGTCAATAACACTTTTACATGTTCATGCTCATAGAAGACAAGACCTCTTGATCATTTTGGGGATATCTCTCTAACATGAGCAATTTTTCGGAAAATATTTGATGGAGAGTCGAGATGTTCTTCAGCATTCAACAGCTTAAGTGATATCGCTGAAATATCTAGAAACCCGAAACGGTGGAAATTCCCTTCTCTTCACCAAGGGGGTCTTTCAGTAGCAGAAGGACCATAGACAATCCTCCACAATGCCGCATGTTTATAAAGCCACCAAACCAAACCGCTTTTGTGGGGATGAAGGGAAATTTAACTGAGAAACAAGGCTGAACTTGTGTTCCTTATTTTGGTGCTCCCAGGGATACGAGATGAAGCTTGTTATTTCAGAATAAGTGCTTCCTAAACATGAAGGGTTGATGTGACCTACTAGGTTTTTCAGGTCATTGATAACTAGTAGGGGATTTGCATTTGGACTTTACAGAAAAACATGAGAACATAAGAAAGGTTCTTAGTTTAAGCTGCACATTTGATGCAAAACCGATTTGAATTGATAGCTTTATAATTACAAACTTTCAGAAGCTTTAGAGGCCTGACAGGACTTGCCAATATAACTACAGTTTATGATTTTCTTATCACTTTTTGCCTTATTGTGGGTGGAGAGTGATTGGCCAAATGTAAGTGCCGGAGAAAACTATAACACCAGGGGAAAACCAGAGCCCATTTAACCCAAGTCACTGGCAACTTATTACCACTCACTTGTTGTTGGGCAGGCAGCGAGTCTGTCATCATCAGAACCATCAAGGCAGTGTCTCGAACCGTCACAATGCAAAGAAGAGGGGATACACATCTCGGAATTCCGGCATCGAAAAGCACCAGACGGGCAGTCTAAAAAACAAATTTCAAATATGCAAAATCTCAAAAAATATTGTTTTAAAAGGTTGATGGTAGCTGATATGATTGAGTTTCTACAGTGCTACAAACCCCATTCCAAAGAAAAAATATGTCATGAATTACAACTTGACTGGTTTCACAACTTTACTGCACTGGGAATCTCTAAGGACACCTGGGCCTTGCAAAATATTACTGAATACAGTTGTAAAGACAACTTGTTGGAAATATATTCACGAACTGGAAAAGAATACATGTAACAGGAATGGGGAAAATCATCATTGTCAAAGACCTAGCATTATTGAAAATTGTGCATTTTCTTATACATGTATAGCTCTTCCATCACCAAAGAATACCTTTATTAGAAATTTGAACAGAATGTTCTATCAACTCATTTGAAATCACAAACCCCCCAAAATCAAAAGAGATACTCTGGAATTGGAAATCTTTAAAGGAGAAGAGGGTGGTCTTAAAATGGTTTACATTGAAAAATTGAAAAATCAAATGGTTGAAAACAACTTGTAAGTAGTAAAGGGAAATAAACAGTGTATCTTCACTATTTATCAAACAATTTATCAAACCCCTTTTGGGTTTCAGTAGTTAAGGCCACTCTTGAATTCCATACCTCTTATTACAGGGAACACCCTCCAAGTTCACTCAAAGACCAGCCTCTATGGTACAATCTTAAAATCACCATACAATCTGTTAAAAACTGGGATAACAGAGACGTGAAGGTCGTCAGGGATGTACTAGATGAAAATAATTTTGTTAAATCAAAAGAGGATTTAGGATCTGATGTTGGGTTTAAGATTAATGTCATGGACTATGCTGCTCTCATCAGATCATTAGCAAGAGAAGAAATAGCTTCATTGGAAACCCCCTCAAGCCTCTCCCCCTGGTGTCAGGAGTTTAAATTGAATAAAGATAATAACCCTACCCCTACGGCAATAGACTCATGGCAACGGGAGGTTACAGATACGGCAGGTGGTAACCAATGGTGTGATTTGTATATAATCCTGCATAGAACCATTAGAGATGTAAATACGAAAATGTTCCAGTACAAAATCATTCATAGGATATTAGCCATTAATGAAAAAAACTAAACCAATATGTTATAACGGACTCTGCGACTTGTGATTTGTGTGACCTGGAACCAGAAGGTATTATTCACCTCTATTGTGAATGCAAACTCACTACTTTCATATGGCAACACATATCTGACTGGAAAAGTTCAGCAGGTATTAGGATAAATTACTTCTCTGACTCTCAAATGTCATTATAAACTGGGATCTGGTGATCAATAGAATAATAATTGTAACAAAAAAAGCAATTTTTGATAATTAGAGCTCCAACAGGACCTCCTTCTGAATCTAATCACCTCCATTTTGAAGAAACAAATTGAAATGAAACAATCAATAGCAAGAGGTTCTAACGAATTACAGTATTCCAGAGCTTTCTGGGTACCTATTTGGAACCTTATTTTCACTACTGTTATGGATAGAGTACCATGATGGAGTTATGCAAATTAGCATTTTCCCATGCTGGGAATATGCAAATGTCCAAGGAAATGATTGTGTTAAAGACTTTTAAATGCGTTTTAGCACCCCATGATTAATATTTTCCATGATAGAAAATATGAGATATAGTTGCTGAGATATAGCCATTTCTCATTAAAGTCGCCATATTGGATTTATGCAAATGAGCTTATAAGATAATTGTTTTGAAAATTATTTCAAATAAATCCTGATACCTGAAAACCATAGAATAGTTTCTCTCATTATTCAAAAAACGTGATTTGGTTACAGATATATAGCCATTTCTCATTTGTTGGCGACCATATACTATATATGCAAATTAGCAAAAATTTCCCATGCTGACACTATATACAAATCTAAAAAAAATATATTATGTTGAAAGACATTTTAAATGGACTTTGGCACCTAAAGACAGATACAAATTGTCATGACATAAAATAAGAATTAAGATATAGCCATTTCTCGTTTTTTGGCGGCCATATTAGATTAATGCAAAGGAATTTATAAAATGATTGTAATGAGAGGTATTTCAAATGAATCCCTGTAGCTGAAAACCCTAGTATGGGGTTTTCATGACTTAAAACCATGATTTCGTTACAGAGATAAAGCCATTTCTCAATTATTGGCGGCCATATTAGATTTATGCAAATTAGCACATTTCCTGTGCAGGGATTTTTCGGAACTTTTAGAATATCAATCTGGGGACATTATGGAAATGCATTTTTTGTAAAATAAGAACTGTTGCAATTAGTTTTTTGAAAACCCCTAATTAGTCTGGACTATTAGACCTACCCATCATCAGGGCAGATATGAAATGTGGTCTCACCTTTATCAGCTGTTACGTTTTTGTAGAGTCCATACCGAAGTTCAGCTTTAAGTACATGGCTAGCAGAAAAAGTATAACCAGTGATCTCTAAACTCAAGCTGCCATTAAAGCATCTCACTCTTCTATCCCACGTTGAGAAACTGTGTATAACCTTTCCACCTTGGAAAAGCTTAAAACGTACTGCAACAAATTAAAGCAAAAGGTTCATCACAGGAAAAGATATATAGATCTTTATGCAATGAAACTAACTGCTAGCGTGATATCTCTGAACAAGAACTGACAGCAATGTATTAGTTAAATTTCGTACACTAACAGTGATACGTTCAACAAAATTGGATCGCTGTGAGGATTGATATTGCTTCTAACTACAAAAAATCAAAGGTACCAATACCTAGCAAAGAACTAAGTAATGACACTTGAAAAATGAACAACTGAACCTTTTAACCCTTTCAATGCTGAGACTTCTTTCGTCTTAAGCACGAGAACTCAAAATATTTTGAAAATCACCCAAACCCTGTCATGTTGGTATTCATTGGAAAGCACTCGCTTAGTGCTCTCAGATGAGTACCCATTTGCCAGGGTTTCAGTAATTTTCAAAGATTTTTGAATCTTTTGTATTGACAAAATTAGCCACCAGCAGCATAAGGGTTAATGCCACCTGCCATGAAAATTATGGTAAGTCACTTGAACTTACCATAAGTCACTTGAACTTACCATAAGTCACTGGAAACATGGAAAATGCATGCTACCAATTGACAATTTTGTTTCAAATATCCTATACATCTAAAATGCTACGATTTTGTTGCACATAAACTAATTCATCTAAAATAACAAAATCATTAAAAAATTGGTTCTGTAAAGGCATATTTTATAGCAATAATGTCACAATTTAATGTCCTCCAGAATAGAAGTCTTGACCCAATGCATTCCAAAAATGACCTTTAAATTAAATCAAATGTTACCGAAACGTAAATTGTTCATGAGAATGCTCTAAAAGGAATCCTCAATTCTAAGATCTAGGAAATCGATTGAGGACATTTATCAAGAACCGTGAAACAAAGTAATGCACTGATCACTTCCAATTAAATGATAACATATGGCAACTTAGGAGTGTTAGCTATATTTCATTTGATTCCAGAATTTAGACTCTGGGTCCTAGACTGAATTCAAATCAGATGGTTTCAGCAAATACACTTTAAAACGAAAAACTTAATGAGGAAATGACAGAAGAATTAAACATGAGGAATCATTTTCACTAACAAATCATCCTCGATTGATTCACAAACATCTTCATAATTGTCTCACCTCATCTATTATGAAATAACTCATTAGATAAGTCAACACTCACTCATCAGATTGTTCGTAGCAGCCAAACACCATCCATCATAATCTGGACTCGTATCGAGATTAAACCGGCATTCAAAAGTGAGGAGCGAGTAGGGATCAAAATTGCTAGGAAAGTGCACCTTCCACAGACCTCCATCCCTTCCTAGCTGTCCACAGTTAGCTAAAAGAGGAAATGAATGGAAATAGACAAGCACCCACAAAGAAAATGAGAGAGTACAATCTTGTGTCTATATATATATATATATATATATATATATATATATATATATATATATATATATATATATATATATATGTGTGTGTGTGTTTATATATAATTTATAGTACATACATATATAATACATACATACATAAATATGACGTGGAACGTCATAAAATACATCATATGATTAGACCACACTGGGGTGCCACATACGTTCGTTTGTCTTCAAACCATTGAGCAGTAGTTGATATTGTTAAGATATCATCTCATTCTTTAAAACTCAATATCGAACCAGATATCGTGACCAAGAATTTAGAAAAGTCCAAATGAGAGTCCTTTAGTACGACTTATCAATTGGTTTAAGGTAGTGGTGGAACAATTATCTCAAAACCTGAGTAATCAAAATTGTTCTGGGCCACTTCTGAATGTTCGACATATAAAAGATGAAGCTCAGAATTCTCAGCCTCAGGCATAGTGCAGATATGGAAATGAATTCTCTCTTAAATAACTTAGAACCAGCAATACTTTGTCTGTTTACTACATGTTTATCCATTTCATCCCTCATCACCTTGTCCTTACTCTAGCTCAAGCAGAGTCATAGGATAGAACATCAATACATCATGGCAGTGCTGTTGACTGTTTCAGCCATCCTATATATCGCGTTTGTTGTGCATTGCATGTACCAGCGACCCAGAAACTTGTCGTTAAATGTCAATGAGCGCACAAGTTTCAAAATATCCCAACACTAGTTTAAGATTACTCACCCATAGCAGCCTGCCCTAGATGAAATGTCCCCAAGAAAACCAGAAAACCCGAAACAACTGAAATAACAAAATAGATATTCATGAAAATATAGTGAGTTTGAACATGAAAAAGAACATCACACGTGAGAGTATGAATGTTTTTGATAATGATAACTTTTAAATGTTCTGATAACTTTTGGCAAAAAATAAAATTTATAATGCTTTTTCCGAATAAGCGCAGAGACCCTATATGAGCCCACCGCCCATTTTTCTGAAGCCAGTGGACGTTAGTTTCTGTCCTTCAGAGCTCAACAGTAAGGTATCACTTTTCTGCGGTAAAAGGGGTAGCCACTTCCCATAGGTTAGTATCTGCAATTATTATACCTCACATAATGATCCTAAGCCGTGATTGGCTTACAAAGGTTGGACATTCCATCATGTCCACCGGCAAAATGTCCACCGGCAAAATGTCCACCATTCTCACTGGTGACGCCTAGCGGGGAATGTGTGAGTTATCTGTCATATGTGACCTTGACCTCGTCCACAGAGCAGCAGACGCTCTTTTCCAAGGCAACAACGGATCTACCGGCAGTCCTTGTTGTTTTCATTGATATTTTACGATATTGGGGTTTGTTTGGTATAATAAAACAAATATGCCATGCCAGTGTGGGTATCCTGATAGAATATCTCCCAGAAGGAGGATGGTTTTCCCGACGGCGGAGCCCGAGGGAGAACCATCCTCCCGAGGTGAGACATTCTATCAGGATACCCACACTGCCATGGCATATTTGTATAATGTAGCCCCATTGTCCCACCTAATTCAAGAAAAAAGTCTTGATTATAATTCATATATAACAATAATAATGATGATAATAGATTAATAATTATGATTAATAATAGATTAATAATTTGATATAGCATCCTTTCCACCTATGATATTTACAAGCGCTTTATAAAGAATAGTCAGTGCACAGATGTTCATGATTCATGTACCGTATTACCCAATATACACCCGGCACTTGTATACACTGCAGCACCTGCGTCAAGGAGGGGGTGCGTGTTATCAACGAGTACATAAACCATAACAGTTTACATCGATGCTATGGACGTGTGGGGCAGCTGGTGGGTTCCTATTGTCTACTGGCCTGTCACCATGACGACGTTATGAGGATTGCCATGCTGATACCCTGGATGTACCAGGTCATGTTTAAAAATAGACTTTTCCCGTACTGTTAATTGGTATCACTTGCATAGTGACTCTGAGCACTATAAACACTGTACGATGTAAGCCTCTAATTCTCTGAGTCAACGCGGGTTACGGTACTGGGGTCAAGATTCCCACTCCCCAACTCCGCCTGCGTGTTATAAACAGGGCAAAGTGGTAGTGGTCAGTGAAATGCATGGGATACCTTGCACTCAGTTATTTGAACCGATAGATATATATTTAATCTTTATTGCAAGTCATTAATAATTTTAAATAGTAAAAAATGATAAGTAATAAAAAAATGATGTTTGAATGAATACGTGTTTTGTTATTGTTATCAAATTTACATGTTTAACGAAAGTTTTTGTCCAATAACGTCAACGCTGGAAACAATTATAATGACTCCTGGACTTGGCTATTTCTATGCTTTAATACAACTTCGATGACATTTCATCTTGGCCTACTTCTGTGTACTTGCAAGCGGTATCTCGCTCAGGAGCTCTACATTCTGCAAGAATACCCTTCTAAAAATAACCTGGAGGCGTACCACTTCTAAATACTGGCTCAGATCCTGGTCCCTAGTCTAGTGTGCAAGTGTATTATAGTTTAACAGCCATCAGAGAACAGTAGATAAATGGCTATAGAAAAACAATAAGTGGGCGGGGCTAAGTCCTACACATACCAGTACACTTCAATCAGTTAAAGGTACAGGGTTATTGACCCTCTTATGGAGGTCATCTGAGTGCAAACTACATCTTGGCACCAGAAAATCACTAAAAGATGTTAATCTCAAACAAGAGCAGCTACTTAAAAAATTTCCAAATACAAATTGAAATATATAAATCAAGAGAGTGTTCTTGTAACTTGTAAGTGGAAATGTATCACCTGCACAAAATAAATACATTTTACACATTTGTCACATAATCACCTATTGTCGTGTTCCATTTGGTAGAGTGTTGCGGCTTCATATCTTGTCGATACCGAATCTTTGTATCCGTTTAGATTTTGCCAAGGCACAAATTGAGTAATATTTTCCCCTCAGGCCCTCATATTTGGTGTTGTGGTTTCGCAATATCTCGAGTGATGTGCTCTGCCAGGGAGAATTAGGCAAAACTTGACATGGCTGCATTCGATTAAGGTACCAGAACATTCCGGGCTATTTATATCAACAGCGATACGGTTACAAGTAGAACACAGTTGCTTGATTCTGTCTCTAATTATCTGGTTGAAAACTGTAAACTGAGATGAAGGGCAGTTTTTGATTCCCTTTGATATTGAGTCAAATTCGCGTCTAGTGAACTGGCAACATTTATACCAGCATACCGATTGGTAGTCTAACGTGTTCGCCGGGTGGTTCTGCTATCACAGAATGACCGAGGTCAAGTGATAGGCAGGGGGGTTACGGATGCTTGTGCCGTGTGCAAAAATATTGCATATTATCCAATGCGCCGCCCAGCGCCGTCCAGCAGGACGGACCAGTGCCTGCAGCATACAATATACCATGGTTTCAGAACATGGGGTTCATTGGGGATCAATTTTCCCACAGTGTAGCAGATGACCTTAACAAATACTACGAGCAGTTTCGTTATATGGGAAGGCCGAATTAGCGAACGCTGCGTCCCTACAACTAGCATAAAAACAACAACACCAAAAACGGACCCAAGAAATTGCTGTAATTTAGTTATTAAAATATACTTTTCATGAGATCTAAACACAGAAATAAACAGTTCTGATTGATAAGTACAAGTAGTGCAAATTCCGATTTCATATTGACAGAATAAGTCTCGAAAATAGACCAATGGAAGTTGGTGATTTCTACGAGGTCACGGCCGAGCTAAATGGCCTTCATTGACGAAATTCCTTTGCACACGGCACAAGCATCCGAAGGCCCCCTGAGTTATAGGGTAGTGCCAGTCCTCTTAGCCACTACGTGCGAATCTGTGATTATAGACTGGCGAGAGTCTAGAGTGGAGAATTCTCGGACCACATTTAGTGGGGGCGGATAAATCAAGATTTTGGCCTATGGGCTCTTTTCGGTACAAGCATGATATATATATATATATATATATATATATATATATATATATATATATATATATATATATATATATATATATATATATATATATATATATATATATATATATATATATATATATATATATATATATATATATATATATATATATATATATATATATATATATATATTTATATATATATATATATATATATATATATTTATTTATATATATATATATAAATATGTATATATATATATATATATATATATATATATATATATATATATATATATATATATATATATATATATATATATATATATATATATATATATATATATATATATATATATACTCATACATATTGTACATCTCTGGTATTCTTAGAATTGCCACATGGGATAAACACTTCTTGTACTAGTATACAGGTTGTAAAGTACAGGCTCTACTGGTATGAGAGGCACACAGTGGGGGTAAGGGCAAAGCCTTAATACCACAATTCTAACCCACAAATCTTCACAATTACATCATATGATACATAGCCATTCTAGGTATTCCATTTCTAGAGTAGTAAACTGTGGAAAAAAAATCAGCCTTGAGGTTTGTTAGGATGTACGTTATTCTGAACAGATATTGTCATATTGTGACGAGATAAAACCCTGAAACTTATCTTTCCAATTTCCTCCAATAAAGGTATCTTTCAGGCACACAGCCATTACAGACAGCCCTTCCCAATGATATATGTTTATATAGCGACCCTGCCAACCCGCTACTGACACATTGGACTTCATCTGAGAAAGCGTCCGAATGAATACCAACATGACTGCATTTAGAAGGTTTTTTAAAGGTTTTTTAAAAGTTGCGTCCTTTTGCTCTGAACGAAATAGCCTCAGCATTGGAAGGGTTGATATGTGAGGCCTCAAAAAGATCTGACTGTTTTTTGTGATATCTCTTATAATGTGAGCGGGAAAAATACTTGAGAGAGAAAAGTTTATCACCTCAACCTTCAACTCCCCCGAATGACTTAAAAAGATCTTAAAATCCCAATAAATTGATTACCTTTATTAATCGGAAATTTTCGTATGAAACACTTATAAACAACAATTATGTGCCACAAAAATTCCAACAAAAATCTATACATCTAAAAATATTACATTTTTCCGTCCTCTAAACACATCGCAGAAAAGAATCTTCTTAACCTATTTGTATCTAGAGTGTACACATAATCTCATAACTTAACAGAAATAGAGTAACCAGTGAAAAATAAAATATTTGAGTAGAGGAAAAAGTATTCGAGTAAAGGTTTAATATGATGATATCAGTTTGTTATCAAGATCTTACCCTAAGTGTCAGATCATGTGTATACTCAAAATGTGAATGGTTTAAACACTAGCATGATGTGTTCTCACATCTAACAGATCTTCCCAAGGTTCCTAAAGGGTTAGGGAGCTGGGCCTGCGTTGTAAGAGCATATCTGCGTTCTCTGACAAAAGAAATTTGCTTTCTGCATGAATTACATTGATCTTGCAAGAAAAACTAATAAAGTAGTGAGATTTTTTAGCACAGGAGATCTGGACATATTACTGGAGCATTACCACTTTGGATGTATAGGAGTCTCCAGTAAAATTTGTGATCCAGAACCCTGCTTCCTTAACACAGTGAAGCCCGTCCCTCTAGACAGAATTGTGGTAGAATCAAATTGCCCTCACCAGTCCATCTCCTACCAAATCAAACCTAAGCCCATGGAAGTAGTCAAAATTATAAACACCATTTCCTGCATCAAGAAAATTAATGCAAATGTGGTGGCCAAACACATTAGAAGGAACATGAACAAACTGTACCATTTCTAGGTTTTACCTAAAACAGGTGCATCTCTTTTGTTAGAGACTTCAAATGAAATTATTAGCAGTTTCATTGTTAAACAACTTACCATTTGTAATAAGGTATATCATGATAATGGAGGTGGGTAATACAGATCTAGGGTGCACGATGGTACCTTGGATGGAGAATTAGTTTAAGAGTAGTACCTACTTTCCCGCGTGAGGTTCCATAGCTTATATATCATTCCCTGTAAGGGTATTATCAAAACTTGAGTAACCTTTGTTATGTACTTTCTCCTGTGTGGTCCTGATGCTACTGCTCTGAGAAATTGTTCTTTTTTAAATCATTATAGTTAGAGCCATTGTAATTCACTCAGTTGTTATGTGTTATCAGACTGCTCAAAGTACTGCTTTTGAATGTAAACGCTAGTCTCTATATGGAGTAGACATAATCAAGAGTACCATTATTTGAGTTATATATATTTTTTGTCTTGTGAATTCAAAATTGGCAACCTCTTTCCCCTGTGAGGGTTAGCCAATCATTGAGTTAGTTTGGGAAATCAGAATGTCCGCTTTCTTGCTTCTGAGTGCAAGATTTACTTTCCCTTGTGAGGGATGGACAAAAACATTAAGGTATTTGGTATCTCATTTTCAATCCTTCTAGATATAGTCACTTGTACTTTAAACAGCATTTACTTTCCCCTGTGTGGATAAGTTATTATATTTATTGCACATGTTTTACTTCTTAAAAGCTTATACACGATCATGATATGGGCTAGTCTAAGGTCAAACAGCATTTATTCTCCCTTGTGTGGATAAGTTATTGGATTTACTGCACATATTTTACCTTCTGAGAGCCTATATACATTAATGATATTAGGCTAGTCTTAGGTCAAACAGTATTTACTTTCCCCTGCGGGGGCAAGTGATTGGATTTAACACACATTTAGTACCCAATAAGAAATAATCTTTAATTACTGTCTGGGCTAGACCTATGTTAATCATTGAAAATATTGTCCCAAGAATTGAACTTACTATCCCTTAAACGGGATAGATAACTATAGTAAGGTACTTTCCTATAAGTATATCTAAGTACGACAGCTACTGAATTAGTTGGATTACTCATTCCTTTTTTAATGATTTTCCCAGGTTAGGGACGCATAACAAAGAAGAATCATATAAGGTTTGTGGTTGTATGAATGCAGACTCTTCTGAGTAATACAATATCGGTCTTGTATTTGTAACAAAAGCATTTAATTTCTCCCATTACAATTTGGATATTGAAAACAAAACAAACCTATTTTTGCTGTAAAACACATTCCTTTCCTTATACTGACACTAATATGCACAATACCCTAAGCTAACATGGCTGTTAACGTGAGTTATGATGGCATAGTGTTTGGAGATACCACTTCCCCTGCCTTTTAATTTAAATAAAAGGGACTTTTCTGATCTCTGGGACATCAGATAAAAATACCATTGTCAAAAGTGTATCACTGCTGCACGGAATGGTTACTTATTATTCTTACTTTGTATAATCAATTCATATGCTTATTTGTATTATTTTGCGAGTGCCTAAGGCTTGCTTAAGTTTATACAGCCCTCATGTTCATGTCACTCGCATCTTTTATATTACATATTATTTTTTCTTATGTTCTATTTATGAATTTTGTAGTTTACCAACAGTCAATAAGCAATATATATATTTGGATGTTGTATCCATTCTTTTTACATCTAAACAGATGTGTATTTACTGGGTCAAATTGACCAAGTTATAGTAATTGAAATATTTCTTCAGGCAGAACAACTGATTATTTTGAGCGTGACTTATGTAGTATAATTGTGTAATTGCTTTGTGTCTCTACTTACTGGTAAGAGATGGCTTTTCAAGAGCACACCACATGCATCATGTTTTACAATCAAACAGATGATATGTCATCCAAAAATTTTAAATCTTCCCCAATTATCAGTTAGACATTACAAAAGGTTATAGGCAACATTTAAATTTTTTCATATACCTATTTTCGAAACATCCTAGAGGCTGTTAGCTGCCATGACAGTTTAACTTACTTCATATCATTCTACATTTTTATGGTTTCTAAGGTCATTTCCCGGTTTGTCAATGTACGAGTATTATGTCGCCAGTCTCCCCTAAGCTTAAGGTATAGGTAGCGAAAATTTGAATATCATACAATGCAAAAAAAGATTCTGTCAAGACCTTGATTCCTCAACGGACACTATTCCTTTGAAACATGACAGGATATGGTCACACAGAACTTTTTAAAGTCACTTGTTACAACTTTCAACCCTCAAGAGCATGCTAAAACTCCTATATTAAGCTGCACGCCAGAGTATCGTATATTTCCTAAACTAAATATACCACTTTCTTGTAGTCATTTCCATGAAAACCGCTTTTATACTCAATTTTCTGCTGCAAGTGGAAATCTGTATGGCTGTCACATCTAGCGTCAACACTCATTCGTATACTGCTACTAGCTGGCTGCATTTGACCCATATAGATAAGGACCTGCACGCCAGTGCCGGCCAGGTGGGTAGCGTTCTCTAGGGAGTGCGAATGAAAGGAAGCATTGCTCCCAACCGCCAGGGCCACCGCGGTACCGTGGTGGCCAGGACGGTTGGTACTGTGGCCATATCCTGTAATGAAAACTTTAAATATGCAGAGCTTCTACATAGTTTACCAAGAATATCAGAGGAGACGAAACTAGATTTAGATAAACCTTACACTATTCAAGAACTTATTATGGTAATTCGCTCTAGTGAATTGAACAAAGCTCCGGGTCCGGACTGATTCTCCAATGAATTTTTTCCTTTTTTTATAGAGGATTTAAAAGTATGGATATTTAGGTATCTTACAGAGGCAATTGAAAATGGGGAATTATCTACCTGCTGTATTCCTAGACAAAGACAACTAAGAAACAATCTTAAAAATTCACTCACACTTTTGAATTCAATCTATGATTTTTTTTCTGCCATGGTATCAAATAGGTTCAAATTGGTTCTGCCTTCAATATTTGATGAGGACCAGACTAGTGAGAACACCGGAATGGTCTATGATACTATTGATTATTGCGAGGCAGAACAAAAGAAGGGTGTCTTAATAATCCTCGATTTCTCTAAAGCTTTTGATACTATTGAATGGACTTTTATTTAAGATATTTTGAAACTATTCAATTTTGGTGAAGAATTCTCCAATATGGTCTGACTTTTTCAGGTTAATTCCACTTGGTGAGTAGAACAGAATGGTCACATGTTTGATCGAATTAATCTAGCAAGAGGTTGTAGACATATGTTTTTTATGTTATGTGCGGAGATTATATCGCACATACTTAGGGAGTCTGACGACATTAAGGGCATAACGGTACATGATGAAGAGTCCAAGGTATCTCAGTGCGCTAATGATACCACTTTAACGGTGGCTGAGGATTTGCAGAGCGTAACCAATGTCATTAAGGTGCTTAAGTGGTTTTAAAATATTTCGGGTTTAGAAATAAACAACGACAAAACCAAGGTCTTTAGAATTTCTCTATTTGACAAGCCCTAAAGTTAAGTTGGCTGCGAAGATTTCTCCAATCAAACAGCAAATGGACGATCTTTTAAACTGGGCGATGCTTTTACTTTCGGTCCAGACTACCTAGAGAGAATTATCGAAGCTACTTCCAACAAAATTTAGAGAGATGTAATTAGAAGTACACAAATGCTGTGGCAGTCAGATGCTGTCCTTGACAAAGAAGCAATATGTTATACACCTCTATGGTTGCATAGTGCCTTTGCGATCCCTATTAAAAGAGATTGGATGAAGGTATCAACCCTGTTGCCCACTTTCTTAGTCAAATGAAGGTAGCAGTCTCCATGGAAAGTTTTACATAATTCTAAGGTGTAAAAACCAACTTCTTGGAATATAATTACATATGTTTCAAAATTAAAGAAAATCTAGAGTGGAGGGAAACTCCTATAAGCTATGAAGACTTACCAAGAAATAGCTCGCTCAATACTTTACTAAATTTGAGTACCAAAGGGTGTTGCAGTCTATATACAAAAATTAAGGATTCTCACTATCACATGCTGGACAATATCATTCATTTATTTATTCAAATGAAGAAAGAACAAAAAACACACCATTAATGTCAAATATGAGGTCAAAATAGTTGATTATCAAGGGAAATGTAGGTACTACATCAAAGACAAATATACAGTTTGAAAAAGAATATAATCTTTTATGTAACATCTAAGCGACAAAGAGTAAACCATTTAATTTGTTTTATAATCATTTTAATTTTACGTATGCAATCTATGGCAAGATTTACTCTGGCACTTTTGTGCAACACTGTATTGACTGACATGTCGGAAAATGAATAATAAAAACTATTTAAAAAAAAGTTTTCTAACGCTTTTTTCTTGTCAGCTATGAGCTGCAAGTACTCAACAAGTAATACGCCTCCATACCCTGAGCACATAACAACACAAGGTTACAATGGAACCTGAGCAATTGTTTGGCACAAAGAACAAATAAATAGGTAGTACAAAAGTCATTGGGTACACATAAAAAATATATACATTTTTAACCCACTCATGCTTATAGGACCCCAAAAAAGGCCATTTTAGGAGTCATCTTCCTCACCAACAGAAACTCTAGGAAAGTATTTGCAGATGAAAAATAATTGAAAACCTGACTAGAAACTTTGACTTGAATATTATTTTGTGGATTCACATTTTATTCAAATTTTACAAAGGCTTCCAAGCATGAATGGGTTCACATATTCCACTTCAGAAAACAACATGCTATACATTTATTTACAAAGAAATATAAGAACATGACAGTCGTCATTTCAATATGCATCACATGATTCTGATTGGTCCAAATGCATCACATGACCTGACCAGCCAATCAGAAGCCAGTGTTATAATGGGGTCACCCATAACAGGTGATAAGAGCACCATAGGTTATAATGCACTGGCAACATAAGTCACATGACTCTGATTAGCCAATCAAAGGCCAGCGATGTGATGGGCTAGCCCATAACAGATGATAAGAACTTAATTATTTCTTATGACCAACTAATAAACATTGCAAACGCAGCAGAAATTTTAAAAATGCACTGCTTTATTACATAATCTAATTGTATTTCCAAGGCTAGTTTGAAACAAAGCTGTAAATACCCAGGTCCCTGAACATTTTGAAATCATACAAAGTATAGTTTCAATCAATCAGGAATACAATGCAATACTGGACATCATTCATCACTAGCTCAGAAATTTATCTAACCTTTTTATGCCTAAAATGCCAAAATATTGTGTCTATTTTGGTGATATCCTTTTCATCCAGGTACTTTGCAATACAGGAAAAACATAATAAAAATACTGACAGGCATGTCTCCTTTAAATATCTTTTTAGCAGGGTGTTTTCATAAAAGAGATATTATCAAAATAGTCAGGGCAGTTGAGGCCAATACAGGATTGAATGGTTTATAGTATATTATAGCATATTAATACACATTCACGTATACATATATATATATATACATATACATATATATATATATATATATATATATATATATATATATATATATATATATATATATATATATATATATATATATATATATATATATACATATATATATTTATATATATATATATATATATATATATATATACATATATATATATTTATATATATATATATATATATATATATATATATATATATATATATATATATATATATATACATATATGTATATTTATATATATATATATATATATATATATATATATATATATATATATATATATATATATATATATATATATATATATGTATATATAAATCTATGTATATATATAATATATGTATATATTGTTGTTAGAGATAAAAAGAGATATGCGCAGAGAGGGGAGTACTGTGATAGTGCTTTAATAGACTATAAGCATTTAGAGTAAATACAGATAACATCAGATGCACATACCAGCACACTGATATTATAGCTACGATACATTTGGTACTTTACCTGTCTACCATCAACACATTAAATGTTACTAGACATAATAAGATATGCACGCACGGGACGCACAAGAACACTGGAATCTCACACTAGAGAGTAATACACTGGAAAGTGTCACACTGGAGTATACTATAGACGCTAATACCTCTTTATACACTCCTACTTCTTATGCTTAATCACATATTCCTAGATTTCCTATCCTTAACAGTAGTGGTTAACATCCACTACAGGTATTCTGATTATATATATTACTTGGGACTTAGGGTCAGATAAGTTACTGATAGACTTACAAAAGCATACCCTTACTAGTATATAGATATACATTGATAATGCTCTCAGTTAAACATCAACATGGAAATCACATTTTACAACACTCCCACTTCATTTCTATGTCAATCAATTCGATCCTTCCATCCCATTCCAGTAATGTACAAATGGAAGTAAATCTGACTACAAGAGAAAGTGTCTCTTCATAGTCTATCCCATAGATCTGGGAATATCCTTTCACACCCAAGTATCACTTGAATTATCCTACTACTCCGGATTCATCATGCTTGACTTTGAAAATCCATTTACATCCAACTGGTTTCCTTTTAGAAGTAGCTTTCCATTTAGTAATTTAGGCATTGGAAAATGCCCTCTTTGTCCTCCTTGACCAAGCTATCTCACAAGTTCAGTAAGCATAAGGGGTTACAAACTCACCAATGCCAAATTGAACAGGGGGGTCTCCTTTGCCTCTTAGGTCTTGCTTCTTCAGGCTCTTTGGGCTGCTTCTCTGCCTCACCAGTCCCCTTGTACGTGACTGTCTCACTAGGGTTGAAGTTCAAAAGCACAATGTTGTTGTTATTGCCAAAGTCTACCTCTTGAGCTATCTCCTTCAGCTTCTGCTTACTCACTTGTCCCAATCTCTGATGCCAAAGGTCCACATCAGTAACAGTTTCACCAGCTATGGCAGCAGCCCAACTCCCACTAGGAATAGAGTCCAGCTTAAAGGGTTTTCCGTCCACTATTCCCTAGCCAGGGAGTTTCCCTTGCTTTGTTTCAATGTGACACTCTTCATCCTCAAATAAACTCTGAATCCTTTTTTAGTCACTGCTCTCACTGAGAACAGACTTGTTGTCAGCTCAGGAACATACAGTACATTTTGCATCACTCTTGAAATGTCCTGGCCATTTCCAAGCAGCATTGTCATCTGCACTTTGCCCATGCCAAGTGCCTCCACAGGATAGCCATCACCAACTCCAACCGGTTCTGGTTCATTGAAGGTGCTATAGTCATATAAAATAGACTCATCCCATGTCATTTAGCAAGAGGCTCCAGAGTCAAATAACCACTTATGGTACTTCAATGTGCCTACCTGGTCTGCCGGTGCATGCAAGGCTTCCTCCTGTTCTGTTGCCACTTTTGCATCATGTATTTGTTCCTGTTTTCCATTAACTTTCTGTTTAGGACAATCCTGTTAAAGTGATCTTCTTGGCCACACAAGAAGAACCTAGGTGACTTCTTCACATTCATTTGTGGTTTCCTTCGAACTCCCACTAGAGCAGTGTCTAATCCTATCTGGAATTTTTCCTTCCTACACTGTTCATCCCGCAGGGCGTGTTCCACATCAGCCCATGTAACTTTATCAAGTTGGGCTCCCAGAGTCGTCACCAATGGCCTGTAAGACTTCCAAGCAGTGTAATTACCTGATCTTCCTCCGCTAGGGGTAATCCAATAGCCGCAAGCTGGTCCGTCAACTCCTTCATCTTCCGAAGGTGTTTTTCCACCATGGTGCCCTCTGCCATCTCTATCCGGAAGTACCTCTTCCTCAAGTGGAGCTTTGACGCCAGTGTCCCCTTTTTGAAGTGCCCTTGCAGTTTCCTCCCAGCATCATCTGGTGTCTAGCAGGATTACGCAATATAGATCTGGGTGGAAGCCATGGCCATGATTAACGCCGTCAAGGACTTCTGCGAGATCCTATTGAACATCGCCTGTCTTCCCTCAAAAGCATCTGCGTCCAACACCTCACTGCCTTCCACAAATCCCCAAGGTTCCCTGTCTAGAAGCTTGTGCCGCATCTGAAATTTCCACGTCATCCAGTTAGATCCATCTAACTTCTGGACTGACCATCTTTCCTCTGCCATCATGCTGTTTCCCCAACACTGGAACAAATCCTGGGATTCTTCATAACTGCTAACTTCAAAAGTCCTATGCTATCTTGATAGCACCGTATCTAGTAAAGTATATACTCAATCCCTATCACAGCACAGTAGCATATATCACAGGCATGACTGGGCCCATAACCTGTTTTTAGAGATAAATGATATATGCGCAGGTACTTTACCTGTCTACCGTCAACACATTCTCAGTTACTAGACATAATAAGATATGCACACACATGACGCACTAGAACACTGGAATCTCACACTAGAGAGTAATACACTGGAAAGTGTCACACTGGAGTATACTATAGACGCTAATACCTCTTTATATAGGGTGGGGGTGTAGCACCCATAGTGGGCGGAGGCATCACTGGGGGTGTATTACCTGTGGAGGGTGGTGGGGGTGCCTCTACCCCAGAGGGTGGGGGGCCATGAAGCAATGGATTTGGGGCAACCCCGGTAGGTGGAACTAAGCTCCCATAAGGACTGCTTGCAGGGGGCGGATGATAGGTTGGATAGGGTGCAGGTTGGGGGTTCGCCTGTGCACCACCAATGGCACCCTCATAGCTTGGCACCCCTGTGGCGCCCCCTTGGCCTGGGCTCGCTGTGTTTGTCACCATGTAGACAGGTGAGGGGTGGCAGACAGCGTTTTCATAGCTTGGTACTGTAGCATCTTTGGGTGCAGGGTAGTTGAAGCTTGGTGGTGGGTTGTTGTAGTTAGTGGTAGGGCCTGCAGAGGGCATCATGGCGGTCGCCGCTGTGCTGTCTGGCTGGTGCGTATAGGGTGTCGCAGTTGGGACAGGCTGAAGGGGGGTAGCAGCAGCAGTTGAGGCTTGAGCTGTCAATAAAAAAAATACATTTATCGTAGTGAGGGATATTTTGTTGGTTTAAATCCTTAAAGTCATTAATGGAGTGATTAATCACAATCCTTATTACTATTATAAAAATAATCATAATCATTCTTATTATCATTTATATCAAACGAATTATTATAGTTATCATAATCCTCATTATTACAACTATAACTGAAGTTGTAGCAGCAAAGGCAATAGACAACCATTGCTATTATTATTTTCATTTATTATCATCATCACTATTATTATCATTTTCTTCATTATTATTATCATTACCATTATTATTATCATTATTATCATTATTATTGTTATTATTATTATTATTATTATTGGCATTATTTTTTTCATTGTTATCATAATTACTACTATTGTTATTGTCCTTATTATTATTATTATCATTATCATCATTACCATTGTTAAAGTTATCATTTTCGTATCATGATTATTATTATCATTTTTATTATTATTATTATTGTTATTATTAAAATTATCATTTTCGTATCATGATTATTCTTTTTATTATTAGTAGTATCATCCTCACCCTCATCTTTGTTATTTCTACTTCCATCTCTGCTACCTTCACCATCATCTTAATCACTTTCTCGCCATTTTAACCATCATCACCACCACTGCGGTTACCAAACCCTTGATCTATTGCAATGACGAAAAGGAAGCAATTGGTTTGCTTGCAGTGCCCGGGACCACTTGTCAAAAGGGTAGCTCCCATGACACTGTTTATTATAAACATACATCTGAAGTCTACTCACATCTTTCCGAAGATCTGTTCTTTCCTTTGCATATTCTGCAGACGAGGGCCACACATGCAAGGACTGGAACTATCAAAAGTATCCAAAAATATGCATTTCCAAAACTCCCAGCTGTAATAAAGAAAGAGAAATCATTACTTATTTTGCTTGAGGTTTATTGTTCCATCAAATACATCTACTCATAGCATTTCATACTCAACTATCCGTTGATCCAATGCAACTGACTATTGAAGATAATCAGTTTTGTGTCATTTTTCTAGCAATCATTGCACATTCGTTAAGCAACATGGCCAAATAATAAACGGGGACCAAGTGTGTAGCATGTGTGATTGAACTCTATTAATCAATGACATGTGTGCAGCCATCTATTAGCAGGCTCAACTTTACCAAACTAGTTACTCAAGTTATTTCTGTACTCTAAGTCATGTTATGGAAACATATTCTAGAAAAATGGTCAAAATATCTCACAAGGAGATTGCTTTTAAGACAATTGTTAAAGGTTTCAAGAATGCAAAGGAAACTGCTCCATCAGTATAACAACATTTTAAATAATACAAGTTGATCGAAAGAAGAACAGTTCACAATAAGCTTCTATTCAAGATGAAATTAACGGAATCAGAGTACTGCCTGTTCTGTAAAACAAATATTGAGACCATTGAGCATGTAAAAGCACAAAAGACTGGGTCAGACTCATTTGTGATTGTCATTTCAAAATATCTGACATTGAGAAAATCTTTGGAAACAATAACAATGATCAAGTAAAACAATTGACATTATCAGTGTGAAAGATGTAATATATTACAAACGGAAAACAGGCAAAATATACCTTGGGTGACTTAAAAAGGAGCCTATTAAAAAAATTGAGTATTGCAATAATTCATAAAATGATGGAAAAAGATGTCACACTGTTTGATCAAACATGGACCCCTTTCATAACTGACTTCAGAAATGATAACAATACCATCAACAGTTGGTACTCATTATAGGTTCTCATTATAGATATTTTAACACTTAACTCTCCTGTCTAACACTGACAGGAGCCATAATATATTGTAAAACCATGAACCACATTTAGTATTATTATTTGTATTTATTCTTATACATGTTCTTTTTCTGCAAAATTGTTTTTTGCATATATACATAACTTACTATGGAGAAATAAAAATCCTGTTGCACATGAGTGCAATTTGAAATTTAAAAAAAAGTCATGTTATGGAACTTGTGTGGTCACACCCACACTAGATTCCAAACTGATCAGTTGTTTGTCTGTAATTGTTACATGGTGTCAGTAAAGAACACTCCTTAGGCTGAATAATGGAGCACTTAAGGCCTCATAGTCTTAGGAGCAGCAATTTAGTCTACATGAGAAGGAAGGAATGAGGTTTTATGTCACATCTTACAGCTTAGGTCATATCGCGACTATTCAGAAACTTGCTGTAACCAGGCCAACTGATAAATGGGGATCTAGTGAGACTCAAAAAGAAGCCCACACATTTGTTTAGTAACCAGACCAACTACTAATTACGGATCTAGTGGGACTCTAAAACAAAGTCAACACATTTGTTAAGTAACCAGGGCAACTCAGGGCTCGACACAGTATGACTCTCTTATCTCAGAAAAACATCATATCCGGCAACCTGAACAAACACTCAACTTGCCCAATTTGTCCACCTAATATTTTGGTTGGATATCAAATGGAATCCAATGAAATAAGGTGGAGAAGGGGCGCTATATAAAATACAATTGATTGCTTACCGCTACTCTTCGCCGCATCAGATCGCGGCATAAAATGGCCGCATGGCCACTTTGTTTTGGTTGCGTTCAGTAACCCAACACTGAACGAGTGCTGTTCCACATAACCAATCAGCACATATGATTATCGTTTCTCTAGTAAACGTTTGCAGCAATGTAGTGCTGGTAAACACTTACAAGAGCGGGATAAATCCAAGCTCAGAAAACACGGCCGAACCAATGGTAAGCAAGGAAACTTATGTAACAGGGAAAGATAAAATTGAAAAATGAATTGAAAACTGACAGGAAAATGAAATAGCAATAGAAATAAGATATATGAAACCAATAAAAGAAATGGACCTAAGAAATTAACAAATTTAAATGCAAAAATGAAATGACTTAGGAAAAAGGAAATAAATGAGAAAGAAATTCAAAAACGAAAGTTGCGTGGAGTAACCATGCTGGGTAGGGGGCATGACATTAACAGCACTGCTGAAGGGCCGACATGACGCAAATTTAACAAATATAACCCAGTTTTTTTGACTGTTTATGCTGCTCCTAAGTCAAGGTACATGGGGGATATTGATAGTATATATCAGCAGTACTGCTTAAGAGCAGTCATGCCCAATTTTTCAAAAATAACTATTTCACCCCACGTTTTCTTGACTGTTTATGCTGTTACTAGGGAAAGTTACATAAAATGGCGCCCCCAGTGCCTCCATTTCCCTAGGATGTGTTTAAACAGCAATATATTTCTTGTATGAAAGTTGGCAGTGGTGATAACTAGTAGATACTCTAAAGCCCGTCTCACACAGACAAGACAAGTGTAAAGACAGTGTTAGGACATGCCACGATCAGGAATTTCGTTCAAAAAATTCGTTCAATTCCTGATCGTAACAGTGTCCTAGGTCATGTCCTAACAATGTCGTGGGTGTCCTAGGTGCATCCCCGACGGAGGGCATGTCATTCCCGACGGATTGCATGTCGTGCGTGTCCTAGCGCGGAATTGAGACATGTCTCAATACCGCGCGAGGACAACCAGAAAAAGCAAGACAAAATTTTTGTCCCCGACGTGTCCTAACAATATCGGGGACCTGTCCTAGGACAGTCGGCATTGTCCTAACTGTGTCTGGGGGTCAAAAGTAGGTGTCCTGAAGGGAAATGGGCCCGCGACAGTGCGAGGACAGTGTTAGGACACGATTTTTGCCGTGGCCTAATCACGTGAATCGGGGATTCCCCATAACGTCGGTTGGAAATTCCCGCACCACAACGAGGCCAGAACGAGGTGCACTACCGTTACGTATTTCGCGGAAGAAGGGGTCTTTTTTTTGAGACCTCCGCATGTCCGCGATTTTGTAAAAGAAGGGTACCTTTTTGTACCCAGGTACGAAGTATGGGGGCAGTGAAAATCCCCTTACAATCCACAAATTATACGCGGCTCTGACGCCCGAGTGACTACCGAAGTGTCTTGGCTTCCGAGTTTGCTGCCGCCACTTGCTGTTGCTAAACAGGCAGAGGATTATACAATCTTAAGGTCTTACGATACTCTATACCGGTGACACCTATTGGGTTTTGGACAAACTAAAATAATTTATTACATTTCACTTGACATCACTAGAAAAATTGAAAATAAATTGATTTTTATTGAATATGTACCAATTCTGATTATACCTGCCTATTAAAAATATTATTCTACGAGTTTTTTTGTTTTTGGCTACAGTGATTTCCATATTCATTGAATTTGATGTTTTGACACGTTTTCAGGCATAATGAGTGATAATTCATGTGTATAAAATGGGGATCCCTTGCTCAACAATATCGTATATAAGCATGGTATACACGGTAACAATTGAGTAACTCTTTTCTAACATTTTCATAAAAAAATTGCCCCCAAAAAGTCCTATTTCACAAACTTTGACCATCTGTGGTTCGAAAACTAACACCATGACCTATCATTTTCTTTATGTCTTCTTATAAAGGGCATTGTGTAGATAGTGTAGACAAAAATTGGTGAAAATATAAATAGGCAATTCTGACTTATATCAATTTTGGGTCAAAAACTTGTTTCTCAAATTCCTTGATTTTGCCCAATAATTCCTATATAACAGCAGAAAAATAATTTCAACAAGGCAGAACAGTATTTCAGGCTGTGTCAGTATCTCTTTAGGGATAAATCTAGCAGAGAAAGACACCAATTTTGGAGAAAGTGATTTTTGTGACATAAAGTGCATTAATTTTTCAAAAATCTGTGAAAAAAAACTAAGTTGATGACCCCATGATTTTAAGTTGTTTTGAAGATCACTGTGCTCTGTTCTTTCCTTTGCCAAAATTTGAGGAAAATTAAACTGAGATTTCTAAAAGTGTCGTAAGACTGTTCATCGAATGTCAGTGTTTTGATAAAGAAGGGGTGTTTATTTGGTGGAAAAAGTCAGCGTTTTTATTGAAACAAGGGTGCTTTTTTGGCCATAAATCAGTGCTTTAGGGGTATTTTTTAATTTTTGATAACGAGCGTATGCGCCCCCTAATTACCCAAGTGCTCCCCCCCCCCCTTGGGAACCCCTCCTGTGATCAATTCCTACAATATACCATGGCTACCACCTCAGCAACAAAACATCATAAAATTGCATTCATACATTATTGAGCTTAAGACAACATAATTTATTTATGTAGAAAGTCCCTAATATGTTCTTGTTAAATGAATTAAAATCCTAATTTTAGGCCCAGTAATCATGGAGAAATCATTGAATGAAAACGCCTTAAACACACATTTTGATTTCCCGACATTATCGGCAAAATATGTCCGTTTTCATTTGATGATTTCTCACTTATCACTGGACCTTAAGACAACAAATTTTATACATTTAGAAAGGCGGTTATATAGTCTTTTAAAATATATTAGAATTGTAATTGTAGATCCAGAAATCACGACATTATGTTAGAATGATCCTAAAGAGATCTTCCTTTGGCTGCTAATGTTGGCGGTTCTTATCTCATAAAACTAAGAAGCGGTGTATTAAAGCCCGTGCTGTGCACTAGTTGCATCTAGTTATGATAATAATAATGATAATAATAATTATAATAATAATAATGATAATAATAATAATAAGTATTACGTTGTAAGTAGCTGCAAATATATGAATCTGACAAGATCATTTGGCCAGGTAAATACACGTTTTTTTTGGCGACATGTTTATTTCTTATTTATCAATGTATACTGTATTATTTTGCATGTCAATGCAGTCAATAAACATACTATACTAAACTATGTTACGGTGATTGAATTTTTTATGGGACAGATACAAGACGCTCAAGACACACCCCGGACACATCGAATATGTCCTATATACATCGGGGACAAAAATAGTAATTTGCATAATGTCTGGGACATGTCCGCATTGTCCTAACATTGTCCGCGATATGTCCCCTACACATCGCAGACAAATCCCCACCTAACAGGACTTACTCAGGATGTCCTATGCGTCCATCAACTACGTTTTGTTCATCGTTCAAACTGTCCGCGACGGGTTCCCGACGTGTCCCCGACAGCACCAAGACATCCTAATTTGCATATATTTCCTCAACTTTCACCTTGGACTTTGTCGGCTTTAGAAAAGTCGTGATGTCCTGGGTGTCCTAGCTAGGTCTTGGCAAAAAGTCCTAGCTTGACACGTCTGTGTGAGACGGGCTTCAGAATAAGAAGCTATATAGGCCTATTTCTTACTCAGAGTGTAAAATTGACAGGAAATTTAGGTTCTGGCAAAAGGGTGCACTAGCATGCTGCCACAATAGCTGATCCCTGTCCGGTCACGGGACAGGGACCCCACTCCATGTGACCATCTTCTTCATGCATGAAGCACTACAAGCAGGGTTGAGGCTGTCAGCAGGCTCCACAACCAGTCAAGGGATAGCTGCCACTAGTCTACCATGTGCCACTTGCCCTATCAGACGAACATGCACCCAGGTTACCTGCAAAGGATATCAAGAAAAGGATTAAACAAGGGTATTGTTATGAAATTGGCGGAGCAACCTGAAACTGGCACACTATCTTTGGTCCAACTTGCCAAACTCAATGACCTGGTTTGGCCGGATATCAGTTAGCCCTACAACTAATAAACACAAATCAAGTTTGACTCAGGAAGAAGCCTACATGTGTTAAGTATCTATGCCAACTATGAAATCTAGTTGGACTCAGAATAAAGACTACACATTTGTTGAGCAAGCAGGTCAACCTGTAATGGGGATACAGAGGGCCTCAAAAACAAGATTGCACATTCCTGTATTGTTTAAATTCTCTGAAAAAAATAGAACTTTTTACTTACACTCAGGTTCGCAGTCCCTCTCGTCCGAGCCATATGGACAATCACTCTCTCCATCGCAACGAGTGTAGCAGAAGTAGCTATCTGGGCAGCGATATGTCTTGTACTCACATGAACTATGCTGATTACCTACCGGAAAAAAGAGAAAATCATTAAAAAGCCATTAGAATTATCATGCAATATGGCGGCCCCATGAATCAACGGCTAGAGATCAAAGCATTGAGAGAACTCAAGGTACTTGATTCCTCGTGAAAATTCGAAAAATCCCTAAAAAATAAATCAGGAAACAATAACATGTTCACTTTGTTTTAGTTCTAAATAACCTGCTATGTCCTTCGTACATATCCCATTAAAGTTTGAAAAGAAAACTAAAAGAATAAAACAGGTATTGACAACACATACAAAGTAGAAGTTAGGAACCTACCCTGTCTTCTGAACATTTTCCAAAGATTGAGTCCAGAGGAATTTCTTTAAAATAGTCAAGCCTTTTTAACCACTACAGGCTTATGATTTAAAAGGGTGGGGTGGAAGTAGTATCGTGAACTAACCAACACGTTGATGTGTTCTGATCAGCATCTAATCTCCATCAAATATTTACTAACAAATTTGCTCTGATTGCAAATACATCACAAAAAAGTCAGGACGTTTTTTTCTGTGTTATATGCATGAATTCGAAAAAGTACTTACAATACTTGGAGTAGTGGATGCATCGTCCGTCATCACACTTTCTCTGTCCTGTAGAGCATTCTCGCTCAGTCGTGGTCGTCCTTATGGTAGCTGATAAAAGCACATTTAAGAGAATATAATAAATAGGAAAAAAAGTTCATTCAGTAGCTTTTTGTTCTCTGCCTGAGAGTTATTAACATTTTTACCTGTTTATGCTTGTATTCAAACTGCCTGATTATTTTAATGATATCTATATTGAGAAAATTTTCAGAAAATATTTGAAAGAAGGATGTTCCTCAGAGGTCTATCTGCAGCTCCATTTCAAAGGTTTTGCAAATTTATGCCGGACTTTTAAGGTATTGTAAAAGGTACCAGAGGCACATACGTCATGCATGAGTGGGTTAACTCCCAGTGCTGACCTTCTGCCATATTGTGGCTGGACCTTGATTAGCCACTTTTGAGTGCTGGAGGAAACTGCGAATATGTTGCAAAACAGATGTCAATCGATAGCTTTATTTGGAAAAACTTGCAAAAGCTTAAAATGTGCTAAAATTATCAGCCGTTCACTACAGTTTATACGCTTTCATTGAATTTTGCCACATTGTGGATGGGCCGTGATCAGCCAGTTAAATGTGCTGGAGGAAACCAGAATACCAGGGGAAAAGCCATAGCCTATTTACCCCAAGTCACTGGCAACTTTCTCACATGCCCCAGCGATTTACTACCACTCACTTGTTGTTGGGCAGCCAGTGAGTCTGTCATCATCAGAACCATCAAGGCAGTGTCTAGAACCATCACAACGCAGAGAGGACGGAATACACATCTCGGAATTCCGGCATCGAAAAGCACCAGACGGGCATGCTGAAACACAAATTTCAAATGTGCAAATTCTCAAAAAAAAAAGGTTTCATATTGGTTTAAAGAATTCAATGTTAGACCAAATGAGTGAGATTAGCCAGGTACAAAATAATTGCTTGTTTCTACAGTTATTCTAGGCTCTTAAAGAAAACGTTTTACCCCAGAATGTTTTATGGAAATAGGTCCAGGACTTTACCACTAGGACCAAGGAAGCTCATTAGGCATTATATGCAGGATACAATTACCAGTATGTGAAAGAAGGTCTTATTCAAGGAATGTTTTGAAATTTCGTTTTTCATCACTTTTTCTTTCATATTGTAGCTATGTTGGGACTAGCCAGTTGTAACTGGTGGAGGAAACTGGAGTACCCGGCAAAAACCACTGCCTAACACCAAGTCACTTGCACTTTCTCACAACTACTGGGTGAGATTCGAACCCGGACAGTGGTGAGACACAGATAGCAGTCAGTGGCAATGCCCTAGACTACAAGGCCATATCTGAAAAAAAAACTGCAAGTGCTATGACCCTACCCAAACCTAAACAAGAGAACATGAAATACAAATATCCCGGGGGGGGGGGGCACTCAGGTACACAGGGGGGCCGCACCTTAGTTACGTATTTCGCGGAAGAAGGGGTCTTTTTTGAAGACCTCCGCATGTCCGCGATTTTGTAAAAGAAGGGTACTTTTTAGTACCCAGGTACGAAGTATGGGGGTCAAAATCCCCTTACAATCCACGAAACATACGCAGCTCTGACGCCGAGTGACTCCCGAAGTATCTGGGCTTCCGAGTTTGCTGCCCCCACTTGCTGCCGCTAAACACGCAGAGGATTATAAAATCTAAAGTTAAAATATGTGTTCCCGTTCATCCAATGTCAGTGTTTTGATAAAAGAAGGGGTGTTTATTTAGTGGAAAAAGTCAGCGTTTTTATTAAAATAAGGGTGCTTTTTTGGCCAGAAATCAGTGCTTTAGGGGTATTTTTTAATTTTGATAACGAACGTATGCGCCCCCCTAAATACCCAAGTGCCCCCCCCCCCCCGGGACAAATATGCACTAGAAGTAGTCAGTACGTACTGACAATGCCGAATCTGTCGATAGTTGTTTGGGGTATTTATCTTCATCAAGTTGGGCCTGTTTCTTATGATTTCAAGTCAGATATTTTATGTAGATATACTGTAGAATGGCTAATTTTTCCGTGTGACAATTTTCCCTAATTTCTCATTTTTGGGTGTTTCCGTTTCTAATATTTCCGAAAAGAGGACATATGTTTTTTCCAGTTTTTAAATTTCCTGTTTTATGTAGACCTTTGATTTTAGTATACCAGAGAGTAAATATTAATGGGTACCTGCACGTGCAGGGCCTTAATTGCAGCAACGCCCGTGGCGATGGGACTATAACTAGTCTAGAGACCTGTCCAGAAATAGATCAACGGCGATGTAACCTGAAGTGGCACATATAGTTGAGCAGAAGTCACAACATGATCAGTGGTCATCCAGTGCAATAAGCGATTGTTCCCTGCCACATCAGCGCTCAACAAATAGCATATTCCCATCTCCCGGGGGATCTAAATTCCAAAAACAGCCCTGTCAGGCTACCTAAAGTTGGATTCAGGTAGTCCCGAATCCTGGGGATGTTCCCCACTACAAAATGGTAGCGAAAAGAGTGGTGGGACCACCTAAAATGGTGGCGGGACTACCTGATCTTGGGTTCAGGTAGCCCCGCCAGCCTACCTGGTCCTTCTGGGGACCGTCAAGCCCTGGTTGGTAGATTGCAATGAGTGATGACTGCTACCACTCTGGGTAAACGCTGGTCAGACACTTAAGAGATAAAGCTGGGTCAGAATTTCCGTGTTTATTAAGTCCGGACATGAACTGTATATATTTTCCCTGTGTTAATTATTCCCGTTTGATAGCATTCGGGAAAAAAACGGGAAAATAAAACACATGGGAAAAGCTGTAATGGCAGCTTGAGTGCTCGAGTGTAGGCTCGAAGATCCAATTAATCGTAAGAGCACTGGTATTTATTTAGAGGTTGTTTTGGGCCTGTATCCACTCAAGAAATATGTATATCAAAGGCTCAAGAGTAATTATGTTGGTGATTGAGGCAACAAGAGAAATACATTTTTTGGATAAGAGCAACAGTGTCAGTGTTAGCTGGTGAGCATATATTGTTCGTATCACTTTTTTCTCTTATCTATATGGAATATTTATTTTCCTGCTACTGCCTCGTAATAAGGTTCAAGAATATTATCATGTCATGATCTGAGTGGGAGTTAAGATTCAGTAGTGTTGCATATATGTGGAGAGACAGCTGGCAGTTAGTGGAAACGACATAGACCACACAGCCATCGGGGCAGACCTCTGTACCACTAGAGATATGAAATGTGGTCTCACCTTTATCAGCTGTTACGTTTTTGTAGCGTCCATATCGAAGTTCAGCCCTACCTCCTTGGTCAGCAGAAAAAGTAGTACCAGTGATCCCTAGCCTCATGCTGCCATTAAAGCATCTCAGTCTTCTATCCATCATTGAGAAACTGTGTATCAGCTTTTCGCCTTGGAACAGATTAAATTGTACTGCAACAAATAAAAGCAAAAGGTTTATCACAGGAAACGATAAATAGATATCTTATGAAATCTACTTCATTGCGAGCTGGACATCTCTGCATATCAGCTATTGATTAGCTGAATTTCTGACGCTAGCAGTGACATGGTCTTAGCCAGCAGGGCGTCTGGATGTCTTTTTGGACACCCAAACCCTGAAAAAGCACTAAAATGCTACAATTGTTGCAAAAAGACAATTCAGATAAAATGCTACAATTCTTGCAAAAAAGTTCATTTTATATAATAAGAATATATTTTGTTGCAATAATGTCACAATTTAATGTCCTCAAATATAGAGATTTTGACCCAATACTAGAGCGGCACTCACCACTGACTCGAGCACTAGGGCAGGCGAGCCGAGCTCGAGCAGAAGTGTTCAACTCGCAAACTCGTCTATGTTTAGAACACAAACGTAACACAGAACATCTAACACAAACTTTCTTATTACTGCTTATCCCTGTCATGTTTCGTTTACAATCCCCACTGTATAAAGGCAGTGCTGAGCGTTATACTGACCTTTGTACCGCTCTATATAAAGCAATATGTAAATATAGATATGTATTCTTCTATGCATGCACATTTTAAAATGAAATAACCATGTAAATATTAGCAATTCTCTATAAGTAAGTATTTCCTTCTTAATTGGTGGGCTGAATAATGAATAATTATCTTTAAAACCGCACGTCCACGAGTTCATGAGCTCATGAGTCAAAATGGTGATGAGTTGATCTCCCTCTGTGAGAGCAGATCTACCCAATACACTTCAAAATCTGGACTTTGGGGCCTGGCCTGACCTCCACTCAAGTGGTCACAGCAAATACATTTAAACTTTGCAACGCTTAGGGTACTTTCATCCAAAGTACAATGACGCAAAAAAGTGTGAAAATCTTCTTGACCCTGTTATGTTGGTATTCATTTTTTTGTACCATTTTGTATTGGGCGAAATTAGCCACCAGCAGCATAAGAGTAAATCTGAAGACTAAATGAGGAAATGACAGAATATCTAAACACGAGGAATCATTTTCACTAACAAATCATCTAAAATGCTACAATTCTTGCAAAAAAGAAAGTTCATCTAAAATGATACAATACACAGACGTCTGGACAAGGGTCACACCTAATCTATTATGAGATACCTCAATAGAAAAGTTAAAACTCACCCATCAAGTTGTTCTTAGCAGCCAGGCACCATCCATCGTAATCAGGACTCCCATCGAGATTGAACTGACAATCAAATTTGAGGAGCGAGTAGGAACCTAGATAGCTAGGAAAGTGCACCTTCCACAGACCTCCATCCCTTCCTAGCTGTCCACAGTCACCTGCAAAAAGGAAACAAGTAGAAATAGAGTGGCACACTCACAAAGAAAAAGAGCGTATGTGTGTATGTATGTTTATATATATATATATATATATATATATATATATTATATATATATATATATATATATATATATATATATATATATATATATATATATATATATATATATGTATATATATATATATAAATACATGCAGGTGAACTTGGATACGACAGACTCAATGGGACCAGGAAATTTGGTCTGTCATATGCAAAATCTGTCGTATACTTATGAAGAATACTTGATATGCTTCAGACTGGGACCAAGCATATCGTCCGTCATATGCAAAAGTCCGTCGTACAGTGGTCCGTCATATCCAAGTTCACCTGTATATATTATATATATATATATATATATATATATATATATATATATATATATATATATATATATATATTATATATATATATTCATATATATATATATATATATATATATATATATATATATATATATATATATATATATATATATATATATATATATATATATATTTATATATACACACATATATATATATATATATATATATATATATATATATATATATATATATATATATATATATATATATATATATATATATATAAATGATAAATATAAATATGTAAATATATATATATATATATATATATATATATATATATATATATATATATATATATATATATATATATATATATATATATATATATATATATATACTGTAGAATGGCTACTTTTTCTGTGTGACAATTTTCCCTTACTTTTCATTTTTGGTTTTTCCCGTTTCTAATATTTCCGAAAAGAGGACATATGTTTTTTCCCATTTTAAATTTTCCCGTTTTAAGTAGATCTTAAGTAGTTTTAAGTAGTCCACAGTCTTATATAGACATGTGCCATGGGTTGAAGTGCTTATCAGTTCAACAACGCACACTGCAAAGGGACTATCACCAGTCTGGATAAGCATCCTATAGACTGAAGACAGGTCCTAGTGTTATATAAGCATGTGCAGGGCCATGCGGCAGCGGATGCGGTGGTGGGACTTTCACCAGTCTAGAGAGGTGACTAGAAATAGATCACCAGGGATTTAATATCTTAAGTAGGTGAGTTGCAGTCACAGCATGATCAGAAGTCATCCAGTGACCCCCGATTGTTCCCTGCCGCATGTGGATTGCAATAAGGGATTACCACTATCACTTTGAGTTAACGCAGGTCTGACACTTCAGAGATAAAGCTGGGCCGATCTATTTAACTAAGCTCAGAATTTCCCGCGGACATGAAACGTAATGATTTTCCCGGTGTTGTTTATTCCCGTTTGATAGGGAAAAAACGGGAAAAATAAATATACAGTGAAACCTCAAAAGAGTGAACACCTTGGGACTGGGCCAAAACGTTCACTATAGGGGGTTTTCACACTTTCGGGGGTTTTGCGAGTTGGACCACTAGAGCGAAATGAAGTAAAGCATATATTCACCTTGTCATTCTACACTAGATATATAGGACCTGTTTCTTAAAGAGAATCATAATTCATAAGCAGAAATAGATGAGCACTTTAAAACAAAACAAAAAATGAACTCTGTAGCCACAAATGTTGATCACCTAAGCTGTAGTACTCAAGTGATCTCTGGTTTTCCCCACTGCCATGGTGGTGGATCAGCTTCACCATTTTCTCTAAGGGATGTCAACTTTTGGCATCTTAGTGCTTAGAAAAGTAATCATATCTGCCTCAAGCATTGTCACCTGTTACTGTGTAAAATACTGATTATTCACAATAAGACTCTGGTGTGCTCTGTATCGAAGGAATGAGAACTGGGGTTAGGGTTAGCTTTTGATCACTAACTGATCCTAAGTTTCTTAATTCACTGAACAACAGTACTCACTCCTTGCCACACAATAGTGATAATCCCTTGTCTCAAGCAGCAAAAACAAGCTAACACAAATGTAATTGCAATCACTGATGCCATACTTAACCTGGCTAGATCAATTAAATTGGAAGTATTTAGTGTGGACAGTAAATACTCACACAAAATGCAATTGACTATGGCCTAATTGTACACTGGTGTTCACATATACGAGGTTCTCAGGACCATTTTCTACCCAAAAAAGTGTTCACTGTTCGGATAAGGGGGTATTCACTCTTCATAAAACTAAAATGTATTAGAAAAAAACTGGGACCAGGGAAAAGTGTTCACTAAAGGGGGTGTTCACACTTTCGGGGTGTTCACATCCCGAGGTTCACTGTATATATATATATATATATATATATATATATATATATATATATATATATATATATATATATATATATATATATATATATATATATATATATACTGTATATGTATAAAAGCACATGCTTACTTTTCTGAGCTACGTTGTAGACATTTACAATCAATCTGATTATTGGTCAAAGGTTAGTTCAACAATTCTGAATACTTTGCATAGTACTGAAGAGAGTCCTAGAGTATGACTTGACCTAATTAAGGTGTTTAAGGTAGCGGTGGGACAATTATTTGGCCTCCTTCTGGGAGTTCAATCTAGAAAGGATGAAGCTCTGAATTCACAACCTCAGGCATAGTTCAGATTGGCAATGAATCACCCACTAAGTAAATTAGAAATTATAATAAGATTACGTTTACTGTCCATTTGGTGCCTAAGCTCCTTGTTCTTACCCTTACAGGGGATGAATTTCTCACTTTTTAGGGGAGCCTGTGCTGTTTGGCTAGGATTTGACCAGAGCCATATGTGCCGGTATGGGTATTTTCGTCAGTCGGCAAGAAAGGTTTAAGTTAGCTACTTACCTTCAGCCATAGCCAAGATTTTTACTGGCTTGGAATTTCGACTGAAGATTAAGTTGATCGACATGTTGTGAATTTAACAGCGCCGTCTATTTAGAATTGGCCACAACGCGCTTAAGGCTATTAGGAATTACGTATACTTTGGTACATCAGGTCATGAGTTAGAGTAGTGGTTAGCACTCTCCACTGTAGTGCAGGCATTCTGAGTTCGAAAGCAGCTGAGCGCGTGGTAATAGGAAATGTACATTCCTTGCTGTTTTTACAATTGTAAAAGAATTTACCAACATAGAAAATCAATTATCTTAACTTTTTTAGTAAGAATGTAAGTGTATTGTACCGTAGTTTTGTGTTCATCATAATTTCCTTAAACAAAGCAGTATATTTACGCTCTTTTATGGAATATGTGATGGTTTTGTATATAACACACACATAAGTCTGTTTGTTCATCATTGCTATTTATATGTATGTTTGATTATGTAAAACATGAATGTATGTAATACCCAAGGGTAATTCATTAAACCCTATACCCACCCACTTCAGAATATATCAAAGGTTGTTAAGCTAACCCATTCATGGCCATTGCACCTTAAGACCATTCATTTAACCCATTGTCACCCAGAATTGGTAAAGTTGTATCTCATTAACCCATTTATGACCAGAGCACCTGACGATCGTTCATTTATCCCTCTGCCCATCGAGAATATGTCACAAGTTCTTAAGTTAACCTATTCATGTCCAATGCACCTTAAAATCAATCATTTAACATTGTGCAACCCAGGATATGTTAAGGGTTATTTTGTTAACCCATTAATGGCCAGAGCACTGGCTAATCATTCATTTAACCCTTTACCCACAAATAATATATTTAAGGTTGTTAAATTAACCCATCCATGGCCAATTCCCCTAATGATCATTCATTTAACCTGTTGCAACCCAGGATATGTTAAGGGAATTCAAATTGACCCATTCATGACCAGAGCACTATTTATTTGACCCTTTACCCACCAAGAATATATTAAAGGTTGTTAAGTTCACCCAATCAAGGCCACATCATCTTAATGTTATTCATTTAACCCTTTGTCACACAGAATTAGTTAAGGGGTATTTTATTAACCTATTCATGGCCAATGCACCTTACTATCATTCATTTAACCTTTTGCAACCTATTATTAAAGGATTACTTTATTTCTTTCATTACCCAAATGTATGCGTTCCATTGAAAAATGTTACAAACATGATTTATTAAAATGAATATCAAGATGACGTTTTTTCACACACTCTAACGTTTGTTTCTTCAAGTTGATCATTGCTGTTACATGAATGTAGTATGTAAAGCATGAAGGTAAGTATATAGTATTATTACTTTCATCAGAAGATGGGTTGTTAACCCATTCATATCCTGTGAACCTTAAGATCACTCATTTAACCACTAGCGATGCCAATGGTTCAGTAAGTGTTCTAATGTTTCTAAATGGTTAAGGTAGTTTGATTGGGTTCTGGTTTAATCTCTGCCTCTTAACTTCCTGCGCATGATTGCGCATGACTAAGAACCTGTGCTGTGAACGGGGGCCTTCTAGTGACATTGGATACTATGACATGTTTGTTGTGCATTACAGGTATAGGCGACTCCAAAACTGGAAATAAAATAACACTGAGCACTCAAGTTTCAGAAATTCCTAACAATAGTTTGAGATTACTTACCTTCAGCAGCTTGACATAGATGAAATGTTCCCCAGAAAACCAGAAAACCTGAAACAACTGAAATAAAAAAAATACATACATATAGTAACATAGTCTTAGCCAGCAGGGCGTCTGAGTGTTATTTGGCACCCAAACCCTCAAAAATCACCTTTTAGGACTCACAAACTTTTTGAATGAGGAATTTTTTGAAATGTCAATTGCAAGCATATAATTTAATGTTTCACCCCCATATGGGGACAAAGTAGCTCAGTTGGTTATCAGTTTACCCAGCTGCAAAATGGGTACCCAGAGAAAGTCCGATACAAGGTGATAGGAGTGGAAATGAAAGGAATGGAAAGTAGTATGAAGCTAGTGGCAGAATGCTGAACCTACTATCTTCCTACGGAAGGTTACGTGCTACGGCACGTCGGATGCCGGGGTGGGTCTAGCATAAATAAGGCAGTGCTTAGAGCTTTTGCGTTATATACTGCCAGTTGAAATGGTTTCTGTGAGTACAGGCCTGCTAGGGGAGGTAGGTCGTGTGAGCACTTCGGTGGATACAAGACGATAAACCGAATACCTTTACCTTTAATATAATTAATGTGGCATTGCATATAGATTTTATACCTTATATGAATAACAATATACTTGTTTATGGTTGTAAACTCAGTAAATAATGATTTCCCTCGAAATATTGGACGCCCCAAAATTTAACAATTGCCAATTTTGGACACCCAATTTCTAGATCCTAGCTAAAATCTGTCCAATTATTCATGTTTTTGGTTCAAAAAACATTTTAAATTGATACCTAGGCATTTCTCATAGCGGAACGTAGGGTCTTAGCCAGGATTTCAAAAATGCCTGTCCAAAACAGCAATTCAAAAGTATGTCCTACATAGTCTGTTATGTAAAGAAAAGAGTAAAGTAATCTTAATTCTAAGTTGGTATATCATTTACAAGAAACACAAGCTACCAAGGCTCTTGGCCGATTGGACCGACAGCTTAAAGTGCCCTTCGAAGCACTGGTAAACAGCAAGGATATAAATTTCCTTATACCAATCCCCCACCTGAATCAAACCCGGATCATCTGCGTCGCAGGCAAGCGTCTTAACCACTAGTCTATACGTTAACAGCCATCAGAGAACAGTGGATAGTGGATTAAAGCCCTGCAGATGCCAGTGCAAGTTACCATCATATAAGTTTAATTTAAAGGTACAGAGTTATTGAACCCTTTTGTGGAGTTCATCTGAGTGCAAAATATATCAATTAACACATCTGACTTCAGGACTGTCAACAGAAAATCACTGATTGATGTTTGTCTCAAACAATAGCTGGCACTTAAAACTAATTAGAATACCAGTACAAATTTAAATATATGAATCAAGAAAGTGTCCTTGTATTTAATAGCTCGCGCAGCAAACCAGCGAAGCTGGCGAGCACAGCGGCGATTACAGTATAGAGTGTCCTCACCTACCAGTCGCAGACTGCTACATACTGAGGCAGGTTTTTGGCTGTTGGCGCCTGTCTGTTCCTCTCTTGTCTTGCTCGCTTGACGATAACCTCGTGAGAAATGAGCATCACTTTTTGCTTTAAGAGCACAATTTTCCGCCAGATATTTTTCATGTTTTAAATATTGCTCAATCAAATAATAAATATAGATCGTTTCCTTCAAATTGTATTTGAATAGCGTTTTGATGGCCGATATACACGCGCAATGACGTAATTGAACGAAGGGGGATTCCTTCATACCGAAGACCAGGAAACAAATTGCGCCCTCTATCGGCGGAATATGGCACACAAATGACGTCATCAGAATCCCGCCATGCATAACGATAGTGGAACCTTGAGATATCGACACTAGCACTAGTGGAGGAACACAGCAAACATGAATTCCTTGTCTTTCCGTGGAACAATTTCAATGCGGTTTGAATTGTTATAACTGACACAATTAATTCTACTTGTCCCTCAATTCTAAATGAAACCTGGTACGAAATGACGATTTTGCAACAGGTTGAAATCGTAGTAATTAAAGTATGCCATATTTTCGGTCAATCGCTACTCATAGTGTGTGTACTGTGATTGTTGCATAAATATAAAGCTCATATCAAGGGGCTTCAAATATGTTTCCGTGAAGTAAAAGTAAAGAATGACGTCACGGATAATACATTCGTAACTTGTGACTGCATTTGAAGAGGAATGCAGAAATATCATCGAGCTGCGCGAGCATTTAAAGCTTTGCTTTCTCGTCAAATTAAAGGGACACTTTCAGGGAATACAGGCAATTACGCCATCCCTGACAGCTGACACCCTTTCAGGGCCACAGGCTGTAACTTAAACTTAAAGCGGAAATATATCAATTCTATGGAAAGCCGTTCTTGCAGAAACGCACTATTTAGCATACATGCTAAATGAATTATGATGCATGCTAGATAAATTATGATGCATTCTAAATGAATTTACATGCATCATACTTCATTATAATAAACAAAATGTATCATAAGTATAATTATTTGAGTGCATGATACAAGATGTATATTTTAACATATCTACACTTCTCATGGTTCAAATGTGTTTATTCTATGCAATTGAGAAAAAAATGAATTCAGAATATGTATCAATGTGTACCATCAGTATCCCACAATGTATTGGATTCCCCTCAACTCCTCTTTATCAATAAATACCAACAAAACATACTTTATATCAATCAATCATATGTATTTATTTCGGATTCAGTTTCTTATATTATAAAATCATTATTAGTTATACCCTAAACGTCGAATTCAAAGTATACACTACTCAGTAATGGAGGTTCTTGACAATTGTGAGCAGGCCAAACAATGGTGACCCATTTTCCTTCCTAAAACCTCTATCATTAGTCCCAAAAGCACTCTTCAAGTGACTAAATTCATGTAAGTTTGACCATCTCTTCCTCCTAAATCTTCATTAACCCATTAACACTCATACCAGCCAAAACAGGCCTGACAAATTTGGAAATATATTACTTACAAAGGCATTTTCTGGAAAACAAATAAAGGAGAAATGTTTACCAGAAGCCAAACTACAACTCTCCTTCAAATATTTTGTGAACTTTCTCTTTGTTCTCAAGTTATTTTCAAAAGTATGAAAGTAGCAGACGTTAGGTTCTGATGGAGCTCTGAGTGTGAATGGGTTAACAATAGGCAGCGTGGAAGCTGGATGACCTATATTGGAAGAGCACGTCTATTGTACATGATCGCAATAACCTTCTGCTGGATACCATCGGCAACCCATTCTATCTCAACTGGTGGTTTGTAGCAGATAACATGCATCATCTACAAGGAATGTGCGAGACTATGGCTAGACTTGTTTGTCACACCAGTTTATTAAAAGATGATGATTACCGTTTGAATGAAGGGAGCCACCTTAAAACCGCTTGTACGAATTGTGATCTTGGAATGCGTGAGACCCTTAAGCATGTAGTCATGCAATGTCCTAGTAATGAAGTTAAGCGTTTGTATATGTTCCATGAACTTGAGAGAGAAGTTACTGGATTCTCAGAATTGTGTACACAAGCACCAGACCAGGTATTCTTATGGCTGATAGGAAAAGGTGCAGAAGGGGTAGAATCTAAAGACATGGTTCGTATCTGGGTTATAGCAGGCTTACACATTTGTAGAATGTATAGGGACTGCATAAACCAGAGGGAAGGTATTGGCTAGGATACCTACTATGTTTTGAATTAGCACAAACCGGATAACCGACTGCTTGGCCTGGATCACCCGTATTCCAGTTCTTTCTGTTCATTTTTATACTTTCAAAGTTAGTATCTTAATTTTTCCTTAAAAGACTGGGTGAGCAAAGCCCAATTTCTTTAAGTTTAGGGCTGCTCACCTTGTCAAGTTCTTGCTTTCTATTTCTGCGTTCTTTATACCTGGCCTATTGCTTGCAGGTGTAATTTATTTAAGTTTAATTTAGTTATTTGCTGTTTATTTCTTATTTGTTCTTGCTGATATGCTTGAAAGTCGTTGTACATTTTTGTTTTTGTCAAACGAGTCAATAAAATACAACAAAATAACTTGCCTTATATCACGACTGATCACCTTTTTTGTGGAGTTGGCCATAATGACTCACTGTAGGTGGCCATTATGACCCGAAAATTGGCCATTCTGGTAGGTGGCCGTTGGCGTAGGTGGGCATAATGTAGAGCTGTCATTGTTTAGAATTTTTTCTCGATTCGATATATTGATAAATTGTTTTCGATTTCGATTATTTCGATACGATGCATTGATATATCCTTAGAAATGCTATCTATGCCATGATGGAAAATCATGAAGCTTTTATGCTGTTTTTTCACCATTATATGAGGGTCCTCCCTCTTTTTACTGCTTCTTTTTGGAATGCAACAAGAAAAGTGAGGCATGACCATGTAGAGAAATGCTTTTAAAAAGTATGTGACTAGCAACACCAGCAATATTTAGCTCTAAATTTATTCTCTAAGTGTCCATTTTCATGTTTTTGATATTTCGATACAGTGCGATACGTATTGACTAGTGAAAGCAGGCTGTATTGTTTAAGGAAAGTTATCGATATGTCGATATGCCCCATATCAATGACAGCCCTAGCATAATGACCCTGGACCGTTTTAAAAGTTTGATGTGTTTGTGATTGATATGCGTTCTCCTCTGCGTAGGAATATGTGAAGCTGTATTTCACCACAGTATCCTTCTGCATACGTAGATTTATTTCGTCATATTTAGCATGCATGCTAAATGAATTATGATGCATGCTAATTTAAGTATGATGCATGCTAAATGAATTTACATGCTAAATGAATTATGATGCATGCTAAATAACGTTATTTAGCATGCATCATAGTTCATTTGGCATGCATGCTCAATGAATTTACATGCACCATAATTCATTTAGCATGCATCATAATTCAGTTAGCATGCATGCTAAATAGTGCGTTTCTGCAAGAACAGCTTTCCATACAATTCCACAAAAAATGATGCATTTTGATTTTACCCATTTGACTTTTCACATAATTACCTATTGTCGTGTCCATTTGTTAGAGTGTTGCGGCGTCATATTTTGTCGATAATGGATCTATGTATCCTTTAGACTTTACAAGGCACATATTGGAGTAATGTTTTTCCCCCTCACGCCCACATATTTGGTGTTGTGGTTTCGCAAATCTAGGCCATGTTTTGTTGACCTCTTACCAGCCTCGGGTTCGACCTGGGCCTTGTTCAGCACCATAAACTTTGATTAACGTTGATCCAACGTATCCCGTTCAGATCATCATCGCAAGTAAACGTTGGAACCGTTCAGATTCCGTTTTCCCACCATGTTGATCAACGTTGATGGTCCTGAACAAGGCCCAGTCGAACCCGAGGCTGGTAAGGGACTAAAGAAACGTAGCCCTAGACTGATGTTCTCTGCCAGGGAGAATTAGGTTAAACTTGACATTGCTGCATTCGATTAAGACACCAGAACATTCCGGGTCATTTTTATCAACAGCTATACGGTTGTAGAACACGGTTTCTAACTTCTGACTTTCATAATCTGGTAGTAAAACGTAACCCGTAATAAAAAGCAGTTTTTTGAATCACTTTGATATGGAGTCAAATTCGCGGCTAGTGAACTGGTAACATTCACCGGTGCGCCGATTGATGCACTAACGTGTTTGTCCGGGTGGTTCTGCTCCCATACAAAGACGAGTTCGAGTAGCCAATTCTCGGACCGCATTGACGGACCTGGGGCTGTGACGATTTTGCACCGGGAAGGGTCATGGGCGGGTATAGCGCAATGACCTTCAGCACTATTTTTCATAGTCCCCACTACCAGAGCACATTTTTTTGTCACAAATACCATATTTTCTAATCATGATTTTTTTTTCCAAAAATATATTTTTTAAATAATTTTGAAAATACTTTTATTGATACATCGTGCCAAAAGCAAGTAAATAGGATATTTTAAGGGGTGGGGGGGGGGGGGGTATTCACTTATGCCCGCCCTGCCCCCTGGCCTATCAGCCTCATTCTACTAATTGTTGATGTCTCCACCCTGTAGGGCAGCATTTTGGTGTACATACTAAACTGAATAAGCCCCACCTCGCCCGTCATTACAAGAAATATGCACAGGGCCTACAGTCAGGAGGCCCCCAAAACTTGAAAATAGGGTCCGCGTAACAGTATGTGGCTAGGCTGGGCTGTGCTTCCTGCTTAGTTGTTCCCCTGAGAATGCAATGTATCCGCCACAGGTGGTTAATCTATATAGGTCAAATCAAGTATATAAAGCTTTCCGTGGGGGTGTTACACAAAGAGTCTCACAGATTTCCCCTCGCAGTAGAAAACTAAGAATAAAAGCAGTTTTAAAGGAAATTACTACATAAAAGTGGGATATTTAGGTAAGGAAGTATATAATACACAGGCTTGCATGTTAATATAGGAGTTTTAGGTTACTCATGAGGGTTGAAGGTTATATTTAGTTACTTTTAAAAGTTCTACGTGATCATTTCCTGTCATGGTCCATTCCCCCCCCCCCCCCCCCCCCCCCTCCTCCAGGGTATTCAATTGACTGGTGCATTAGGGGCGGTGTGTTAATGTTCTCATGGTCCAAGATACCTGTTCAAATGGAGTCGCAATCATCATGAATCATATGTGATGGAATGAATGCTTAGGTGACGAGGAAGAAAGATGGGGTATGTGAGAAAGGGTTACCAAACAACTGAATAGGGGGACGGGGAGTAACGCACTACCCCTAAAGGCTCTGTATTTCTAAAAATAACTTAAACGACTCCCATGTATATGTTGTAATATTTGACTTTTACTCAAATATATATATATATATATATATATATA
>OZ012699.1:23708200-23955325 GCA_963942565.1 Maea johnstoni
ATAAGCCTATACCTGACCGTTCTTCAGTTACCCTCCTAGATAGACAGATATAAATATGGAAGGACAGAGAGTTACATTAAATAGTATAGTATAGTTTATTGACTGCATCATGACATATACATTATACAAATAGAATTACGAGTACACCAAAGAATCAAAATGGACTGAAACGAAATATCTAAATTAACAAATAAGAAATGAACATGGAAATTAAGAGAAATTTGGAAGGTAAAGGCAATGTAACTAGGAACAATTCCATATTATGACATGTTCATATGATTGTGCTAGGCCCTTTAAGGCATCATAACACAAAGTTATAAGAAATTGTTGTAACAATATTTTAGGATGCTCATATTGTCAATGTTTTTTTGTAATAGCCTGTGAATACGCCTATTGGCAGTTAGTGTTGAAATTTAACGATTTCCTTACGTGTAGTGTAATTCAACAAACTTGTGCCCCTGGCGGACAAAAGTGGAACTCCATTTGTGTGACATAGACGTCTGGATCAGAAATGTCCACGTCCACCACTTGTGTTGTGAGGCAGACTTTGAATGAACACATAAGGCGTATATAAACACTACTTAAAGTACTATCTTGATGTACAAAGTTTAATGTATAAACATTTAATGAAAATAATATAATGATTTTTTTATGTCGTTTTATGTTTACACGCCGAGTGTATAATTCGAGATATTTTTGGACACCTAGCGGATAAAAGTGGAACTGCTACAGTTTGACATTTTTATCTGCCTGTGCAGAAGTGTGATGTCACAGTGACACCAAATGCAGTGTCACAGATTGATGCTGAAGTGTCCAACGACTACAAGATACTTCTCGGTGGAGGAGGGTCGGACGACCCCCCCCCCCCCCCCTTCCCGCCATCTTGAAAAAGCATAGAGCCTATTTTATATCATTTAGTTGAAAACGTTTTGAAACACATAACCTTAGTTTTGTATTCTTAGAGGTAGATGATTTTCCTCCCCAACTGGTCAGTTTTTACTCACTTCCTGTACAAATCAAAGGTGTTTGTATACCCCCGCAGAGAGATACATACTACTCCCAGACCCCAGACAATGTAGATTCTTAGTTTCCTCCACTACTTCCTCTTATCCCTGACTGTTTTGTCTCTAGGGGGAGGATAGGTTTTGGGGACAATTGCATTTACTCTGACTGAGTCAATGGGCCAGGGGCTTCAGGATTAGGGATGGGTGGTTACTGATTGCATTTACAGGATAAAGGAGTCTAGATGGCACTCAAAGTCGGTACATCTGGTGGCCAAGGCAAGAAAAAAATATTAGTTCCGATTTTGTACACAGGTGGCATGCTGGTGCAAAGTGTCTCACCAGCAAAGGGGGGTTTGGACGAACCCCTCTAACCCCCCCTGGATCCGCCCCTGTAACAGCTGTTCCCAAGTGTTCCAAAGCTTCTTTCTTGTCAGCTAAGAGCTGCAAGTACTCAACAAGTAATACATCTCCATGCCCGGAGCATATAACAATACAAGGTAACAATGGAACCTGAGCCATTGTTTGGCACAAAGAACACAATAAAGAGGCAGTACAAAAGTCATTGGGTACACATGACAATATATACATTTTTAAGCCATTCATGCTTATAGGACCCCAAAAAAGGCCATTTTAGGAGTCATCTTCCCCAACAACAGGAACACCGGGAAATTTTTTCAAAAGAAACATAATTGAAAGCCTGACTAGCAACTTCAACTTCAATATTATTTTGGGAACTCAAATTTTATTCAAATTTTATTAAGGCCTCTAGGCATGAATGGGTTAACATATTCCACTTCAGAAAATAACATGCTATACATTTATTTACAAAAGGTTATTAGAACATGACAGTCGTCATCTCAATATGCATCACATGATTCTGATTGGTCTAAATGCATCACATGACCATAACCAGCCAATCAGAAGCCAGTAAGGGGATGGGGTAACCCATGACAGGTGATAAGAACATTTAAAACATCTAAGAAAGTTATTTATGGGCTAAACCATCACTCTCACTATTATACCTACAGCATCACTATTTATAATGCACTAGTTGAGTCACATGACTCGGATTAACCAATAGTACAGCATGGTGATGGGATTGCCCATAACAGGTGATAGGATTTCTAAATTATATACACAGCACCATCGTGTAAAATGCACTGCTTTACTATAAAACTTTAAACCTTCCTTCATTATATATATATATATATATATATATATATATATATATATATATATATATATATACATATATATATATATATATATATATATATATATATATATATATATATATATATATATATATATATATATATATATATATATATATATATATATATATGGTTATCAGTTATTCTGCCAAGATCATACAGTAGATGAGATGTTATCCTGTTGTACAGCTTGGTTATAAGAGGGTGGTGGAAGAGTCGGTATAGAGTCTGTGGCTGCGCTACCCCCAGGGGATGGAGGCATCACTGGGGGTGCATTACCTGTGAAGGGTGGTGGGGGTGCCTCTACCCCGGAGGGTGGGGGTGCATGTACCAATGGGCTTGGGGCAACCCCGGTAGGTGGAACTAAACTTCCATAAGGACTGCTTGCAGGGAGCGCATGATAAGTTGAATAGGGTGCATGTTGGGGGTTGGCCTGTGCACCACCAATGGTGGGCGCAGGATGGTAGGTTGCACCCTCATAGCTCGGCACCCCTGTGGTGCCCCCTGGGCCCGGGCTCGCAGTGTTGGTTGCCACGTAAACAGGTGAGGGGTGGTAGACAGCGTTTTCATAGCTTGGCACTGTCGCATCTTTGGGTGCAGGGTAGTGAGAAGCTATGTTGTAGCTTGGTGGCGGGTCATTGTAGTTAGTGGTAGGGCCTTCAGAGGGCGCCATTGCTGCTGATGATGCCATGTTGTCTGGCAGCTGCGTGAAGGGGGTCGTAGTTGGGACAGGCTGAAGGGGAGTAGCAGCAGCAGTGTCGGCTTGAGCTGTCAATAGAAAAAAAACCTTTATTGTAATTAGGGCTATTTTGTTTGTTTAAATCCTTTAAGTCATTAATAGAATGATGAATCACAATCCTTATTCCTATTATGAAAATAATCATAGTCATTCTTATTATCATTGGTATCAAAATAATCTTTATTGTTATCATCATACTCATTATTACAACTTTAAATGAAGTAGTAGTAGAAGCAGCAGAGGCAATAGACAATCATTGCTATTATTATTTTCATTATTATCATCATCACTATTATTATTATTATTATTATTATTATTATTATCATTATTATTATTACTATTAGCATTATTTTCATAATAACGACTATTACTATTGTTGTTGTTATTATCATTATTATTATTATTATCATTATTATCATTACCATTGTTAAAGTTATCATTTTCATATCATGATTATCATGATTATCATATGTATTATCATCATTATCGTTATCATTATTACAATAATTATTTTCATCATTATTCTTTTTATCATTAGTAGTATCATCCTCACCCTCATCTTTGTTATTTCTACTTCCATCTCTACTACCTTCACCATCATCTTTATCACTTTCTCGTCATTTTTACCATCATCACCACCACTGCTGTTCAGGGACTAAGCGAGGATTTTCATAACAGGGTGTCCAAATTGGGATTTCAAGAATTAAGGGTGTCCAAAATCCCTGATTGAAAAAGTAAAAATCATTACACTGATCATGTACATTAACAAATAATGTAATTATATTCTTAATTCCTCAAGAAATGTCTTTGTTATTATTTTGAAGTTAAAGACATACCAAAATCTAAGGTGTCTTTTTATCTATAAGTAGGTATTTTTCATGAACCAGGGAGTCCAAAAGACACTCAGACACCCTGCTGGCTAAGACCCTGCTGCTGTTATCAAACCCTTGATCTATTGCAATGACGAAAAGGAAGCAATTGGTTTGCTTGCTGTGCCCGAGACCACTTGTCCAAAGGGTAGCTCCCTTGACATTGTTGATTATAAACAAACATCTGAAGTCTACTCACATCTTTCTGAAGATCTTTTCTTTCCTTTGCATGCTCTGCACACGAGGGCCACACATGCAGTGGCTGGAACTATCACAAGTATGGCAAAATATCCATTTCCCATACCCCCAGCTGAAATAAAGAAATACAAATGATTACTTATTTTGCTTTAGGAATATTGTTCCATCAAATACATCTACTCATAGCATTTCATACTCAACTATCCGTAGATCCAATGCAACTGACTATTGAAGATAATCAGTTTTGTGTCATTTTTCTAGCAATGGTTGCACATTCGTGAAGCAACTAGGCCAAATAATAAACGGGGATCAAGTGTGTAGCATATGTGATTGAACTCTAATAATCAATGACACGTGTGCAGCCATCTATTAAGCCCTAGTCACATTTGACTAAGACCTCCATGCGGCTGATTGATCAAATGCGTCCAAAGTGCCGTGAACAGGTCGCATGCGGCCAAACAGCGATCTTTCATTTGTGGTCACAAAAGAGTTGGCCGTGCGGCCAGTCGTGACTAGTTTTACAATCACGGGGGGGAGGGAGGAACGGAAGATTTTTTAGGGGGGGGGGGGGGGTCGGATTTTGAATTAAATATATATGTATATATATATTTATATATATATATATATATATATATATATATATATATATATATATATATATATATATATATATATATATATATGTATATGGAACGGCCCTAACGCACTATCCCCTTTGTGCGGAGGATGCACAGCCACCTTGAAGAGGCCTTCCTGCGCCCTCATGGTCCTTATGAAATAAAATTTTACATCTATTTTCTTTAAAGAGTGCCTTGAGGCACTCTCAAGGATCAGTGGGAGCGCCGCACGGCCTTAAAGTCAACAAATGTCCGTAGGTAGGTCGCGGACCGTAGACTGATCTGCGAATATGTTTGCAAACCTCTCTACAGCCCACGCGCACTGATTTTCCACCGCACGACCTCTACGGTTGAGGCCAACTCCTTGAGGCACCTGCAAGGTGATCCTGCGATCGCCACGGTTTTCGGCCGTAAACTGCCCGCAAACAGCCCACACGGCGGACGGAAGCCTAATGTGACCAGGGCTTTAGCAGGGTCAACTTTACCAAACCAGTTACTCAAGTTTTTTCTGTACTCTAAGTCATGTTATGGAAACATATTCTAGAAAAATGGTCAAAATATCTCACAACGAGATTGCTTTTAATACAATTGTTAAAGGTTTCAAGAATGCATTTAGGAAACTGCTCCATCAGTTTAACAACATTTTAAACAATACAAATTGATCGAAAGAAGAACAGTTCACAATAAGCTTCTATTCAATATGAAATTAACTGAAACAGATATCTGCCTGTTCTGTAAAACAAATATTGAGACCATTGAGCATGTAAAAGCACAAACGACTGGATCAGACTCATCTATGATTGTCATTTCAAAATATCTGACATTGAGAAAATCTTTGTAGACAATAACAATGATCAAGTAAAACAATTGACATTATCAGAGTGAAATTTGTAACATATTACAAACGGAAAACAGGCACAAAAATACCTTGCGTGACTTAAAAAGGAGCCTATCAAAAGTTTTGAGTATTACAATACATCATAAAATGATGGAAAAAGATGTCACACTGTTTGATCAAACATGGACCCTTTCATAACTGACTTCAGAAATGATAACAATACAACCAACAGTTGGTACTAATTATAGGTTCTCATTATAAATATTTTAACACTTACTTCTCCTGTCTAACACTGACAGGACCCATATTTTTTGCATATATACATAACTATGGAGAAATAAAAATCCTGTTGCACATGATTGCAATTTGAAATTTAAAAAAAAGTCATGTTGTGGAACTTGTGTGGTCACTCACACAATAGATTCCAAGCTGACCAGTTGTTTGTCTGTAATTGCTACATGGTGTCAGTAAAGAACACTCATTAGGCTGAATAATAATAGAGCACCTAAGGCCTCCTAGTCTTAGGAGCAGCAATTTGGAGAAGGAAGGAAGGAAGGAAGGAATGGGGTTTTACGTCCCTTCCAACAGCTTAGGTCATATCGCGACTAGTCAAAAACTTGGAACAGGGAAGAAATTCCCTTCTCTTCACGAATAGTTCCAAGGGGTCTTTCAGCTGTAGAATGACCATAAATAGCCCTCCACAATGCTACACATCTATATAGCAACCAGGCCAACCCATGAGGTAAAGGTAAAGCTATTCGGTGAATGGTTAGCTTATATCCACCGAAGTGCTCACACAACCTTCCTTCCCTAGCAGGCCTGTACACCACAGAGAGCCGGAGACCATTTCAATGCCCCGAGGGATATTCCAGAGCAGCTGGCAGCATATAGCGTCCAAGCTTTAAACACTGAATTATTAATGCTAGGTTTATAGTCATGTATCCAACTTAGTGTTCACACAACCTTCCTTCCCTAGGGATATTTCAGAGCAGCTGGCAGCATATAGCGCCCAAGCTCTGAATTATAAATGCTAGGTACCCATTTTTCAGCGGCAATATGGAATAAACTGTCTTGCCCAAGGACAGACCAAAGCTGGGAATTGAACCAGCGACCCGCTGATTACTAGTCCAACAACTAACCAACTGAGCTACTTTGTCCCCCAGAAACCTCCAGCACCACTGCTGGCAATTCTGCTTCATGGTGTAGGTCCAAAAGCATTTGAATGGTACAAATCTTTCACTACTGAAGGAGGACGTCAGAAACAGTACTGTAACAAGAACATTGTTTTAAACACCATGAATTATGGCAGAGAAATCTGTTAGTAGATCCAGTCAACCACTGGATCACCGATTTGGAGGCAAAGGCAAGTACTTTTGAGTTTGGAGTGGAAAGTGAAACTATGATTAGAGACAAAATAGTTTTGTCTGTGAGAAAGAAGGCTTAACGAATGAAGTCTAAGGGAAGTTGTCTTCACATTAACAAATGTTATTGACTTATGCCATGCAGTTGAAACAAGTAAGGCCCATTTATAGACAATGTCAGATGGGGCAAGTGTGACTGTAATCAACAAATAAAGATGTAGAAAGCTTAGTTAAAAACGAATATTAATCCCAAAAGGATTTTGCAAGTGCCGCAGCCAACACCATGAGCCTAGAAAGTGTCCAGCCTTTTCAAAGATGTCATAAATGTGGAAAGCAGCATTATTTTGCTAATGTATGCTGATCAGCTGGGAGTGGAAAAAGAATGAATTTGACAGGCAAAGATGAAGAAATAGGACGCAACATTCAGGAAAGTTATGAATCCTGCGAAGATGCAGTTCAAAGTCCCAAAATTGATCTACATTGGCACAGAGATTACTAAAGATAAACTGCGTCCAGAACCAAAGAAGGTTGAAACTGTCACAAGTATGCCAAACCCTGAAAATCAGCAAGAATTGCAAAGGTTGCTTGTTATGGTCAAATATCTTTCTTCGTTCCAAATCACAGCACCAATTAGAATTCTGCTGAGGGAAGCTATAGCATACCTACCAGTGGCAGCATTAATTTAACTAAACACTCAGAACATTGAAAGAAACCCTATCAACTGGAACAGCTAGTGCTGAGATTTTATGCTATCATAAAAACTGTGAAGGTCCAGTGTGATGCTTCACAGTATAGCTTACAGGCGCTTGATGCAAGAAAATCAGCCAGAGGTGTATGCTTCCTGTGCCATGACAGTCAGAGAAAAGTGGAAAAGGAACTACTTAGTGTGGTGTTTACTTCTGGAAAATTCCACCATGATGTGTATGGGTGGGATATAAAAGTTCAAAATGACCACAAGCTTCTACTGGGTAATTTGAAGAAAACCTTTCTGAAGCATACCCAAGAATAAAGCGACTACAAATGAAGTTCTTTGGTTATCGAGTGCAGCTACAAGGAGATGATAGCAGATACATTATCAAGAGCACCAGTTGGTTCAGCAGAGAAGGCACTTCAAGATGATGTTCTCATTCAGAGAATCTCCCGATATATGCTGTGAGAATAGGCAAAATGAAAGGGGGAAGGCAACCAGAGAATAAGAGCACTAAAAGACCTAAAAGATACCGCAATGAAGGATGGCCTAAGTACAAAAAATACTTCCCTGAGCATTAGATAATATAGGCCAGTCAGAGACAAATTCAATGTCTGGGAACAAATGCTCTTTAGAGGTGACAGGATTATCATCCCATACAAAATGAGGAGCAAAATGCTAGCTATCAACAATGAGAGTCACCTGGGCATTGGAAAGTGCAAGGCCAGGGCCAATCAAGTTGTATATTGGAATGGAATATCCAAGGACATTAGAGAAAAGTAGGGAAAGTGCAGCACCTGTTCGACATTATTGTAATCTTATGTCCCCACAGTATTACAGATCGCCAATAGCAGAAATTGGATGCAGATCAGTTGGAGCTGAGAGGCAAAAAATACTTAGATAATGAGAACTCTTAGCATGTGATGAGAAAGAAAACATTGTGAATTTGAAATGACTGAGAAACATGTAATCATGTTTAATTTGCTAAGCAATCATAATGAACATTTACCTTTCCACACATTATTATCTGTGAAATGGCATATGCATGTATACATGGGAGAAGGAAAGGTGTAACATTTATGATTGTGCTGCCATCTATTAGATGAGTGACTTTACCCAACAAGTTATTCAAGTAATTCCTGCATATGCATGTATACATGGGAGAAGGAAAGGTGTAACATGTATGATTGCGCTGTCATCTATTAGATGAGTGACTTTACCCTACAAGTTATTCAAGTAATTCCTGTACTCTTAAAGTAGTGTGAGGAAACTTGGGTGGTCACTCTCACCGTAGATTTTTAGCTGACCTGTTGTTTGTCTATAATTGGTATATAGTGGGACTGGAGGAAATGCCTACTCATTAGTTTAGCAACCAGACTGACTAATATGTTCAGATCTTGTGGAACTTACAACAGAAACTACTCATTTGTTTAGCCAGCAGGCCAACTAATACACACAGACCTAGTGGGACTCAAGAAGAAGACCACACATTTGTTAAGTAACCAGACCACTAATAAACACGGATCTAGTGGGACTCAAAATAAAGCCAACACATTTGTTAAGTAACCAGGTCAATTCAGGGCTCGACACAGCAGATAGCCCGATGGTCATGACTCCCTTATCTCGGAAAACATCATATCCAGCAACCTGAACAAGCTGTCAACTTGCCAAATTTGTCTACCTTATATTTCGGTTGGATATCAAATGGAATCCAATGAAATAAGGTGGAGAAAGGGCGCTATATAAAATACAATTGATTGCTTACTGCTACTATTCGCCGCATCCGATCGCAGCATAAAATTACCACTATGTTTTTTTGGTTGCGTTTAGCAACCCAACACTGAAAGAGTGCTGTTCCGCATGACCAATCAGCACACATGATTATCGTTTCTCTAGTAAGCGTTTGCAGCAATGTAATGCTGGTAGACACTTGCTAGAGCGGGATTTGTCCAAGCTCAGAACCAATGGTAAGCAAGGAAACTTATGTAACAGGGAAAGATAAAATTGAAAAATGAAATTGAAAACTGACAGGAAAATGAAATAGAAATAAGATACATGAAACCAATAAAAGAAATGGCCCTAAGAAATGAACACATTTAAATGCAAAAATGAAATGACTTCGGTTAAAGGAAATAAATGAGAGAGAAATTCAAAAACAAAAGTTGCATGGAGAAACCATGCTGGGTAAGGGGCATGACATTAACAGCCCTGCTGAAGTGCCGTCATACCCAAATATAACAAAATATCTTTAGTTTTTTCTTGACTATTTCCCCGAGTTTTTCTGACTGTTTCTGCTGTTCCTAAGTCAAGGTACACGGGGGGATATTGATAGTATATATCAGCAGTACTGCTTAAGAGCAGTCATGCCCAATTTTTCAAAAATAACTATTTCACCCCAGGTTTTCTTGACTGTTTATGCTGTTCCTAGGGAAAGTTACATAAAATGGTCGCCCCCAGTGCCTCCATTTCCTGTGCGCTAGGATGTGTTTAAACAGCAATATACTTCTTGTATGAAAGTTGGCAGTGGTGATAACTAGTAGAATACTCTAAGAATAAGAAACTTTTTAGACCTATTTCTTACTCATAGTGTAATTGTCCTTAAAATACATTTGAGGGTTTTGTGTGTTAGTGCAGAATCGTAAAGCATTAAAAGGTGTTGTTCAGTGACAAGCTGTATATAGTTCCTTGAAAGATTTTTCCGAATATTCCAATGTTTCAGATTGAAAACAGGATTTATCAGATCATCTGCGCATTCCAATTGTTAACAGGATTAACAAGTTTAGACCGTGATTAAGGTCACACTGAGATAGGAGAAGTGTAAGTATACAGAATTGTGTTTATTTCATTTTATTTGAAAGACAGTGTTATGGTTACTGTTAATATTCCAGACATATCACATGGTAGAAATTAACAATAAAGTGCTGATGTCAGATATTTGAACTTTCTTTTTGTTTGCCTTCCTCTTCTTCTGGTTGCAGTGTCTGTCAGGTACCATATATTGTAGCAGCACGCATGGCCGATGCACTAGAAATATTTCAGAAAAGCGCCACAATTTCTATAAGTTAGTTTGCAATACAAATACAGCTTAAAGCTACATCAAAAGCTACTGACAAGAAATTTAGGTTCTAGCAAAAGGGTGCACTAGCATGCTGCCACAATAGCTGATCCCTGTCCGGTCACGGGACGGGGACCCCACTGCATGTGACCATCTTCTTCATGCATGAAGCACTACAAGCAGGGTTGAAGCGGTTAGCAGGCTCTACAAACAGTCAGGGATAGCTGCCACTAGTCTACCATGGGCCACTACCCCAATCAGAAGAACATGCACCCAGGTTACCTGCAAGAGACATCAAGAAAAGGGTTAAACAAAGTTGTTATTGTTATAACATTGGTGGGGCAACCTGAAACCTGCGTACTATCTGATCTTAGGTCCAACTTGCCCCGCTCAATGACCTGGTTCAGCTGGGTATCAATGAGCCCTACAACTATTTAACACAAATCTAGTTTGACTCAGGAAGAAGCCTACACATTTGTTAAATAACTAGGCCAACTAATAAGCATGAATCTAGTGGGACTCAGAACAAAGACTACACATTTGTTAACCCATTAACACTCAGAGAGGCCAAAAGAGGCCTGACGATTTTGGAAATATTTAACTTACAAACACATTTTCTTGAAAACATTTGAAGGAGAAATGTTGATCACAATCCAGGCAAGAACTCTCCTTCAAATATTTTGTGAATTTTTGCTTTATTCAAAAGATATTTTCAAAAGTGTGAGAGTAGCAGACGACACTTTCTAGAGAAACTCTAAGTGTGAATGGGTTAAGCAAGCAGTTCAACATGTAATGGGGATACATGGGGCCTTGAACACAAGATTGCACATTTCCGTTTTGTTTAAACTCTCTAAAAAAATAGAACTTTCGTACTTACACTCAGGTTTGCAGTCCTTTTCGTCCGCGCCATCAGGACAATCACTCTTTTCATCGCAACGAGTGTAGCAGTGGTAGCTATCTGGGCAGCGAGATGACTTGTAGGCACATGAAATATGCTGAGCACCTACCAGAAAAAAAAGAAAATGAAAATTTGAAAAATATAACAGGAATCCATAACATATTCAATTTGTTTAAGTTCTAAATAAGTTTGCCCTGTCCTTTGTACATTTCCCATAAAAGTTTGAAAAAGAAAACACTAAAATCAAACAGGAGATGACAACACATAAGAAATAGCATTTAGTTTGAGCTCAGAAGAACCTGCCCTGGCTTTCTAACATTTTCCAAAGGATGTTTTCACCAGAGGAATATCTTTAAAATAGTCAAGCCTTTGATGCCGCTACAGGCATTTAATCTAAATAGGTGGGGTGAAAGTGGTGTTCTAACCTAACCAAAAACTCGTTGTTGTGTCCTGATCAGCATTTCTCCTTCAGATATTTCCAAGCAAAATTGCTCTGATAGCAAATATATCACATAATAAGTCAGGACGTTTTTTTGTGTTATAGGCATGAATTGGTAAAAGCACTTACAATAATCGTAGAAGGGGATGCATCGCCCGTCATTGCATTTTCTCTGTCCTCTAGGGCAGGCTCCCTCAGTTGTGGCCATCTTTAAGGTAGCTGAAAAAAGCACATTTAAGATAATATAACAAACACAAAAAAAGGTTTCATTCAGTAGAGTTTTGTTCTCTGCTTGAGGGTCATTAACATGTTTAACCGTTCATGCTTGCAGCAGCGAAACAGTAGGGTTGGGAATCGGTTGCAATTTCATGATCGATAATCAGTTACAGCCAACCGATCGATTATCAATCATAATCAGTTCATCGCACTTTTGCAGTAATTGGGTACTAGAGGTCTAGAGCCTAATAATAAGTGATAGTGAATGACAATTACTTGCTATTAGCACCTACCTTAACTTCGTTTTGAAGTGTTTTTGGAGCTTAATTTCATAGCAAGAAAGCTGACAACTTGTCTGTCATTTAGTTCTATATTTTGCCACTAGGTGTAACCTTTTTCAATTATTATCGATTGCCAGTTTCGTAATCGATTAATCAGAATCAGAGAGGTAAACGATTGATTATCGATTATAATCGATGATCGTCCCAACACTACGAAACAGCCTGATTATCTTGGTGATATCTCACTAACTTGCATAGCAGTTAAAGACTCTCCATCTAGTCGCCGTTATATATGATTTTTTGTGTGCCAAATGCTATGTAATACACGTCTTACTAGACCGAATAAAATCAAATCAAATCAATGTTTCAGAAAATATTTGATGGAGAGATGTTAATCAGAACGACCTCCAACTCTGTTTAAAATATTGTGCAAACTTTGCAAGCTTTCAAGTTATTTTCAAAGGAATCTCAGGCTAAGACGTCACTTGTCAAGTCAGCATGACAGGGTTACCTCCCAATGCTGACTAGAACCCCAGAGCTGTTTATGGCAGAGCCACCCTCGTAGTAGGACTGTCATTGACATCAATTTTGTTTTGCTTCGCTCATTGACATTTTATTTTTTCAATTCTGATTATTTCGTTTCGATTTTGAAGTACTGCACTAATAGAATATTTTCACATGTTCCACACTGTTTTTGTGGCTAGGATCCTAAGTCTCACAATGCAAAGACAATGAAGGTTTCTTAACACTTTTTGATTGAATACTTGAGGTTCTCTTCAAAATTCTTATTAGCGTTGGCTAAAAATGGCAAAAAATTGCGTAAACGGCTGAAATTTTTTTTCGATTAATTGACATGAAAATTGACATAATATATTTTTCGATTAATTGGAAAAATTATTTTGATCGATCAATACTTGTCATATTAATGACAGTCCTACCTCGTAGGCCTTGTTGACAAACTCTTCTTGGGGGTGCTGCCTTGGTAGCACTGAAAATCAGTATAAAGGTTTTTCGGCTTTCTGATAACCACTAGGGGATTTACAGAAACACAAGAGAAAATGAACAAATAAGTAAGGTTCTCAGTTTAAGCTGCAAATCTGTTGCAAATCGGATTCCAATTAGTAGCATTATGAGTAAAAGCTCTCAAAAGCTCGAAATGCTTTTCATCATTTTTTTTGTCATACTGTGGCTATAAGTGCTGGAAGAAACCAGAACGCTAAGGAAAATGCCACACCCACAGTCACCGGCAACTTTGTCACGTCCCCCAGCGATTTACTACCACTTACTTGTTGTTGGGCAGCCGGTGAGTCCGTCATCATCAGAACCATCAAGGCAGTGTTTAGAACCATCACAACGCAGAGACGACGGGATACACATCTTGGAATCCCGGCATCGAAAAGCACCAGACGGGCAATCTGAAAAAAAAAATTCAAATATGCTAAATCTCAAAAAAATGTTTCATATTGGTTTGAATATTGATGGTAGCTGAAATGAGTGAGTTTCTACAGTGCTAAGCGCTTAAAAAAACTTGAGGGATTTCATACCTCCAGATATTTTATGGAACCAGGTCTGGGTCTTTACCACTAGGACCAAGAACACTCATTATGCAGTATATGCAAGATACAGTATTATAATATGAAAGAAGGTCTTTTTCCACGAATGTATTTGGAATTTTGTATGTTTTTTTCGTCACTTTTTCTTCCATATTGCGCCTAAGTTGGGACTAGCCAGTTGTAACTGGTGGAGCAAACTGGAGTACATGGCGAAACCACTGCCTAACCCAAAGTCATTGGCACTTTCACACATGTACTCAGGTGAGATTCGAACCTGGACAGTGGCGAGAGACAGCTAGCAGTCAGTGGCAAAGCCCTACGTAAGTAGGTAGGTCGGTAAAAAAAAATTGCATTTTTTTTTGGGTCAGAAATGTGTGTTTTATGCATGTTTTACGTTGATTGGGAGTTGAACGGGCGATAAAAACTTTAGGGTAGAGATTCTTTGGAATAAAAACTTGTTAGGGTAGGGTTATAGGAAACAAACAACTTTTTTAGGCCTAATGTAACTTTGTCTAGCGGTATTACAAAAACAACAAAGCCATCAGCTTGGATACCTGACATATGGCCAAAAAAGTTTTGCTTGTGGTTACATGACGGGAGAAAGGGTTGGTTGGTAGGCTTGTATTCAAATCTTTTATTTCCTTGATTTCTGTGAATACCAGATATTCCCTTCATACTAAGGATTTCATCCCCTAATTATAAAGTAATTAAAATCCAAGTAGATATGCTGCTCTTTCCTCCTTGGGGTACTGTAATAATGGCAATGGGATAACAACTAACTGCTGCTTTTAATATACCGATCGCATGTGATCACGATTGGTAAATTATAGGGATCGTCCGATTAATCGGACATACCGATTAATCGCTCATTCAACCTCTGATTTTGATGATCGATTGCAATTTTATAAGATCGATTATTTTTTAAGTTTTTTGAAATAATAAATTGTATCTACAAACTGCCTTTTGTTCAAGTGAGAGACACCACTTAAGCCTGCACAATCTTAATTGATATTAAGCAGTACTGTAACAAGTAAAACTAAGGGGTATTTAAAGAGTTAGATTAGCTCCTTTACAAAAATGGAGCCAAGAACCCTAGAACAAGCCAAGACTAAGGAAAACTGCGCATATACAACTTCGATTATCAATCGATCATCGGTCGTTCAGATGGACCGATGATCGATCTTGAAAATTGCGACCGATTCCGAACACTAGTAAATTAAGAGTCGACAAATTTTGGAAATGGCAAGATTTCGGACATGGCAAATTAACCAGATCTACAGTATATCTGGAGAGACAGCAGGCAGTTAGTGGCAACGCTAGCTTAGACCACATGGCCATCAGGGAAGGCCCCTGTACCACTAGAGATATGAAATGTGGTCTCACCTTTATCAGCTGTTACGTTTTTGTAGAGTCCATACCGAAGTTCAGCCCCAATACCGTATCTACTAGAAAAAGTAGAACCAGTGATCTCTAGCCTCATGCTGCCAGTAAAGCATCTCAGTCCTCTATCCCAAGTTTGGAACCTGTATATCATCTTTCCACCTTGGAACAGCTTAAAACGTACTGCAATATATAAAAGCAAAAGGTTCATCACAGGATAAGGTATATAGATCCTATTTTATGAAATTAACTTAATGACTAGCTAGTAGGACCGTCATTGATATGACAAGTATCGATCGATCGAAATAATTTTTCCAATTAATCGAAAAAAATATTATGTCAATCATTATGTCAATTAATCGAAACACATTTTTTCAGCCTTTTACACCATTTTTTGCCATTTTTAGCCAACGCTAATAAGAATTTTGAAGAGAAACTCAAGTATTCAATCAAAAAGTGTTGAGAAAACCTTCATTGTGTTTGCATTGTGAGAATCTTAGGATCCTAGCCACAAAAATAGTGTGGAACATGTGAAAGTATTCTAATAGTGCAGTTCTTCAAAATCGAATCGAAATAATCGGAATCGAAAAATAATATGTCAATTATCGAATCGAAAAAAAAAATGGCTGTCAATGACAGTCCTACTAGCTAGACATCTCTGCTGCACAAAAACTGACAGCTATCTATTAGTTAAATTTTGTACACTAACAGTGACAGGTTTAACAAAATTGGAGCACTGTGAGGCAGGCACTACTATTAAAATATCCTTAGGATATTGTATTGTTAACCCTCATGCTGCTGAGGCTACTTTCGTCCAAAGCAAAATAATGCAAAATCTTTCAAAACCATCTAAACCCTGTCATGTTGGTATTCATTGGATAGCTCTAGCTGAGTACTCTCAGATGAGTACCCATTTGCCAGGGTTTTAGTAATTTTTCAGTAGTTTTTTTTCCTGATTCTTTATTTGCCAAATTAGCCCTCAGCAGCATAAGGGTTAAACAAATATTGATATTGCATTGTAACCTAACCACAAAAATCTAAAGGTACTATTCTCTAGGAAAGAACTGAAAAATGGCACTTTATAAATGAACGCCTGAACCTTTTAATACCATCTGCCATGAAATGTATGTTAAGGGATAATGACAAAATACTAAGTCCCTGAAAAAAGGACAAATGTATGTACCCAATTGAACATTTTGTTGCAAAAAGTTTAAAAATCTAAAACTTGACAATTCTTGCAAAAAAGACAATTCATCTAAAATGACACAATTGTTTATAAAAGTTGATTCTATAAAGGCATATATTTTGTTGGAGCAATGCCGGAATTTAAAGTCCTCCAGCATAGAGATTTTGACGAAATACATTCCAAAATTGACCTTAAAATTAAATCAAAATTTACCAATATGTAAATTGTTCATGGGTGCGCTATAAAAGGAATCCTGTAATCTAATGATGATATTGATCAAGAACTGCACTGTTTTGTATCACTTTCCATTAAATGATAACAAATGACAATTTAGGAGTGCAGATATATTTAATTTGATTCCAGATTCTGGACTTTGGGGCCTAGACTGACCTCCACTCAGATGGTTTCATCAAATACACTTTAATCTGAAGACTAAATGAGGAAATGATAGACTAGATTATTGAAGAACACACATATGACGCGTGTCCCAAAAAATAGCGAATTGGGAGGTTTTCGCATCATAGCGTATCTTTGTGTTAGCAACGGTAGCCGCTGCTGACAGCGCCAGTACAGTAAGAAACAAGAGAGACGTCAGTGGCGTCAAGAGTTTGTCATGCCTCCTAAATTGCTTAATTGCTTGTCTTTGCAAATCATTTGTAGCTTTTTTTTTGTTTATGTTAATTTCAAGTTTTTTAATTTTAGGTTGATCAAAGATTGAAGTCTTAGTCAATCTTATGCAGTTGTGCACATGGTATGCTATCAGTGTCATTTTGAAGATGTCAAGGTTATTTCTTCATCATGTGTTTGGTATTTAGGACTGATTGGGCTTTTCTAGAACTGGATATAAATTTGGTCGTGGTCAGAATAGTATGTCTTTAGAACACTGGCACCTTTGAAACTTTTGAGGTTGGTGTGAATGTGGTCTATTATTGTTATATTTGGTTGTAGGCGAATTTATCAGTTGTTTTGTTTTCAAAATTCTGCATAAGTTTTTGACTGTATGTAATTTCCCATTAACTATACTCACAATGAAGAATATTTTTATAAAAGAAAAAGTATTGAGATAATGATCCAGTGAAAATATACATTAAGTGAGAATTTAAAACCAAATATGGAATATAGATGTCGCCACCAACAGGCAGATCCTACCCTCGCTCAAAACCATATTTCATACAAAAAATAAAAATTCCCATTAACTATACACACAAAGAAACAAATCTTAAATTTAAGAAAAAGTATTGAGATAAAGATCAAGTGTAAATAAACAATAAAACATGATTATAAGGAATGTATGATACAAAGACGATATAATATTTCATATAAATGTGAGCTAAACTGAAAGTTAGATCCACGATCCTAAACACTTAAATGTAAAATCACCATAAAATGCATACCATGAGAGAAGTTAAAATCAAATATGGAATATAGATGTCGCCACCAACAGGCAGTTCTTACCGTCGCTCAAAACTTAGCGAGGTGCGGCGACACCAAGTCGCATTTCTTAACCATGTTCGAAACATAGCACAAAGCGGACCGTAAACTCCCACTGATATTCCACCAAATAAAAAACAAATGTATGTATGTATGTATGTATGTATGTATGTATGTATGTATGTATGTATGTATGTATGTATGTATGTATGTATGTATGTATGTATGTATGTATGTATGTATGTATGTATGTATGTATGTATGTATGTATGTATGTATGTATGTATGTATGTATGTATGTATGTATGTATGTATGTATGTATGTATGTATGTATGTATGTATGTATGTATGTATGTATGTATGTATGTATGTATGTATGTATGTATGTATGTATGTATGTATGTATGTATGTATGTATGTATGTATGTATGTATGTATGTATGTATGTATGTATGTATGTATGTATGTATGTATGTATGTATGTATGTATGTATGTATGTATGTATGTATGTATGTATGTATGTATGTATGTATGTATGTATGTATGTATGTATGTATGTATGTATGTATGTATGTATGTATGTATGTATGTATGTATGTATGTATGTATGTATGTATGTATGTATGTATGTATGTATGTATGTATGTATGTATGTATGTATGTATGTATGTATGTATGTATGTATGTATGTATGTATGTATGTATGTATGTATGTATGTATGTATGTATGTATGTATGTATATATATATATATATATATATATATATATATATATATATATATATATATATATATATATATATATATATATATATATATATATATATCACCCTCGACTCCTGCACCGGTATTCCCCTACAATAGCGAAGAAAGGGAAATCCCCGAACTAAACACGTGACAATCTTCGGGGAAACCCCCAAGTACGTCATAGCGCGAAGCGCCATCAAACCACCGTCCGACAGAAAAAGTAACAAACAAAAATCTCTCACCACACAAACATAATACACACAACAGCACTGAAAAATATACGTACAACCATAAACAACCATACACACCCAGACGTAACGAACAATAACACAAACGATCACCATTATAATAAAACACGACGAACAAGCGACAAGACTGCACAGACAGAATCACTTCGCCCCATCACTTAATTAATTATACATGCAGCACAACACAGACTACGTCATACGCACGGACATACACGCCACACACATACGAGACAAAAAATAACACCACAAAAGAGCTACAACACGCACCCGAAACAAACAAAAACAATAAACTAACACACAAACAAGCAAGCAAGACAAACATACACATTGAACTCATACACAAAAAATAAAAACGAAAACACGCTCAAACTACTCAACCCAAATTACTACGCTCCAAAACCTAATTAATTATACATGCAGCAATGGTCGCACATGCGCGACCATGGAACAAATAAAATATGAATGACACACAATACGTCATACGCACGGAAAGAACATGCCCCACAAAAGAGCTAAAATACGCATCCGAAACAAACAACAACAATAAACTAATACAAAAACAAGCAAGCAATTTGAACATACACATTGATCACACGCAAAATACAGCGCAAAATCAAAGAAACGGAGACATGCGCAAACTACTAAAATTACTACACTGCAAAACCTAATTAATTATACATGCAGCAAAGCACGCACATGCGCAACGATGAAACACATAAATTAAACAAGCAACGCTACTATGCGACACAGACTAAAATATGCAAACGACACGCGCACGCGCAATAAAGAGCGACGATAAAAACATCTGGTTCAAAGTTTAAACTTTAGACGCAGAGAACGTTGTGAAAATAACAGCCACGTAAACAAGCGCGGGAAAAAGGCCCAAAACAACAAAAAAATCAAAATCTAACCAAAAGAACAAAAGAAAGGGGATAGATACCTAAATAAAAAAAGAAAAACATAGAAAATCGACCCAGCCAAAATAGAGAACATTCACACAAACTAAATGGCAAAAAGAGCTTAGACTACATATAGCCTCAAAATAAGGAGAAATTGAATAAGTGATGACATAAGAGTTTGTAAGTGTAATTACAAACTCTAACAAGAGAAACGCCAATGGCGTTATGAGTTTGTCTTTTTCCTTAATCTTTTAATTTTTCGTCATTTTTAATTTTTAGTAGCTTTGTTTTTAAATTTTGGTAAATTGTAAAACGTTTTAATTTGGTTTTTTTGTGGTGTTTTTTTGGTAGTATTTAGGATTATGTTTAATATTTTGCCTGCCTAGTAGTTTGCCCTCATTTATTTTTCTTGATTCATGAACTAGTTTTGTGTTAGTTATATATTATCACACTTGTATAAATATTTGGTCATGGTCCGAATAGTAGGTTTTTAGGACGCTAACAGATTTGTAATCCTTTATGTTAGTGTGAATGTGATCGATAACTGTATTGTGTTTGGTTACCGTTCAACGAGGCTAGCGACTCACCACACAGGAACCATAAGTCATAATCATATAAGCATCAAACACAGATACAAATATGAAAAGGCACAGAGCACCTGCTCACTATACATCGCTTCGATAAAAACGTTAAAGAAATTTGAATTTAAGAACACATGAGAGCTACCTACATGACAGGGCTTAAAATCTTTGCATCCTTGAGTTTTGGACGAAAGTATCTTTAGAAGGGTTAAAGTTGTGTATAGAGAACAGTTCATCTTTGGGCTCCCTGTAGAAATTTGAGGGAGCTGAAGGAGAATTCAAGGGAGCTTCCGGCTCCAGCTAATTTCGAGCCCTGATGTCAATGTCATTTAAAGGAAATTTAGCTCTTTATCTTGGAGAGAAGATTCTCCAAAACTTAAACTGACTACCACCACTACTTTAGAGAACTTGAGTCGGTCGTTCAGTGATGTTATGTTATATATAACAGCCACGTTGAAGTGATAGAATAATGAATCTCTGCTTTTTACCAAGTCGTCTCCAGTAACACCTGGTGATCTGACACAGATGTAAATACTATGTCGATAAATAAAGAAAAAACAGAAACATTTTTGAATAGAAGTTGTTTTCTTGCTCCGAAAATCGTCCTCCCATGTTCTTTATTTGCATTATGATGTTGCTCTTGCAGGATGACATTTACAGACTTGTCCGATCACCTATGAAAAATAATAAAAGGTTTGACCCTTATACTACTGGTGGCTAATTTGGCCATTACAGAATGATGCAGAACACCTGAAAAATGACTGGAATTATTGTAAAGAAAGGGGGAGTTCGAAATCTGGGTTTCTCAAAACGCAGTATCTCGCCAGCACCCAGAATATCATAAATGTGCAAATAGACTTTTCAGGCAAAAAATGAACTCTTAGAATGTAATAATGTCATTGTATGTAACATGGCAATCGCCATTAACCCTTAACACGCTGAATTGCCAGACGGGGGCTTGTCCCTCAAACCTGAGATGAGTAGACCGGGATCGGGCACTCTGCATGCATCATAAAATGTCGCTGCCTCCCATCTCCTTGGCAACTATCTGACCTAGAAAGGATGCTGCATGCTAATTGCACAGATCAGATCACGTGACCAAGGCTACACCGCGTAACCCGCGGCACACATACCCTAGGTGCTAGCATGCTGTGCCTATGGCGTTGCGGTTCAACGGGATGTATTTCTCTGCTCAAACTGGATTGTTTTTTTTGCAACAAATTATGTTGCACTGCTGTTGCGCTGTCAGGGGGTTGCAACTCCCTCCAGCCATAAAAGGCAAAATATCATACAAAAAATCTGAAATAAAAAATACTGCCTGAAACTACTGTTCTTGTTCTTTTTAATTATGTTTTTTTTGTAGATATTACTTTTAGAATATATTATGTCTGATCAGTGTAAACCTAAGGTTTTGCAGAGAGCATGCTGATTTTGATTTAAAATAAATGAAAAATCAGGTATTTAAAATGCATTAGCCCTACTTTAGCCTGAAATACCTCAAGTTGCACATAAGTATTTCTTTTCGAAAATGGTATATTTAGAATGCTTATTAAAAACTGATATATAATATGAAAATTAGTGTGTGTTTCCTTGTTTTAATTTATCATGAGCAATCCTAAAGCAAAGGGAATGCAAATAAGTCTTGACCAGAATGTGTGTTTACTTGTTTTAATTTATCATGAGCAATCCTAAAGCAAAGGGAATGCAAATAAGTCTTGGCCAGAAACGAATTCTGAAAGCGCTTCAAAAGGAATTCCAAAAGATCAACTACCTCAAAGTTAGAGCGCTATAAACAAATGAAAATAGAAAATATTAATTGTAAAACATTGATATCTAATATAATTGAAAACTCCTCAATCGATACATGTAATTTTTGTTTAGAAACGATCATGTTTTGCACCACAAATCAACGATTGAACATAAAAAGCAAGTGTAGATTTGTGGCCGCCATTTTGTCACTCCCAAGTTCGCCAACTTTCAGGCGCAACAACACAGAGCTAAAATTCCCAGAGCAGTAAAAATCTACAATAGAAATAAAAATAAAAACATATATCGATTGCCTACCTTGTTGTCCTCCTTATGGTGTCTTTATTTTGTGTTGTACCATCAGTTATAGCCTTTTTCGAAGGCTTCAAACATGATGGTCAACACACTCCAACACCAGTTGTCAGGCACTGTTTAGTATTTACGGCAAATTCGATTTCGAAATCCTTTGGCCGTAAGCAATGCACCTATTTCGAATCATGACTCTATTATATTAATCGCCAAATAAACAAATATAAAATTGACATTGGTAGATAGATATGTGTCTTGGCTTTCAGGAAATGTTTTATTCATTACGATCCAACCACGGGAAGTATTTATTTGGATCGTGTGAAGTGCAGAGAGGAGACCGCAAAATCTGCCGTTTTCAAAATGGCGGATCTAAACACATGGGGGATGCCCCACGTTGGAAATTCCCGATAAGCCCGGTAGCTAACCGCGCTTGAATGGGCAAGCTAAGAACGTTTTAAGGTGTTTTACCGTACTAATATTATTGTGAAAAACAAAGTTATCGTCTTTTTTATAACTATATGTGGTTATAGTCGCTGATTTACGTGTGCGACTTTCGTGATCATCGCAGTACGTATCGTCCGTATACGTCATCAAATCACGTGCGTGCTTCGCGGAATACCATGTGGTCGTTATTGGGATTCCCCCTCGAGGTGGAATGGGGGATGCCCCACGAGGGGGAATCCCAATAACGACCACATGGTATTCCGTGAAGCGCGACACGTGATTTGATGACGTATACGGACGATGCGAAGAGCGAGCGATGATCACGAAAGTCGCACACGTGAAACAGCGACTATAACCACATATAGTTATAAAAAATACGATAACCTTGTTATTCACAACAAAATTAGTAAGGTAAGACACTTTAAAGCGGTCATAGCTGCGCAATAACCGAGTTTTGCCCATTCAAAGTTGCCAGGTATATGAATAGGTAATGGCCCTCTACCTAACGGTAATGGGCATAAAATTAGCACACTGGACGCTGATTGGCTTTGGAGACGACCAGCGAAAAGGAGCGAGCGGTACCGCTACGGCCCCATCACAACCATGCGCAACGAAAAAAGTAGCCAATAAATAGACTTAAAAACAAAATAAAACACCAATCAAACAAAAAATATAACAAAAACTAAAATTCCCGCACTATAGACGACACAACAAACCAGGACACAAAGCTAAAAACAAACAAGCAACGACTACCACACTACAATCACGCACCACGATAATTATAATTCCCACTACAGACAATAGATGGCAGCAACAGCTACCATTCCCAACACATACAACGAAGCATACGAACGATCACGCATAAGCGAACAATTTAAATTCAAAACCAGACGATAGATGGCAGCACCAACTGGACCCAAACACGTTAGATGCAAGCTTTAGAATACGTCGTGCAAAAAACATCCAGAGGAACAAAGTCACATAAAACATTCAAAAGAAGACAAATATAAACAAAAAGTGAAAATTTACAAAGAAAAACATATAAGGCCACATAAAAAAAAGCACACACATAACTGAAAAAGACGACGCCTTAGAACATTCTCACACAAAATTCGCCAAGAGCCACTTTAGACACATTTTGTCCCAGAACACGTGGGTCGTCCCATAGGAGTTTGAAAGTTCCACTTACAAACTCCAAAAAGTACAGCATTTTTCTATAAAGCAAAGCGGAACCACACGCTATGTATGCTATATATAAACAGACGCGTACATTGTGTGTTCTACAGTACCTTATATTAATCCACAAACGTGGTGATAATGGTCACATGTAATCGGTTATAAAATACCTCAAAGGAAAAGTTAAAACTCACTCCTCGCGTTGTTCCTAGCAGCCAGGCACCATCCATCATAATCAGGACTCGTATAGAGAAAGAACCCCCAATCAAAAATGAGGAACGAGTAAGAACCTTGATCTTTAGGAAACTGCACCTTCCACAGACCTCCATCTCTTTCTAGAAGTAGACAGGCACCTTCAAGAGGAAACAAGAACTATTTATACACACACACACACACATATATATATATATATATATATATATATATATATATATATATATTTATATATATATATATACATATATATATATATATATACATATATATATATATGTATATAAATTATATATATATATATATATATATATATATATATATATGTATATATATATATATATATATATATATATATATATATATATATATATATATATATATATATAATATATATATATATATATATAAACATATATATATATATATATATATATAATATATAGTAATGCAGTTAGTAGCAGCTATGGCCCTTTGAAATACAAGTATCAGGCAAGCGCAGCTTATTCCAGCCTCTCTATGTGTAAGGTAGCTTGGACAAGCTTGTACCTACTAGGTATTATTAGCTCAAGAAAAAACAAGCTTTATCCAAGCTTGAAAGCTTGTACTCTTTAGAACTGATACATCCTCGCTTACACTAGTAAATATCAGCTTCTGGCTTAGAGCTTAGATCTGCAATGGTAATGGTGTTTCAAAACTTCCCAACACTAGTTTGAGGTTTCTCACCTGTAGCAGCCTGACATAGATGAAATGTTCCCAGGAAACCCAGAATTCCTGAAACAACTGAAATAACAAAAAAAAGATATTCAATAATTCATGAACATATAGTGAGTTTGAACCTGACAATAAACATCACACAGGAGAAAGAAACATGTCAGGTAAGTACTTCCAAGAAATTCGGACCTTCCTACGCAGAAAAACATGTACTGCTGAAAAGTGATCCCCTACCAGGGTCTTAGCCAGCAGGGTGTCTGGGTGTCTTTTTCATGACAAATACCTGATTTTAGGTAAAAAGACACCATAGATGTTGGTATACATGTGTTTTTTGATAAATACCTTTTCCAAGTTAAATTTCTAAAAAGTTAAACTTCAAAATAATAACAAAGACATTTCTTGATGGATTAAGCATACATTTACTTTATTTGTTGTTAAAATGTACATAATCAGTATATGATTATTACTTTTTCAATCAGGGATTTTGGACACCCTAAATTCTTGAAATCCCAATTTGGACACCCTGTTATGAAAATCCTGGCTAAGTCCCTGTCTCCTACTTTTGAGCACTGAACTGAAGGCCAGAAACTAATGTCCGCTGTATTTGTTGGCAGCGCACTAGAAACTAGTAAAGAATAATTACATTTTGTTTACAAACAAATCTATCATACCTATTCGTCCGAATAAGTGCACAGACCCCAAATAACCGCTGCCCCCCCCCCCCTCCCCCCCCCCAGGGACTTTGCAGGACCCGTCCTTCCTGTCTTTTGGACAGGTAGTTTCCTAAAAACCTCTAGGTAGTTTCCTAAAAACCTCTAGGTAGTTTCCTAAAAACCTCCTGTTTGGACAGGCAAAAAAACTTCTATGATGATTTTTCAATTTTGACTTTCTGGGTGTAATAACCAAATATTGTCCTAACAAAACATTTTCTAGGACATAACTGAGGTGTAAATTGCCCTTTTTGACACACTAGGCTATAAATAGTAGCCAGTATAAGGATTTGAAGTAGACTAGTAGCTAAATCTGGACGGGCAGAAATTTTGAAATTGCCGTTTTGGACAGGTAGCTTTGAAATCCTGGCTAAGACCCTGCGCCCCCCCCCCCCCCCCCCCCCCCCCCCCCCATTTTTCTGATAGATGTTGAAAGGGGCAAGGCAGCAGACATTCGTTTGTGGCCTTCAGTGCTCAAACATAAGGGATCACTTCTTTCTGTAGTACAAGGGCGATCCTCGTCCCATAAGTAAATATAGCAAATGTAGCCCCACTGTCCCCTCATACCTCAACATGTACAAAATGTCTTGATTATAATCTATAAATATCACAGAATGTACCAGGATAGACACTGGTTTTATAATTGCAGTGATAAGTGACATGCATGGTATACTTTGTAGTTTGTACTTTGTAATTCAAACTGTTGAATACTTGTTTGAAAAAGAATGTCAGTGTTTTGCCAGGAACGTTTATTAAACATCTTTGGTTTTGTTCATTGTTATGTGTTGAACCTGTCATAAAATCTTTTATAGAATCCTCCCACAAAACTCCCAAACAATATTTTGTTAATTCAATAGTTCATGATTTTTGTTCAAAAAACTTTTTTAAGTCAATATCTAGGCTTTTCTCGTAGTGGAACTCAGGGTCTTAGCCAGGATTACAAAAATTCCAAAATATCTGCCCTGTAGTGATAGGAATCCGCTCGGATTTTCATAATCGATCACCGGTTGGGTACAACCAATCGATGATCGATCATAATTGGTTGCGCACGCTTTCATCCCAGCAGCACTTATAGCTTTTTCCGCAGCTAGGTAAGTAATATTTCGGACATTTTCTGGTACTGTTTTTGGCGAAAAACTTAGTCAAAATACGTCCAGGAAGATGTGTCAAAACAAATCCTTTTTGCTACTTATTTTGATCATAATCAATGCCAAATTTTGGGATTGATTAATCGAAATCGAAACGCTTTCGGTCCGATGATCGATTATAATCTATCATTTGATTATCACTACTGCCCAGGGGTCAACATTACCTATTGATCTAATTCATATCCTTATATCAACTACATATAGCCTATTATTAACCAATCAGGGCTCTCGCATCGATTACATTACTGCGAAACCTTATCTCCACCACCAGCTGGGGGTGCCCAGAGCACCAATTTTGGCCTATTAGTGGCTATTAGTTGACAATGGTTGAGGCTAGCATGTTCAAGTTGACCGGCTGGTTTCGAATCCATTAGTGTTTGGTCATCTAAGATTTGACCAAGATAGATAAACCACGGCCGAGAGCATTGAGGGGGGCTACTAAGAAGGAAGCACAGCCGCAGCACAGCGCAGACCCCCCACAGCATGGCAGCCACCAGTCCACATCCGGAGTCTTCCCTATGGTATTCTATGTGAACATTTCCTGTAATGTTACTTAGACTCTTAAAAGTCTTGCAGAAGCCAGTATGTACACTACCATGAGTTAAAGACCTGTACAGAGTTATTGAACCCTTTTGTGGAGTTCATATGAGCTTAGATGACAAAAACAAGTGGGTTCGAAACCAGCAGGGCTGTCCAAGCCCAAAATGCCTGTAGCAAAATTTGAACTACCTGTAGCAAAATACTTCTACCTTCTGCCACCAGGTGGCGTTTTAATGGTTCAAATTTTATCCACCAGGGGTCATTTAGTTCACAGTTTACACACTAGGGGAAGTTAAATTAAGACTATGACATAGCACCAATTGAAATGTATGTTGAAACTTGAAACACTGAATCCACACATAGTACAATATAGGTTATACTTATCACAGATAATTGAGATTTGTATATTCAAGTTTAAGATTCTTCAATATACTGGCACACACTCTATTTCACATATATAGCCAGCTTGAATATTTATAATACAGTCTGATAAGACTCGGCAAGTTTTTTGGTAAGTGAGCATCATCCGATTATAAATAAGAATTGCTCAAGCATAATCTTTTTTCAAAAACTATCATCAGCATCACTAAGTGTATTAGCATATCAAATATTAATGAAATCTGGTGACCGGTTGCAGAGAAATTAGTGAAACAAGTTTTTTGGTAAGTGGGCATCATCAGATTATGAATCAGAATTGCTCAAGCAAAATCTTTTTCAAAAACTATCATCAGCATCCCTAAGTGTATTAGCATATCAAATATTAATGAAATCTGATGACCGGTTGCAGAGAAATAAGTTAAACAAGTTTTTTGGTAAGTGAGCATCATCAGATTATGAATAAGAATTGCTCAAGCATAATTTCTTTCAAAAACTATCATCAGCATCCCTAAGTGTATTAGTATATCAAATATTAATGATTTCAGACCTATTTCAGACCCCAAAATTGCCCATAGCATAGAATTAGTAACCTGATTTTCCTCAATAGTCTTTTGTGTTTCTAAACAGTTTACAAAATTTGTTACCAACACGTCTACTAAATACAAGATTTCTAGAGTTGACAAGTTGGTTTTATTAGACTACCTTTGTGGGCACCCCCATACAACGTTTTAATTGATATCTAGTGCTCGCCCGCCGAGAAAAATGATGGACAGTGTTTCTTTCTTCTAACAACAACAAAGATACTACAGAAAAAATACACGTCCACACTGATTATAAACGAGCAAAAATAATCATAATCGCAAACTCACTGACAAAACTGGCTGAACGTAAGTATACATAAACAACTCCGTTTTCGATAGACATTACAGAAATCTTAGTAAAATACGTTCCTTTTCCAAAAATCCAAAACTGAAGGGGTATCTTTTTTATTTTCATATCGTCTGTATCATGGCGTCCTTTCCCTTTGTTTACTGAATGTTTAGTCATGCGCACGACGCCGTGTTTGGTGATCACTTAGTTTTGTTGACCACCGCTAGATGGCGAACGCATGCATGTTGCAAAATTACCGTGTCGCAACCCTGGCGCAAATATTCTTGTGTCGCATTATTTGAGGCTGCTGGCGCAAAATTTTGCGACAATGCGACAGCTTGGACAGCCCTGACCAGCCGGTCAACCTGAACATGCTAGCCTCAACCAGTGTCAACTAATAGCCGCTAATAGGCCAAAACTAGTGCTCTGGGCACCCCCAACTGGTGGTGGAGATAAGGTTTCTCAGTAATGTAATCGATGCGAGAGCCCTGATTGGTCCTTGTTCCCACGTCACCTCGCGCTGATGCCTTATTTGGTACTCCTGGCATGAGTCCAGCACTTAACTATAGGGCATATAGTAATTGGTCTCTCGCTACACATCCATTCTTTTCTTCATCCAAGATGTGAATGCAAAATATATCAACACATTTGACATCAGGACTGGCACCAGAAAATCAGTAATTGATGTTCCTCTCAAACATGAACTGGTAGTTAAAATCAAGTAAAATTTAAAATACATATGATAAATCAAGAAAGTCAAAAAGTGAAACTCTACATAACCTTTAACAGTTAAAGCGGAAATGTATCCATTCCACAAAATATGATACATTTTACACATTTGTAACATAATTACCTATTATCGTGTTCCATTTGTTAGAGTGTTGCGGCGTCATATCTTGTCGATACTGGATCGAAGTATCCGTTTAGACTTTACCAAGGCACAGATTGAGTAATGTTTTTTCCCCTCACACCCTCATATTTGGTGTTGTGGTTTCACAATATCTCGAGTGATGTTCTCTGCCACTCCTCTGCCAGGGAGAATTAGGTTAAACTTGCCATGGCTGCATTCGATTAAGACACCAGAACTTTCCGGGTTATTTTTATCAACAGCTATACGGTTGTAGAACACGGTTTCTAACTTCTGACTTTAATAATCTGGTAGTAAAACGTAACCCGTAATAAAAAGCAGTTTTTTGAATCACTTTGATACGGAGTTAAATTCGCGTTTAGCGAACTGGTAACATTCACCGGTGCGCCGATTAACGGACTAACGTGTTTGTCCGGGTGGTTCTGCTATAGGGATTAAGTTAGCGGTGGAGAGCCGGGTGGCGAATTAAGCTGAGGACCTGCTGACAACCCGTCCGAGGCGCTTGCGCCGAGGACGGGTTGTCAACAGGTCCGAAGCTTAAGTCGCCACACGGCTCTCCACCGCTAACTTAATCACTATTATAGCATGATGAAAGAAGAAACAATAAACTTGAAACCCTAAATTTACATGATTTTGGCACTTTCACGAACTGCTCTGATACTCGCTTTGACAGCAACCATGGGGTCACTGAGTGCAGGCTGGAATCAATATCCTGTGTTGTACAGAATTTATCTGGCCATCCATGTATTTGGGTATTTTATTTAACTAAATACACTTTTTTTAATCACATCAACTTGATTGCATCATTAAAATCACTCTCTAATTCTTTAAAAATGGTTTTAAAAATCTGAGGTGGAGCGCAAAATTCCAAAATCCCAACCCGGGGCCTAGGTCCGGGTTGGCAACCCGGATCAGTCTGCAGCATTGTGGCCAATAATGACCAGCTTTTTATATGCCAGAATGCTATAATCCCATACAAAGACGAGTTCGAGTAGCGAATATTCGGACCGCATTGACGGACCCGTGGCTGTGTTGATTTTGCACCGTAAATTGAATCCCCGGGAAGGGTGGAAGGGGCGGGGATAGTGTAATGACCTTCAGCACTATTTTTCATAGTCCCCACTACCAGAGCACATTTTTTGTCACAAATCCCATATTTTCTAAACATAATTTTTTTTCCAAAAAAATATTTTTTAAAAATATTTTTTAAAATACATTTATAGATACATCATGCCAAAAGCAAGTAAACCACTACTCCAGGACCACCAAGTTGAGGATTAATGTTCATCAGTTTCCATGAGCACACATCTCTCAGGTACTGATAGAGCTGAACAATTGCCTGGGCTGATACACCAGTTTTTTTGGCAGCGACAGTCAAAGGTGTGTGTGTGGACCACTCATGAATAATCCAGATAACTTTCTGGATTGGTACTTTCATGCCATGAAACCAGGAGCCGCGCCTTATGGGTGTATAAGCTCTACAGGTTTTTTTGGGGCACCTCCAAGCACACTTGTCACTCTTCATTGCTGGCCGGTTGGTCATTTTCATAAGAGTCTGGCACTTCTCGCAGTTCATGTTAGAGGCAAGCAGACCTCTGTCTTGTAGAAACTCTATCATCTTCATTGGGCTCGGGTCTGCAATCAGGGGGTTGACTTGGTCATGGAATCTGGTAGGCATCTTCTCAGGGTTGTCTTCCCTCAGAGTTGTCTCAATATTTCAGTGGTCTTGAATGAGGTTCAAGATAACTGATGTTGAGAGGAAAAAACCTGGCTATTTATTCTAGCCACCCCTTCCCTAATCTCTTGATTTTCTATCACTCACTAGCTCAATAATTTCAAACAAAATAAATTTCAAAATCAAAATTACTTTGATGTAACACCTTCTAAACATCTTTTAATCTTATTATTTTCTGATGTTCTGCTTTGAAGATATATTGCTTTGAAGATGTTCTGCTTTGAAGATCAAGTTTACACCTAACATGTGTTAATACTTAAATTAGCACAAAGGTGTGTGCACCAAACAAGGATACACCTAACATGTTTACACCTAACATGTAATTATGATAAGACTTGTGAGTATTACTCATGTGATTACCCCCTTGGCCACTGCTCTCTATTCATAATTACAACTTTCAAACATAAAAAAAGGAAAACTGTTTTTAATCTTTTATTGTAATTCTATATCTAATCAGAAGAATGAAAAGAAAAGACAATCACAACAACATGAATGAGTGATCATCACTCACTGTGGCAACAGTGATAACACAAGTGTTTGTATATATACAAACAAGTCAAATCTCACAGACACAATTATCCTGGAATTTTACCACCCCATTCATCCCATAATTCCTCTATATTCCCCTCTAAATTTGTATTTTTTCCTATATATTCCTCATATTTTTTATGCTGTGTACATAATGGGTACTCAGGAGCTAGATGAAACCAGTTCTTAGTACTCCTAATTGCATGTAACTAAGTTGGCATGTGCCAGATGCCAGTATGGACTGGGGGAGCATTAAATCTTAAATAGTCCATAGGATATTTTAAGGAGGATCTTTTTTTTTTTGGGGGGGGGGGGGGTATTCACTAATCCCTGCCCTGCACCTTGGCCTATCAGCCTCATGCTACTAATTATTGATGTCCCCACCCTGTGGGGCACCATTTTGGTGTACATACTAAACTGAATAAGCCTCACCTCGCCCGTCATTACAAGAAATATGCACAGGGCCTACAGTCAGGTGGCCCCCAAACTTGAAAGTGGGGTCCTCGTAACGGTATGTGGCTAGGCTGGGCTGTGCTTCCTGCTTAGTTACTCCCCTGAGAATGCAATGTATTGGCCAAAGGTGGTTTATCTATAAAGGTCAAATCAAGTATCTAAAGCTCTCCGTGGGGGTGTTACACAAAAAGAGACAGTCTTTCAGATTTCCCCTCATAGAAGAAAACTAAGAATAAAAGCAGTTTTAATGGAAATGACTTCGTAAAAGTGGGATATTTAGGTAAGGCAGTATATAATACACAGGCTTGCAGGTAAATATACGAGTTTTAGCGTGCTCTTGAGGGTTGAAAGTTGTATATAGTGACTTTCAAAAGTTCCACGTGACTATTTCCTGTCATGGTCCTTTTTTCGCCCCCCTCCAGGGTATTCAATTGACTGGTGCAATATGGGCGGGTTGTTAATGATCTCATAGTCACAGATACCTGTTCAAATGGAGTCGCAATCATCATGAATCATATGTGATGGAATAAATGCTTAGGTGACGAGGAAGAAAGATGGGGTAATATATGTGAGAAAGGGTTACCAAACAACTGAATAGGGGGACGGGGAGTAACGTACTACCCCTAGTGGCTCTGTATTTCTGAAATAACTTAAACGACTCCCATGTATATTTTGTAATCTATTTATTCATTTTGAAAAACCCTAATCACATACTTCGAAAATACATGTATATATTTTCACTTCGCACAATACATGCTAACACATAAGCATATATATCAATAATTCAGACCTGAGATGATCAAGTAATAGATAAATATATACACAAACATACATATATATATATATATATATATATATATATATATATATATATATATATATATATATATATATATATATATATATAATATATATATATATACATATATATATATATATATATATATATATATACATACATATATATATATATATATATATATATATATATATATATATATATATATATATATATATATATATATATATATATATATAAATATATATATATATATGTATATACATATAGGCTTTACTGGTATGGGAGGCATACACTAAAGGTAAGGGCAGGGCCTAAATACCACACTTCTATTCCACAAATCTTCACAATTACAGGATATGATACATTGTCATTCTAAGCATTCCATTTCTAGAGAAGTAAAATGTGGAAAAAAATCATCTTACAGGTTTGTTGAGATGTAAGTTATTCTTAACAGATACTGTTATATTATGACACGATAAAACCCTAGAACTTGAAGGAAATTCACTCATCTTTCTAAATAGCTCCAATAAAGGGATCTTTTAGGCACACAGCCATCACAGACGGCAATTCTCAATGATATTAGTTTATATAGCAACCCGGCCAACCGGCTAATCAAGATCTAGGGGGACAAATTCAACAAAAAAAGTTGAAAACTTCTCTGTTGACTGGCATAAACATATTCAGCTATCATTAATACATTATCATCTTTTTTTCGAGAAAAACATTTGAGAAAATGTCAAGCCCATAGTAGAAATCAGAATCTGAACGGTTAACAAAGTATAAGTACATATTAATTTAACCCTTGCAATGCTAAGGCTACTTTCGTCCAAAGTACACGGACGCAAATATTTTTGAAAAAACATCTAAACACTGTCTTGTTGGTATTCATTGGAAAGCTCTTGCTGAGTACTCTCAGATGAGTACCCATTTGCCAGGGTTTCAGTCATTTTTCAGATTTTTGGCATTATTTTTGTATTGGCCAAATTAGCCACCAGCAGCATAAGGGTTAACTCATTCATGCTGTGAGGCCTCAAATTAATCTGACTGTTTTTTGTGATATCTCTAATAATAATGATAACAGGAGAAAATACTTGAAAGAGACGCATTCATTGGAACTCAACCTACATCTCGCCTTCAAATAATTTTGGGAATCATTACTAGGTATTTACCAAAATTTCAAAATTTTTCCGTACTCTCCAGGGACACTACAGGCACGAATGAGTAAAAAAGATCTGAAAATCCCAATTAGTTGATTACCTTTATAAAACACTTATAAACAACAGTAATGCGCCACAAAAATTCCAAAAAAAACAACTCTATATATTTAAAAAATATTACATTTTTAGGTCCTCTAAATCCCTAACAGAAAACATTCTTTTCAACCTATTGGCAGTGTACACATGATCTCATAACTTAACAGAAATAGAGTATCCAGTGAAAAGTAAAATATTTGAATAGAGGAAAAAGCTTTCGGGTAAAGGTTTATGAAGATATTATTTTGTTATCAAGATCTTACCCTAAGTGACAGATCATGTGTATACTCAAGATGTTAATGGTTTAAACACTAGCATGCAGGGGCCCAGCTAGTCACTAGCCCCATAGCCAAAGGCTACAGAAAATTGTGTTGGGCTATAATAATATTTTCCTTCATAGAACGGCTGGCTATAAGAAAAGTGAAACTTTAAGATCATGCTCAGAGCAATATCAGTATTAAAATCAGTTGAAGAACACCATTTGACAGATCAGTTGTCCTTTGGTACAATTCCAATAAGCAAAAGAACAGTGCAAAGATAGCTTACGCCTTCAAAAGTTGGTTTTAGGGAAGGACTACAGCATTTGGAAAATCTAGGGCTATGAGATCATGGATGGGGCTATGGCGATTTGAAAACCTGAAGTTTTGGGTGAGTTTAACAGGAAAATGTTTGACAAAAGTGTATTTTCTATTAATAATCATACGCCATTATTGTGGTACAGAATATCAACTATTTCGATTCGATACCCAACCATTCGATTTAATTGACAAAGTGAAAATGTCGATTTATCGATTTGTCGACTATCGATGACATCCCTAGTTAATGGTTTAAACACTAGAACGAAGTGTTCTCACATCTAACAGGTGTTCCCAAGTGTTCCAAAGTTATTTTCTTGTCAGCTAAGAACTGCAAGTACATCATCAGACAATACGACTCCATACCCAGAGCATATAACAATACATGGTAATAATGGAACCTGAACCATAGTTTGGCACAAAGGAAATGATAAATACTGTAGAAATGGAAATAATTCAGAACATGTAATTAATCCGAATTTAACAAATTAGAAAATCTCGGTATATTTAAACTTGGAATAAAATCTGCCCCCATCTGTGTTAATGTGTGATGACTGTTCAGTATAATTCGTAAAGGTCATTTTTGGTCAAATTCAGTATATTTGCACCACAGACTAATTTCCTATAGTAGGTAGTACAAAAGTCATTGGGTACACATAAAAATATATATACATTTTTAACCCATTCATGCTTATAGGAGGACCCTAAAAAAGGCCATTTTTGGTGTCATCTTTCTCAAAACCAGGAACTTTGGGAAATCATTTGCAGACGAAAATTATTGAAAGCCTAACTAGAAACTGCGACTTAAATACTATTTTGTGAATTCACATTTTATTCAAATTTTATAAAGGCCTCCAAGCATGAATGGGTTACATATTCCACTTCAGAAAATAACATGCTATACATTTATCTACAAAAGGTTATTAGAACATGACAGTCGTCATTTCAATATGCATCACATGATTATGATTGGTCCAAATGTATCATATAGCCCTGACGAGCCAATCATAATGCACTGGCGACAAAAGTCACATGACTCTGATTAGCTAATCAGGGGACACCAAGTTGATGGGCTAGCCCATAACAGGTGATAAGAACTTAATTATTTCTTAAAACCAACTAATAAACATTACAAACGCTGCACAATTTTATAAAATGCACTGCTTTATTATATATACATAATCCAATTGTATTTCCAAGGGTAGTTTGAAACAAAGCTGTAAATACCCAGTTCCTTAAACTTTTTGAATTCATACAAAGTTTAGTTTCAATCAATCAGGAATACAATGCAATAGTGGACATCATTCATCTCAAGCTCAGAAATTTATTTAACCTTTTCATGCCTAAAATGCCAAAATATTTTGGTGATATCCTTTTCATCCAGGTACTTTGCAATAAAGGAAAAACATATTAAAATACTGACAGGCATGTCTCCTTGAAATATCTTTATATATATATATATATATATATATATATATATATATATATATATATATATATATATATATATATATATGTATATATATATATATATATAAATATATATATATATATATATATGTATATATATATATATGTATATGTATATATATATATATATATATATATATATATATATATATATATATATATATATATATATATATATATATATATATATACATATATATATATACATATATATATATATATACATATATATATATATATATATTTATATATATATATATATATACATATATATATATATATATATATATATATATATATATATATATATATATTTATATATATATATATATACACATATATATATATACATATATATATATATATACATATATATATATATATATATATATATATATATATATATATATATATATATATATATATTTATATATATATATATATATATATATATATATATATATATATATATATATATATATATATATATATATATATATATATATATATATATATATATATATATATATGATTACTAATTATTCTGCCAAGATCAAACAGTAGATGAGATGTTGTCCTGTTGTACGGCTTGGTTATAGGAAGGTGGTGGAAGAGTCGGTAAAGAGTCTGTCCCTACGCTACCCGCAGGGGGTGGGGGTGGGGCTGTAGCACCCATGGGGGGTGGAGGCATCACTGGTGGTGCATTACCTGTGAAGGGTGGTGGGGGTGCCTCTACACCAGAGGGTGGGGGCGCATGAACCAACGGGCTTGGGGCAACCCCGGTAGGTGGAACTAAACTGCCATAAGGACTGCTTACTGGGGGCGGATGATAGGTTGGATAGGGTGCAGGTTGGGGGGTTCGCCTGTGCACCACCAATGGCGGGTGCAGGATGGTAGGTTGCACCCTGATAGCTTGGCACCCCTGTGGCGCCCCCTGGGACCGGGCTCGCTGTGTTCTTCCCCACATAGACAGGCGAGGGATGGTAGACAGCGTTTTCATAGCTCGGTATTGTCACATCTTTGGGCGCAGGGTAGCGAGAGGCGAAGTCGTAGCTTGGTGGCGGGTCGTTGTAGTTAGGGGGAGCGCCTACAGAGGGCATCATGGCGGTCGCCGCTGTGCTGTCTGGCTGGTGCGTATAGGGTGTCGCAGTTGGGACAGGCTGAAGGGGAGTAGCAGCTGCAGTCGAGGCTTGAGCTGTCAATAGAAAACAATAGCACTGTCATGGACATCCATTTTTTTTCGATTCGATCATTGACATATTATTTTTCGATTCCGATTATTTCGATTCGATTTTGAAGAACTGCACTAATAGAATATTTTCACATGTTCCACACTATTTTTGTGGCTAGGATCCTAAGATTCACACAATGCAAAGACAATGAAGGTTTTCTCAATCTTTTTGATTGAATAGTTGAGTTTCTCTTCAAAATTCTTATTAGTGTTGGCTAAAAATGGCGTAAAAGGCTGAAAAAAGTTTTTCGATTAATTGACATAACAATTGACATAATGTTTTTTTCGATTAATTGGAAAAATTATTTCGATCGATCGATACTTGTCATATCAATGACGGTATTAGAAAACAATACATATTTATTGTCATGAGTTGAGGAATATTGTTGGTTTGAATCCTTTGAATTTGTTAATAAAATGGTTAATCATTATCCTTATTACTATTATTAAAATGATCATAATCATTTTTATTATTGGTATCAATTGAATTATTACCATTATTACTATCATTATTACTATTATCATTTTTATTATTATTATTATCATTATTATTATCATTATTATTATTATTATTATTATTATGATCATCAATGGTGGCTGATTTGGCCAATACAAAATGATGCAAAAAATCTGAAAAATGACTGAAACCCTTGCAAATGGGTACTCATCTGAAAGTACTCGGCAAGAGCTTTCCAATGAATACCAATTTGACAGGGTTTTGGAAGAAAGTAGCCTCAGCATTGGAAGGGTTAAGTTAAATATAAACACATCTGAAATCTACTCACATCTTTCTGTAGATCTGTTCTTTCGATTGCATGCTCTGCACACAAGTGCCATGCATGCCATGACGGGAACCATCACAATTATGGCAAAAAATGCACTATGGCCCTCCTCCTCAGCTGCAATAAAGAAATAAAAATGATTAGTAATTTCGCTTCAGGAATATTGTACCATAAAATCCATCAACTCATACCATATCAGTGTCTTAGCTCGGATTCCGAAACTGGGTGCCCTAAAATGCCAATTGTAAATGTCTTGGGTGTACGATTTTTCAAGAAACACCAAAATATATTCCGATTACAACCACATAATGTATTTACTCATTACAATAAGGGATAATATTCTTATACAAAATCATGGAATTTAATTATATTTTTAGAAATGACATATTACAAATTTACCCACAATAGAAATTGGGTGTCCTGACGGGTGTTTTTTGAGGGTTTGGGTGTTCAAATGACACCCAGACGCCCTGCTGGCTAGGACTATGTACCATATGATTCATAGGAACTCATACCATTTATAAGATTTTTTGGATTTTATATTACTAAATCATCAGCTGATATACTGTATAACTGGTTAATTTGGCGTGTACTTAAGTTGGCGTTGTTTTCAAAAAAGTATTTTCCCTGTATCTATTTTGGCGTCTGGAGCAGTCAGAACAACGCCATCTTTATGGAGACATATTTTTATGCGATCTTTAATTTGGCGTTGATGAGCAATCGCCAAAAAACGCCAAATTAAAAACCACGCCAAATTAACCAGTTATACAGTAATACAATTGACTATTGAAGATAATCAGTTTTGTGTCTTTTTATTCTAGTTGCAGTGGCAATGTAAGCAGCTTTTCACGATGTTGCATATTTGTGAAGCAACCAGGCCAACTAATAGATGGGTATCTTGTGTGTAACATGATGTGATTGAACCCTGTAAATTACTGACACATGTGCAGCCATTTATTTTACAGTAATTTCTCTATGCTTAAAGTAATGTGATTAAACTATGCGGTCACTTCCACTCTAGATTTCAAGCTGACCAGTTGTTGACCATAATTGTCGCACAGTAGGACTGGAGACAAAGACTACTCATTTATTTAGCAACCAGGCCAACTAATTAATGCAGATCTGGTGGGACTCAAAACAAAGACTACACATTTGTTAAGTAACCGGTCAACTTATATGGGGATCTAGTCGACTCAAAACAAAGACTACACATATGTTAAGTAACCACGTCAACTTATAATGGGGATCTAGTCGTCTCAACATAAAGACTGCACATTTGTTAAGTAACCTGAAGTCAACTAATAAACACAGATACAGTGGGACTCAACACAAAGACTACACATTTGTTAAATAACAAGATCAACTGATAAACAGGGATCTAGTGTGACTCGAGACAAAAACTACACATTTGTTGACCCATTCACACTCAGAGTTTACTCTAGAAAGTATCGTCTGCAACTTTCATACTTTTGAAAATAAATTGGGAATAACGCGAAAATTCACAAAATATTTGAAAGAGAGTTGTTGGGTGACTTCTGGTTAACATTTCTCCATCAATTATTTTCCAAAAAAATGTTTTGTTAGAAAAATATTTCTAAAAAATGTGAGGCCTTTTTTGGCCGCTCTGAGTAAGGATGGGTTAAACAACCAGGCCAACCTGTAATAGAGAAACCTGAGACTGCTTCTTTGTGTTTTGGATTAATTATAGTCTATTTGACTCGAGTTTGGCAACTGCTTTTTCCACTTTTTGGTGACAAAACGTTTGAGTTTGGCATCTTAACTTGGCAAACCCCTTCGGAGCACTAATATGTGTATACAATGCATAGACACAATTTTTGTCTCAATTCTGCAAAATGTTGATTTTGCCCATTAGGTCCCATTGTAAAATTTGCCCATTGCCAACAATTGCCAACAATACAAACACGCGAGATTGTAATGTTGCCAATGACCAAATTTTACAAGGGGACCTAATGAGCAAAATCAACATTTTGCGGAGTTGAGACAAAAAGTAAGCTTATACATACAGGTAGTATAGTGCTTCAAAGAGGTTTGCCAAGTTTGAATGGAAAACTTGAACGTTTTGTCACAGAAAAGTGGGAAAAGTGGTTGCCAAACTCGAGTCAGACAGACTATAACTAAAGAAAAGAAATTCTACTTATACCAGTGTCTTAGCCAGGATTTAGAAACTGGGTGCCTAAAATTGGCCATTGTAAAATCTTTGGGCGTCCAAATTTTTAAGGGGGACCACAATATACTCAGATTTAAACCATAAACATGTATGTAGTTATCAAAATAAGGCATGATATCCTTATACAAAGTCATGGGAATAATATGATGATGAAAAAATTCTATTTTATGCTTGAGATTGACATTTAAAGAAATTCCTCACAAAAAAATTTGGGTGTCCTGAGGGGTGCTTTTTAAGGGTTTGGGTGTACAAAAAGACAACCAGACGCCCTGCTGGCAAAGACCATGACTTACTCTCAGTTTCGCAGTCCCTCTCGTCTGAGCCATCAGGACAATCATCGATTCCATCGCAACGAGAGTAGCAGTGGTAGCCATCTGAGCAGCGAGCCGACCTGTGGTTACACGATCTATGATGATCACCTACCAGATAAAAAAGAGAAAATAATAATTTGAAAAAGCCCTGAAAAATTAAAAATATAATTCACAACATATTCAATTTAATAAAGTTCTAAATTAGCTTGCCCCGTCCATTGCACATTTCCGATAAAGATTTGAAAAATAAAAACACTAAAAGAATGAAACAGGATCTGAAAACCTCTCAACGAGGGTACAAACTCCCCAGTATCCCAAATATCAACCCTTAGCATGCTAAATTGCCTGACAGGGGCTTGTCCTTCAAACTGAGTTGTTTTTTTGCAACAAATTATGTTGCATTGCTGTTGCGCTGCCAGGGGGTTGTAAGTCTTTCCAGCCATAAAAGGCAAAATATCATCCAAAAAATCTGAAATAAAAAATACTGCCTGAAACTACTGTTCTTGTTCTCTTAAATTATGTTTGTTTTGTAGAAATTACTTTTAGAATATATTATGTCTGATCAGTGTAAACCTAAGGTGTTGTAGAGAGCATGCTGATTTTGATTTAGAATAAATGAAAAATCAGGTATTTAAAATGCATTTGCCCAACTTTAGCCTGAAATTTCTCAAGTTGTACATACATATTTCTTTTCAAAAATGGTATATGTAGAATGCTTATTAAGAACTGATATACATTATGAAAATTAGTGTTTGTTTCTGTGTTTTAATTAGTCATGATCAATCCTAAAGCAAAGGGGATGCACATGAGTCTTGGCAAGAAATGAATTCTGAGAGCGCTTCAAAAGGAATTCTAAAGGATCAACTTCCTCGATGTTAGAGCGCTATAAACAAATGAAAATAGAAAATATCAAATGTAAAATATTAATATCTAATACAATTTTAACCTCCTTAATCGATACATGTAATTTTTTTTTAGAAACGATCATGTTTTGCACCACAAATCAACGATTGAACACAAAAAGCAAGTGTTGATTTGTGGCCGCCATTTTGCCACTCCTAAGTTCGCCAACTTTCTGGCGCAACAACACAGAGATAAAATTCCCAGTGCAGTAAAAATCTACAATAGAAAAATAAATAAAAACCTATATCGATTGCCTACCTTGTTATCCTCCTTATGGTGTCTTTATTTTGTGTTGTGCCATCAGTTATAGCCTTTTTCGAAGGCTTCAAACATGATGGCCAACACGTTGTCAGGCACTGTTTAAGGCAAATTCGATTTCACAATCCATTGGCCGTAAGCAATGCACCTATTTCCAATCATGTCTCTATGATATTAATCGCCAAATAAACAAATATAACATTGATATTGTCAGAAAGATATGTGTCTTGGCTTTCGGGAAATGTAATATTTATTACAATCCAACCACGGGAAGTATTTATTTGGATCGTGTAAAGTGCGGCGAGGAGACCGCAAAATCTGCCGTTTTCAAAATGGCGGATCTAAACATGTGCGAAGTGATTTCCATTGCACTTGTTTTAAAACGATTGTTTCAGCAAGAGAATATTTTTTTTTGGAAAAATGAAGTAGATATTCTTATTCCTTGACATTCAATTAGTCTAATTGTTATCTTTATTAAATTTAGGATGTCAGGAATAAAGAAATATCGATCCTTCCAAAAACCGGAAGTACTCTCTTCATGCCGTGCCGACCGGCAAGCTGCGAGCCGGTATCAACATCGCAAAAGATCGATTTTCGGCCGTGATTTACCTCTCACTTCATATTTAATGTATAATATTGATGTTTTTCTTTGTCAATCTGACAAAGAAAAATATATGAGAATAGGTGAGATATTTATATCACCTATTCTCAAGTTATCATGCCGAATTCGATGGATAACTTCCTGATTAATGGAAGTTACCCAACATGGCGGCGGCCTGCAATTGCGGTGAATTTATTTGCGGACCAGTTCGACATTCGTTTCGCGGACAAGGTATAGAATTGCGGACCTGTTTGTCCACCGCGTGTTAAGGGTTAATGATCATTAGAAGGTACTAGGGCTGTACACCGGTACCCGGTACCAGCACCGTACCGAATACCGTCTCGCAAAATACCGGGGAATACTCGTTTCAATATTTAACGGTATGCTTATCGGTATTTTGCAAAACACAAACCCATGTCAAACATTCAATACTACGAAATAATGCAGTAAAAAGTTATACTTACGGTTGCCGAACTTGTAAACTTGGAAGGTACGATATAGCGGCGATAGTTCCATCGCCGCTACCATTAGTGAACTTGTGATTCTTTTTGTTGCCGCGTAGTGGCGCTGCTGATATACAGCGCCACTACGCGGTAGCGATAAGAATCACAAGTTCACTAATGGTAGCGGCGATGGAACTGTAGCGGGGATGGAACTATCGCCGCTATATATCGTACCTTCAAGCAGAATGTTGATCTATTCAAGTTAACAAGGTTTGGCTGCCGTAAGTATGACTGCTTAATTTTCACATCTGATCACATGTTGTAATTAAAATACCTGACAGACAACAAATACGTTTTAGGTTTATGTCAGGAACTACGCTAAGTGTGTACTTAGCGTAGTTCAAGATACCGATAGCAGTACCGATAAAATACCGTATCGTTTCGACGATACCGGTTATGGTACCGTACCGCTTCACCCTTAGCGGTATGCAGCCCTAGAAGGTACTGGAAGTTTTTGTAAGCTCTAGCATTCGGTTTTGACACATATTTGTAACACCTTTTCTTTTGTTTTCATGAATGATCTGTCTTGCTTTCGCCCTTTTAACACAATATTCTTGTAAATTAGCAACTGAGGGATGATCCTGAAGAAAGGCCTTCGAACATAGTTTTTTTTACCCTTCCAATGCTGAGGCTATTTTTGTCCAAAGCACAAGGACACAAAGATTTTTGAAAACCATCTAAACACTGTCTTGTTGGTATTCATTGGATAGCTCTCGCTGAGTACTCTTAGATGAGTACCCATATGCCAGGGTTTTTGTCATTTTCCAGTTTTTTTGCATCATTTCGTATTGGCCAAATTAGCCAACAGCAGCATGAGGGTTAAAAAGCACTTACACTGGTTAAAGGTGAAGATGCATCGTCCATCAGGGCACTTTTTGTAACTTCCAGAACATCTTCGCTCAGTCGTGGTTGTCCTTATCGTAGCTGAAAAAATCACAATTATGACTATATAGTAAATCGATAGAGCAAAATAGAAAAATAAGTTTCATTCATTCTCTGCTTGAGGGTCATTAATACTCTTACCTCTTCATGCCTGTGACAGCCAAAACCACATGATCATTTTGGTGATATCTTTCTAACTTGAGCATATTGCATGAAATATCTGATGGAGATCTGTCCCTCAGAACTTTATTTACAACTCTATTTCAAATATTTTGCAAATTTATGCAAATCTATCATGTTATTTTCTAAGGATCACAGGCCCAGACGTCACTTGTTAAGGTGAACCACAGGCATGACAGGGTTAACTTAACCCATTAATACTTAAGAGTTCATCCAGAAATTGTCGTCTGTATCGAAGATACTTTTGACAGTAACTTTTGAATTGAAAATGATTTCACAAAATATTTGAAGAAGAGTTGTTGGTAATGTTTTGATCATTATTTCTTCCTAAAATATTTTACCAATTATGCTTTAGCCTGCAAGATTTCATCAAGATTGTCAGGCTGGTTTTGTCTGCTGTGAGCATTAATGGGTTAAAGAGGTGACTAGACCCCCAGAGCAGTTTTGGGCCTAACCCCCCTTGTATGCCTTGTTGCCTTTTTGGGGGTTCTCCCATGGTAGCACTGTGAAACTTAGCATATATGAGTAGTCTACTAGTTAACCCTTTCAATGCTGAGACTACTTTTGTCTGAGGCACAAAAACTCAAAAATCTTTAAAAATCATCTAAACCCTATCATCTTGGTATTCATTGGAAAGCTCTCATCGTGTACTCTCAGATGAGTACCCATTTGCCAGTTTCATTTCATTTTCAGCTTTTTTTCACATTATTTTGTATTGATCAAATTAGCCACCAGCAGCATAAGGGTTAAGAAAAAACCTTTGGATATTGAAGGGAAATTAAACTGAGAAACAAGGCTTAACCAATTCACACTCAGAGTTTCTATAGAAAGTATTGTCTGCTACTATCATACTTTTGGAAATAACTTTGAAATAAAGCTAAACTTCCAAAAATATTTGAAGGAGAGTTGTTGTCTGACTTCTGATCAACATTTCTCCTTCAAATGTTTTCTAAAAATGCTTTTGTTAATAAAATATTTCAAAAATTGTCAGGCCTGTTTTGGCCACTGAGTGTAAATGGGTTAACATGTTAACTGTAGCTAGCTGTTCCCAGGGATACAAAATGGAACTCAACAAATACCGTATTCGCCCGATTAAGTGCACTGTCTTAAATAAGCGCACCCCCCCAATTTTTCGCCGATTTTGGGGAACCATCAAGCGCCAAAGATCATCTCCCCATGTTAAATGTCTACTGTTTTAGTAGAACGAGAAGGTATATAGATGGCAGGGCTCGAAATTAAGTGTTTTTTCAGGGAGCCCAATTACATCTTTAATAGCTACTGTACACTGCCTTAATAGTCCGTGTGTAAAAACATTCCGGATTTTTCCATTTGGAAGAATCCGGAATGTTTAAAAACGGACAAAAATGTAATGTAAAAAAAATAGAAGGGGAGCTACGCTCGTCCCTTTGTCCGTTAGTTTCACTGTCAGACAATAGGATGCGCCACTATCATCTTCAAAGGCGTCATATATGCAGAATTAACTCTCTAATTATCAAATCATCTCTCTAATGCCTTTTTTAACCCTTTAACTTTGCTAATATAATTAAATGAAATATTTCAGCTCTTTTTTGGCCATTTTAACCCATCCCTTTCCCATTCATTTGTTTTAGTGCTTCCTTCAAATATGAAGCCATCATGAATGTTTGTGACATTCATTCCTTTGTCTTACCTGGTTGCTAATGGCAACTAGGTGAGTTGTTCTAACCTGATGTGGCAGGCAGCTTGAACATTTTGACTGCAATCAGAGAGCTTCTATCATATGGAAGCTCCCTGATGTAATCTAATGATCAAATGCAGACAAGTTCGAGCGTGGGCACGTCGCCGCCGCGACGGTTCACTTGACAAAAAATAGTTTACATCATGATCGGTAGATGACGCTGCATGAGGGGATCGAATCCGGACTATTTAAACACCGGACTTTTTTGATTTTAAGAGATCCGTACTATCTCCCCATGTTAAATGTCTACTGTTTTAGTGAACGAGAAGGTATATAGATGGCAGGGCTCGAAATTAAGTGTTTTTTCAGGGAGCCCAATTACATCTTTAATAGCTACTGTACACTGCCTTAATAGTCCGTGTGTAAAAACATTCCGGATTTTTCCGTTTGGAAGAATCCGGAATGTTTAAAAACGAACAAAAATGTAATGTAAAAAAAATAGAAGGGGAGCTACGCTCGTCCCTTTGTCCGTTAGTTTCACTGTCAGACAATAGGATGCGCCACTATCATCTTCACAGGCGTCATATATGCAGAATTAACTCTCTAATTATCAAATCATCTCTCTAATGCCTTTTTTAACCCTTTAACTTTGCTAATATAATTAAATGAAATATTTCAGCTCTTTTTTGGCCATTTTAACCCATCCCTTTCCCATTCATTTGTTTTAGTGCTTCCTGAATATGAAGCCATCATGAATGTTTGTGACATTCATTCCTTTGTCTTACCTGGTTGCTAATGGCAACTAGGTGAGTTGTTCTAACCTGATGTGGCAGGCAGCTTGAACATTTTGACTGCAATCAGAGAGCTTCTATCATATGGAAGCTCCCTGATGTAATCTAATGATCAAATGCAGACAAGTTCGAGCGTGGGCACGTCGCCGCCGCGACGGTTCACTTGACAAAAAATAGTTAACATCATGATCGGTAGATGACGCTGCATGAGGGGATCGAATCCGGACTATTTAAACACCAGACTTTTTTGATTTTAAGAGATCCGTACTATTTAAGCACGGAATATTAAGGCAGTGTACAGTATCTAAAGGTGTTGCGTATAGAAACCAGTACATATCTGGGCTCCCTGAAGAAAGGACCTGTTCTGGTTTACTATACAAATTACCCAATTTTTTCAAGTTTCATGAATTTAACCAAAATTCTTATGATTATGTAGCTGAGGTGTTGCTTGTTCATAATTGCTAACATATTCCCCAACCCTCGCCCTGGATGTTGCATATGACCACTCTGAAATGACATGTGTCAGCATATTTGCATTGACTCATATTTCAGCTATAACTGTACCCAGTTGATCAAAAACCTATTTTATGGGTAAACTATGATGATGTTGGAGGAGATCCTGTAATGACATTTCATAGAAGGCCTTACTTATGGATTTTGATGAAAATCAGAAATTTTCAATGAAGTGACCTTGACCTATGACCTTCTACAAAATGGCTGCCTCCATGCCTACTAATGAGATTTGAGCCTATGTGGAAATGGTTCCAAATAGTAACTTTGCCCACCGAGCGCGTTCAAGCCAGATTAATATGTTATGTGTTACTAATAAATACAGATTATGTGAATTTCATTTGAACGCGCTCGCTGGGCAAAAGGGTGAATTTTGTGACTTAGTGACCCTTGGTCACTTGTATAAAATTCACCATACTAGATAGTTCATAAGAGCATATGCAGGGCACTCACAAAAACAAAACTCAAGTTAACTCCTGTAGCTGTTCCTTAGGGATTCTTTGTCTCTCAAGTGACCTCGATTAATAGTGTATTGTCCAGGAAGACCTCACACTGTTACTATTTTCAGCCTGGGTAGGTGTGGTTCAGTCAGACATACCATGTGGCAAGAAATGTTTTTCCTCATGTCTCATGAAGTGTAAAAGCTCAATTGTGCCAAAAAGTACAGTGGGCAGATGTGCAACCAGTATTTGCAAACATTTTGAATATAATGATTTTTGGTTTCTTACCCGTGAGAAGAGGATATACTGTTATGCCTTATTGGTCATAAGTACAGTTGTACTAGTATTGCTATTTTTCTTTTCAAGTTATTTGAAGCTTTTAAAAGTATATATTTTGTGAAAACTGGAATATCCTTATTGTTTTTTAACATATCCTCAAAAAAGAAATGTGGTATCTGGTGACTCTTTTTGTGTTCTCTCCTTGCATACATTAGTTAATAAGAGGGCTGATATTCATCATAAAATATTCTTTTATAAAGTAGTTTGAATAAGAATGTCAATGTCATGCATCTGTGCTAATCTCATATGTTCTCTCAAATTATGATCTGGTAATATGTACGTGTTATTTCATCTGGAAATGTGATGTACTGAACTGTGGTTCTGCACATTACGCTCGAATTATGATCGAGCATATATGTTTTACTTTGCAGGATGTTAACAGTTTTGAACCTATATGAAAACTTTGTTTAATCATTCCACATTGTACATTGAGTTCAGAATATGATGCTGATGAAAATAAACCTTTATGTTGGTTCATGAATATCTATTTTTTCCAAACTTTTAATATTTTGCTCATCTATCCCCCCAATCTTGAAAAGGCCCACCCCCCGACCATGAATAACATTTTCATGCCAAAAATACATATATTGTACTCACAATGAGTGTGACTATCCATTTCCATCACCGGAAGGCCTGTAATTTGGGATTTTTGAAATTGGGTAATTTGTATGTAAACCAGAACAGGTCCTTTGAGGGAGCCGCAGGAGAATTCAAGGGAACCCTAATGTCAAGCCCTGGATGGCGACCATAACTGCCATCTATTGGCCATTTCTTGTTGCAGCATACATAACACCGCGATCGGCACTCATTGGGGTGTGTGGTTATACGAATGTTTGACAAAACACCTGCTACAGAAATATTTCCCAACTTTCACCCACACAGTGCGCTTAATTGGGCGAATACGGTAAGTGCTTCCTGAACATGAAGGTTAATGTGACCTACTAGGTTTTGTGGCTTTTTGATAACCACTACAGGATTTACATTTTGATTTTAAAGGAAAACATGAGAAAATGAACAAATGAGCATGGTGCTTCATTATGTCAGGATTTCAGTTTAACCCTTTCAATGCTCAGGCTACTCTCTTCCAGAACACAAGGATGCAAAGATATTAGAAAACAATCTTAACCCTGTCATGTTGGTATTCATTGGAAAGCTCTCATTGAGTACTCTCAGATGAGTACCCGTGTGCCAGGGTTTCAATCATTTTTCAAGATTTTTGTACGTTTTTGTGTTGGCCAAAGTAGCCACCAGCAGCATAAGGGTTAAGCTGTAAAATGGATAAGGCAATTGGTAGCTTTATAAGGAAAAACATGCAAAAGCTTGAAATGCGGAGCACTACAGTTTTTCATCACTTTTTTTGCCATATTGTGGCTTGGCCATGATTAGCCAGTTATTAGTACCAGGGGAAAGTCATAGCCTATTTGGCCCAAGTCACTGGCAACTTACTCATATGCCCCAGTGATGTACTACCAGGGGCTTAGCCGCCTATGCGTCCAGCGTGTCATATGGACACCCATAACACTGTTTTTTGACAGTTTGGACACCCAAAAGTTTATGTCAGAATTTGCTGATGATGACTTTTCTTAGAAGATAGAAGATGTAGAAGCTGTAGTATCATTTTTATAAGACACACAAAGCAGTTACTGGCCTAAAAAAGCAAAATCTGTAAATATATAGGGTTTATTTTATTAGCAGAATGTACCTTGTACCACAATTTGTACATGCAAAAGTCTATGAAACCTCTATTTGGACACCCTGTTTCCAAATATTGGCTAAGACCATGTGTACTACCACTCACTTGGTGTTGGGCAGGCAGCAAGTGTGTCATCATCCGAACTATCAAGGCAGTGTCTAGAACCATCACAGTACAGAGAAGACGGAATACACATCTTCGAATCCCGGCATCTAAAAGCACCAGACGGGCAGTCTGAAAAACAAATTTCAAATAAATTCTCAAAAAGAAAATGGAACTATCTTTCCTATTCGTGTAAAGGAGCAATGGTAGATCAAATGAATGAGTTAAAGTGTAACTCCACCTTCAAAATTAAAAAAGATATGTTTTAGAGCTCAGTGTCACCTTTCTCATGACACCTTGATTATGATTGTACTACTATACGTAAATTGACTGAGATATTTAAGTTTGTATCTTGTAAAATACAGCAAATTAACTGCCTCAGCATGTTGATGGAGGCACCATCTTTGAGCTTATTAGAAACAGGAAGTTCAGAACTGAACACACCAACACATTCTCTCATTAGTAAATGACTTGCAAAGAGAATAGTGATGTATCAGACTCAACAAACTGAGGCACTGTGTCTCAGTGTATACCTATTTAGTGTCAGTTATATTTGCTAGAGGTATACCAGGTTCTATGTGGCAAAAGCAATGAGGGAAAGGAGACCAGTTATAGATGAGCTTTAGGGCCCAAGAAATTCTACCAGTTTACAAAATAGCCTGACATTTAGTATTCTTATCATGTCCTGACACTGTTTTCTTGCTATGAAAGGAAGTTTACAATTAGTTAGCTCTGTGTGTGTGTGTGTATTGTCAGTGTGTCAGCTGCTCAGGAATAGACTGCAATACACATTAATCTCAAAGGAATTGTATCCGCTCTAGTACCATGCTTTAGTCAGGAGGTTAACTGCAATAAACATCCTCTGGGCACAGTTATTTCAAATTACAGTGAGACTAGTTACTGTTAGGAAGATACAAGTATATGAAGTACAATTATGAAACCAGATAGCCAAGAAACCATCTTCCAATAATATTGTGACAATGTTTTAGTTCTTATTCATAATAGCTATTAACTTGATTACTCATTTGCCACAAGTAAAGGATTTTATTCATTTAAGCAGCTCCTAGACAAACGTGGGGACAACATCTATATGTGTGCCTCATTATTAGTGGATTTATAGGCAGGTATGGAAAACCTCCTTGGTATTCAACCATACACATTCAGACCAGTATATTCTGAAAATGAAGATGTGTTAGACTGAGGATAGTGACCTAGAGTGAAATTCTGAACTTGTAGGAAATACAGACTGGCATGGATGTGAAGTCTGTGTGTCTCTATATGGGAAGGAATGTATCTGTTGCCATGAGTGGGATATTCTAGAGGAAAAACCATAGGTTAAAGATGTTGACAGTGTAACAGAACACATGGACACAGTCTCAGGGTTCGACTTTCCAAGGGGCATATGCCCCTAGATTTTGCTGTGGGATCCTAGATTTTTCAAACTAGGGGCACAAAATAGTATTTATAATAAACACAAATCCTATTATTGGCCAATACTTTTTTGTCAAAAGACCTTTTCGGGCCCCTAGGCTGAAATCTATGAGTCAGACCCTAGCCACTAGAGCTAGCCCCTAAGCTCCCTCACTTGGCTATGGGGATACAGGATGTGACAGCATGACATCACACGCATCTAATTAACATCACTAATTAGGTTCCCTCTGAATAAACATGGCAGCCCCCATAAAGTTACCTTTAAATGGTATTATCTCAGTTTGTCTGCAGAGTACAATTGTAATTAAGGTGTCCTATGGAAGGTGAGATTGAGCTCTACAACATATCTTTTTTAATTTTGAAGGTGGAGTTACACTTTTGAAAGGGCCAAAAAATGATGTTTCCGCAGTTCTAGTGGTAACAGTAAAATAGCATAGATGGCCCATTTTAATGCAAGGAAGCTCATTAGGCATTATATAATAAACACATCTCTAGTGGGACTCAAATCAAAGACAGCACAAATGTTAAGTAACCAGGTCAACTAATAAACAGATTTCTTTATATTCCATAAATACCAGACATTCTCCTCATATTAAGCATGATGATGCATAGGTATTTATAGAGGTTGGTTTGTGCCTGTATACATTTAACAAATACATCAAAGGCTCAAAAGTCATGATTTTGGTGATTCACGCTACACAAGAAGTACATTTTTCAAAAATACCATGTAGTCAGTGCTGTCCTAAAAGGGGAAGTATGTAGTCAGTGCGGTTCTGAAAGGGGAAGTATGTAGTCAGTGCGGTTCTGAAAGGGGAAGTATGTAGTCAGTGCGGTTCTGAAAGGGGAAGTATGTAGTCAGTGCTGTCCTAAAAGGGGAAGTATGTAGTCAGTGCGGTTCTGAAAGGGGAAGTATGTAGTCAGTGCAGTTCTGAAAGGGGAAGTATGTAGTCAGTGCGGTTCTGAAAGGGGAAGTATGTAGTCAGTGCTGTCCTAAAAGGGGAAGTATGTAGTCAGTGCGGTTCTGAAAGGGGAAGTATATGTAGTCAGTGCTGTCCTACAAGGGGAAGTATGTAGTCTGTGGGGTTCTGAAATAGGGGGCAGTTTGTAGTCAGTGCTGTTTTGAAAGGGGAAGTATATAGGCAGTGATGTCCTACAAGGGGAAGTATGTTGTCAGTGCGAATCTGAAAGGGGAAGTACGTAGTCAGTATGGTTCTAAAATAGGGGGCAGTTTGTAGTAGCGCATTTATAGGCCTAAAAAAGAAATTGTTTGTTTCCTGTAACGGTCCGGAAAAAAATAGGGTAGGTAGGTGGGTAAAAATATTTTTTTGCGTTATTTTTTGGGTCAAAAATGTGTGTTTTATGCATGTTTTACGTTGGTTGGGAGTTGGGAAGGCGGAAATAACTTTAGGGTAGTTATTTTTTTGGAATAAAAACTTGTTAGGATAGGGTTAGGGCACGTCTAGTTGATTATCTGTTTCCCATGTCCCGACCGACCCTATTTTTGGGCCCGACCCTAAAAAAAAAAAATTTTTTTTTTTTTTACTTTCCGACCGACCCTGTCCAGAGGAGCTTTTTTTTCTTCTGAGAACTGCATTTTGAATGAAATAAATAAAAAAAAGTCTGAATAATTGTAAGAAATCCATTTATGATTTTGAAAGTACCATCAGTTCAGGGTACAAAAAACTGAGATTTTGACATCGTTTATTTATAATGGAGCCTGCGAATTCAACATTTTTCAAATCTGCACAATTTTCTGTATGAACAAGCTGAAGAATAATACAGAGGGAAATGTGTCTCATGAACATCATGTACACATATTTGTACTTCTTGCCATGGCATTGGCAGCATTTCTGTCACAAATAAAGAAATTTGATACCCTATTATAGGTACTTCTGCCTTTTTTTTTTTTTTCCTTTTTTTTTTTTACCCGACCGACCGACCCTAATTTTCAATACCTTGGACATGGGAAACAGATAATCAACTAGACGTGCCCTTACAGGAAACAAACAACTTTTTTTAGGCCTTAGGCATGATTGAGTTGAGGTTTATCAACCACAGATAGACACTCTTCCACAACAACAGATATGAAATGAAAAACATGGATTTGGATTTATTGTCACTTCTTCTGCCATTTGTGGTATTAACCAGTAGTAAGAGGAGGAGGTTTACAACCTGATTACCCGGATAAGAACTGCGGCCTCACCTTCATCAACTGTGATGTTTTTGTACTGTCCATACCGAAGTTGAGCCTTATATGCGGAGGTACTCCTACTAAGAAAAGCACTATAACCGTCGACCTTTAGAATCATGCTACCATTAAAGCATTTCTGTCTTCTATCCCAATTTGAGAACTTGTGTATCATCTTTCCGCCTTGGTACAGCTTAAGACCCACTGCAAAATATAGAAGAAAAAGATTCATCACTGAAAAAGCTAAGTATATTTTAACCCTTTTAATGCTGAGGCTAGTTTCGTCCAAAGCACAACGACGCAAAGATTTTTAAAAAAACATCTAAACCCTGTCATGTTGCTATTCATTGGATAGCCCTCTATGAGTGCTCTCAGATGAGTACCCATTTGCCATGGTTTCAGTCATTTTTCATTTTTTGCACCATTGTGTAATGGCCAAATTAGCCACCAGCAGCATAAGGGTTAAATGTATGAGCCTGCTATGTTTTAGAATGGACTTGCATCTTGTATTGAGAGTACGCTTTAAGTCTGAGTGACAACATTAAAAAACTCCTCAGCTAGAGTTATATTTAAAAGATATTTGAAAAGCAGTGTTTACTACACCCAACAGCAGCTAGAATTTCAGTATACCGTATTCGCCTGATTAAGCGCACTGTCCCGAATAAGCGCACCCCCCCCCCTATTTTTCAGTTAGAGGGGAGATGGCTAGCGCAATTGTCATGAAAAACTCATTAAACTTCCCCCCAGAAGAAGTAAGAAAAGCAAAATCACATACCTTTCCTCTTGCCGTGTCTGCAAACCAGCACTGAATTCTGCCATTTCAAAAGTTCCTTCGAGCTCTCTCTGTTCATATTCGCCGCATGATTGTACTATTGATCTTTTCACAGCGGCGAACGTCTAAACTGAACAGCGAGAACGCAAAGGTGCAATAGCGGCTAATACGCTCCGACCGGCAATCATTGAGGGCTGCGGTTAAACAGATGATTGCCAGCATCCCTTCTACAGAAAATTTTCCCAACCTCTACCAGCACCATGCACTTAATCGGGCGAATATGGTACCTGACTCTCCCTGCTGGGCATGAAAAGCACAGAAAGGGGTTCATTACCAGTACTCGATACAAGCCAAATACCAATATCAATCAGGACAAAGTAACATAGCGCATGCATCTACGCTAATTCAAAACATTACTCAATACTGGCCCCGGACAACCAGTAATTTTGGGGGGAGGTTCAGAAGGCAAGAAAATAATGTACCCTGGCTTGCCTCTTTCAATATTTTTCAGAAAAAAGGGGGTGCACTTATTTGGGGTCTGTGTGCTTAGTCGGTGGAATACGGTACCTTAATACAAGGGTAGGCCGCAGAGAAGAGAATTTGAAGCTGATGCTTACCAGTAAGAGCATACTTAGCAGCCAGGCACCAGCCATCGTAATCGGGACTCACATTGAGGTTGTACTGACAATCATAACGGAGGAATGTGTAGGAAGGTTGCTTGCTAGGATAAATCACCTTCCACAGACCTCCATCTCTATCTAAATGTCCACAGTCAGCTGCAAGAGAAAAAAAGAAGACACTCACAAAAGGAAAGGGATTGCATAAACAGGCAACAATGCTTATTTCGGACATGTGTAATCCGGATTTACGTCTTAACCCTTATAAAAAAGATGAAAAGCAACTGAAACCAAGGCACATCATGGTACCCATCAGAGATTACTCAGTGAGAGCTATTCAATGAATACCAACATGGCTGGGTTCAGATGGTTTTCAGCATTGGAAGGGTTAATCATACAGATTGGAAGGTCCCGGTCCCTTCCTATACGTTTTACATGCAAATTTCATTGTTTAATCTGTCCAGACTATTTAATCCGGACTCCTGCTAATCCCACTGATTTTTGTGGTACACTCTTTACCATTTTAAGTTTAAGAGTGTAAGTACTGTAATCCGGACTGCTGATCGAACAATCTAATGGAATTTGCCGTTGCACCAAGTTCTAGTCTAGAACAGACAATAAAACATGTCCTCCCCTAACTAAGGAGGAGGAGGGAAACACTAGTTTAAGCGATTCACACTCAAGGGTACCTCTCGAAATATTGTCTGCTACTTTCATACTTTTAAAAATAACTTGGGAATAAAGCGAAAGTTCCCAAAATATTTCAAGGAGATTTGTTGTTTGTCTTCTGATCAACATTTCTCATTCAAATGTTTTCAAAAAAATGCTTTTGTAAGGAAAATATTTCCAAAATCGTCAGGCCTCTTTAGGCCGCTCTGAGTGTTAATGGGTTAAGGGTACTCACCTTGAATTCCCTGACATAGATGAAATGTTCCCAAGAAAACCAGAAAACCTGAAATAACTGAAATAACAAGATAGATATTCATGAACATATAGTGAGTATAAACCTGGCAACATGGTCTTAGCCAGCCGGGCGTCTGGGTGTCTTTTTGGACACGAAACCCTTAAAAAGCACCCCTCTGGACACCCAAATTTTTTTGTGAGGAATTTCTTTAAATGTCAATCTCAAGCATAATTTCTTTTTTCATAATCATATTATTCCAATGACTTTTTATAAGGATATCATGCCTTATTTCGATAAATATATAGATGTTTATGGTTGAAATTTGAGTATAGGGTCATTCCGCACTAATTGCGACATGGATGTGAAAAATTAAATCATGATGTACACATTCAATACATATGTATTCTAAAACTAGACATTCTGAAGTTTTGGATTTTTGACTTGGATATAAAAAAAACATGTGTTTAGTGAACTTAATTGATGGTTTAATTTAGAAAAATGGGAAAGTGTGTGTTTGATGTGTGTCGGATACGACATTGGTTTTTCTTCAATAAAAACATTCTAAAACATGATAAATGTTAAATTTTGGGTTGGACACATGAAATTAAGTTAGTTTGAATAAATATTTTGGGTAAAAATTAGCTTTTGTCCAAATACTGGCTGTCGTATCCGACACAATAAAACATGAAAAAGTTTATTTTTCTCCAAAACTACTGCATCAAAAAAAATGCAATTTCATGAAAGTCTCATTTATCCCTAGCCCTATTAGAACCCAGAATATAATGTGTAAGGTCTGCCTAAAATTTGGGGAAAAAGGTGTTTTTCATTCGTGTCGGATACGACAAACGTGTCGGATACGACACCCTATCTTGAGTATATAGTGTGGTCCCCCTTAAAAATATGGACGCCCAAAAATTTTGCAATGGCCAATTTGAGGCACCCAGTTTCTAATTCCTGGCTAAGACACTGCCTGGCAATGAACATCACACTGGAGATAGAAATGTGTGTGGTAAGTACTTACAGAAATTCTGAGTTCCCCACACACAAAAACATGCTGTAGGGTGTTTTTGTTCACAGTGCACTAACACTGTGTTAAAAATAATTACATTTTGGCATACAAACAACTTTATAATGGTGTGGATCATAGGCAGAGCTTAACATACAAGCAGGGAATTAGCCAGGTGCTGTACTACCCAGTGTGTTAGCCAGGATTTAGAAACTGGGTGCTTAAAATTGGCAGTTAAGAAATTGTTGGGCGTCCAAATTTTAAGGGGGATCTCAATATACTCAAATCTCAACCATAAAGATGTATAAATTCATCAAAATAAGGCATGAAACCATTAAACAGTGCCATGGGAATCATAAGGAGATGAAAAAATTCAATTATAAGCTTGAGATTGAGATTTTTAGAAATTCCACACAAAAAATATTGGGTGTCCTGAGGGGTTCTTTTTAAGGGTTGGGTGTCCAGAAAGGCACCCAGACGCCCTGCTGGCTAAGACCATGGTCCTACCTGTCTTTTGTAAAAAGGTAGTTTCCTGAAAACCTTTGATTTTTGGACAGCCCAAAATTTTCTATGAAGAATTTTCAATTTTGAGTTTTTGGAGGTAAAAGCCAATTATTTTCCAAACCAAACCCTTTCTAAGACATGGCTGAGTACTTAGCTAAATCTGGACGGGCAGAAATTTTAGCATTGCTGTTTTGGGTAGTTTCCTGAAAACCTTTAATTTTTGCACAGCCCCAATTTTCTATGAAAAATTTTCAATTTTGAGTTTTTGGAGGTAAAAGCCAATTATTTTCCAAACCAAACCCTTTCTAAGACATGGCTGAGTACTTAGCTAAATCTGGACGGGCAGAAATTTTAGCATTGCTGTTTTGGACAGGCATTTTTAAAGTCGTGGCTAAGACCCTGCATACAAGGTACCTAACCGCGTAGTCAGGGACTTACCCAATACCCAGCAAGAAGTCAGGGTGTCATTTTGACTCCCGTCTTACCCAATACCCAGCAAGTAGTCAGGGTGTCAGGGTGTCATTTTGACTCCCAACACCGGATTTTCTTTTAGCAAAATGACTCCCAGTTGTATTTTGTCAGATTTGTTGAGTTTAAGGAAATATTTCAAAGGTTTCATTCATCCAAAACCAGGGGGAATCTATTTATAATTGTAGATGTCTCTGTCCAAGACAATGGTGCACTAAATGAGGTGAAGAAGCAAATTTTCTCTTTCTGTGTCAATACATGGGGATGGATGATATATCTTGTAAATTTGGTAACTGACTTTTAACCCCCAAAATTTCATAAATCTTCAGATTTGAGTTTGTTTCCAAATTCTAGGTAAGACCCTGTTGTAGCATATGGCAAAGGGCAGGGTATCAGGCAGGATCTTAGCACGGATTTAGAAACTGGGTGCTCAAAAATGGCAATTGTAACATTGTTGGGCATCCTATTTTTCAAGGAAGAAAACAATACTCTGATTACAACCATGAACATGTGTCATGTGGGGACAAAGTAGCTCAGTTGGTTGGGTGTCGGACTAGTAATCAGAGGGTCGCTGGTTCGATTCCCGGCCACTCCGGGCACTTTGGTCGTTCTTTGGCAAAACAGTTTATTCCATAATTGCTTCAGTCTACCCAGCTGCAAAATGGGTACCTAGCATAAATAAGGCAGTGCTTAGAGTGTGTGCGCTATATGCTGCCAGTTGCTCTGGAATATCCCCCGGGGGATTGAAATGGTTTCTGTATGTACAGTGCCTGCTAGGGGAGGAAGGTCGTGTGAGCACTTCGGTGGATACAAGACTATAAACCGAATACCTTTACCTTTACTTACTGAAATAAGGCATATCCGTATACAATGCCTACGAGAAATATATTGGTGTGAAAAAAAATCAACTTCATGCTTAAAATTGACATTTTGAGAAATTACCCACACAAAAAAATGGGTATCCTATAGAGTGATTTTTGAAGGTTTGGGTGTCCAAGTGACGCCCAGGCACCTAGACTTGCTACAAGTCTGTGATATCTGCATGGTTGTTTCACTGATCTAACCGGAGCTGATTTTTATAAAGTTCTCCAGGTTTAGTTCTGATTAAATCCTCAAAGGGGAAGCACTTGAGTGTTAGTCTGTATCACAACTGAAACAAATAAAAACAGTGCTACTGTCTATAATTTGAGATAGACATCAAACCTACTTTGTATATATATAGTGGGGCGGCATTATATACCTTATACAGCCTTAATAATAATAATAATTGGAATTTATATAGCACCATTTCCATTCATAAAATGTTCAAATGCGCTGCACATTGTCATAGTTTGAGTCATCCTCAACAACGCCTCAATGGGCGAGCCTGAAAAGGTGTGTTTTAAAACACTTCCTGAAGGCCTGACACGATATAGAATCCTTCAGGTGTTGTGGAAGCGCATTCAATAATTTCGGTGCACTAATGGAGCCTTAGAACCACTGGCTACCAGACACCCTGCAGACTGAGACTATGGTATCAGGATATGCCGCTACTTTTCAGGCTAATTAACCAGGCTAAATCTTTGAAATGTATTTGAAAGGGCTACTAAAACCTTCGAAAAGATCTTTTGATAAAAAAATTGTGGTCAAAACAGGATTTTTGGTTATCATACATACATAAACAGGGATTGGAAGCTGACTGTACCCTCCTGAGAAATGCTTATTGCTACTGCTATTTTTAAAATTATTCCACACTGACAGTAAAGCACAAGTTGGAAAATATCATTTCTGTGTATAATACCAGAGTGTTTCCTAGTGTTGGGACGATCATCGATTATAATTGATAATCGATCATTTGCCTCTCCTATACTGATTAATCAATTACGAAACTGGCAATCGATAATAATTGGAAAAGGTGACACCTAGTGGCAAAATATAAAATTAAATGACAGGCAAGTTGTCAGCTTTCTTGCTATGAAACTAAGCTCCAAAAACACTTTAAAATAAAGTTAAGGTAGGTGGTAATAGCAAGTAATTGTCATAGACTATCACTTATTATTAGGCTCTAGACCTCTAGTACCCAACTACTGCAAAAGTGCTAAGAACTGATTATGATCGATAATCGATCGGTTGGCTGTAACTGATTATCGATCATGAAATTGCAACCGATTCCCAACCCTAGTGTTACCAGTGTGTTGTCAGATGCTGATACTTCCAATTGGTCTGATGTCACTGTATGGTAATTGTCAGTGTGAGATCAGTCTGTTGTCAGAAACCTGTTTTTGTAAGTAAGCAAGCTCCACTCTTATCTTCTCATATCCTAAATCAACTATGAAGAGGAAATTACAGATATGTTTAGAAAACCTGCCCCTAATTAAGAAAGCATTTTTCCTAACAAATGTCAATTTCAAGCAGATGGTTGGATTTTATCCTTAACCTCAATATATTTCCAATGTCATTGCATTGAAGGATGTTACTCATGAATATTAATTATTGCATTTCCTCAATAAGTGATAACTGTTTTATATGTTTTTATCTTGATTTTTTGTTAAATTGTATATATTGATGTATTGTGGTCACCCTTTAAAATAAGACACCAACATTTTTTTACAAAAGCTTACAAGTCAGGTTTGATCACCCAGTTTCTAAATCCTGGCCAAGACCCTGGTCTCTACTCTATTATGTAAGTGCACTTTATTTCAATGTCAGACATCACTCACATCAGTGAACAGTAGATAATACAGTACTTAGCTACAGAAAACAAAGGTTGTTGACCAGCATAATCGAATAATGAGTGGGCGGGGCTAAGTCTTGCAGATGCCAGTACACTACCATTATAACAAACAAGTACAGAGATATTGAACCCTTTTGTGGAGGTCATCTGAGTGCGAAATATATCAACACATCTGATTTCAGGACTGGCACCAGAAAATCACAAATTGAAGTTCGTCTTAAACCAGAACTGATACATAAAATCAAGTACACATCAAAAAATATAAATCAAGGAAGTGTCCCAGTAGAAATGTATCAATTCGACAAATTAGATACATTTTACACATTTGTCGCATAATTACCTATTGTCGTGTTCCATTTGTTAGAGTGTTGCGGCGTCATATCTTGTGGATACTGGATCTATGTATCCGTTAAAAGCTTATCCAAGGCACAGATTGAATAATATTTTTCCCTCACGCCCTCATATTTACCGAGAAGTGGTGTGGTTTCGCAATATCTAGAGTGATAGTCTCTGCCACAGAGAATTAGGTTAAATTTGCAATGGCTGCATTCGATTGACGTCTCAGACCATTCCGGGTTATTTTTATCAACACTGATTGGGTTGGCAAACAGGGTTTCATACTTTTGATTCTAATAATCTGGTTCAAAATGGAACTTGAGATAAAAATCTAATTATGTGATTTTAATCTAGAGTTAGATTCGAGTCTAATGAATTGGTAACATTTAGGCGGTACACCGGTTGGTGGTCTAACGTGTTTTGCCCAAATACGGATAGTTCTGTGATCAATGACTCGCATTCGCGGCAGGGGCTGTGATGATTACTCATGATGCCAGGGGAGGGGGTTGGATGACCATGTCTGGATCCCTACCTCAGTACCTGGCCCTTTCTTTAAGTTATGTGTGACTTTCTCAACAATGACATGATTTTCTGGAATAACTTTATACAACACCATGTATATTTACTTTATTTATTATTAATAATTATTTTAATTCTTTCTTGAAAAAAACACCTAACCCCATCTTTTAAAACTATATTTTCGGTATCTCACTGTCCTGACCATTTCTATCACTAAAACCTCATGTTCTTACATTTTTTTATTTTTTTTTTTAATTTAGATCTTTTAATGAGACCATTGAATTACAGTAATTAGCGGAAGATATTGATAACTCTCCCTTTAGGCCAAGTATTGGCAGGACCAGAGACTTATAATCTACAAATATGACATCCCTGTGGGGTTTCCACCAGGAATTACTTCCCCGAGAGAGGATTGTCGCCCTCGCGCGACAATCCTCTCGAGGGGAAGTTATTCCTGGTGGAAACCCCACAGGGATGTCATATCTATGTTATTATACCGAACAAATTGCAAAACACAAAAGGGGGAAAAATTACAAACACCAGCTGAGCGATTTTGGATAAATACTCGTCGTCTGCCTTGTTGAGCTAGTTTCACCGGTAGGTCACTCGGCAAACTCCGTAATTGTTCGTGGGTATTCTTCGGGCTAGCGGTCACTATTCCTCGGGCTAGCAGTAACTATTCAACTATTTCATAGCTGTTGCTACGAACTATTCAAATATTTGATAAGCTGTAAAGGACAACAGCCTGTCACTGAGGAGTGAGGAAAATATGACGATTAATCCATGGCCCTTGACCATGCAACCAGAATCAAGAATCTTCACGTGAGGTATAATAATAACCCATATATATCTTTGGTAGGACTCAGGGGCTGTGAAGGCTGCTAAATACCTGAAATCAGTGTTGTCAAACTACATAGATTATAAAGCACAGACAATATCAGTCCATCAATGTCGATCACGAATGTTCTCTTCATCTGATTCTGATTCTGATATGGTACAGAGCAGACTCTATTTAGAGTATCATCTAATATTAATCCTAGAGCACAGCACCCTAAATGGGTGAAATGCGACAATTGGTTAAAAAAAACTGTCACCAAGTGATGCTATCATTCAAGCATTTATATCAATACTTAAGATCTGGGGGTCGGTTCAGAACACACGTAATCATGATCTATTCAAATAATTGATTAAATAAGAATTTTACTCTCTAATTATGTATATATTGAAACACGCAATGTTATTTGGTAATATCATTACTGAATTACATATCATCCTTAATTATCTGTATCTTTATTTTTCACATGAGCAGTTTATAAGGAGCTGCATACTATGTTTTCTACGTAAACAACCCTACTACTGTACTAGTATCTATTTTACAACCACTCATTGCAATTGCGATGATCATAGCTGACGTACGGGGAAAATAATAATTAAAAAACTCTTTAGTAATAAAAAGACGTAAATGAATACACAACCGATACAAATTAATGGGGGTTGTGTGCATAGTGAATGAATTAGGTATTAGGATGAAAAATAGGGAAACACAAGAAAGACCCCAAAGTTCATTCTTTCAGAGGTTTACTGAGTTTTGACCAGAGACATCGATTAAGTCACTGGTTCAGTTAACAGCGCTTGTTTGATTAGAAATATGTCGCACGTTTTGCTACTCTGTCGCAGGCTCGTATAAAGAAAGTGCGACAGTCGGGGATCCTTCGAAAGCGCGTTTGACTTCCATGTTTTTCAATACTTTCCCATCAAAACGACCATGCAGCAAACAATTGGAATAGAGCCCTTAACTCAAGAGTGTCTAAGCATACACATACTTTTGGTGCACAGAATATTAGTCAATTACAATAACTGGGGTCAATCCAGTGAAATAACCCAATGCAAGAGGTTGTGAGATAGGTGTTTATATTAACTGTTCAGGAGGGGAATCGCGCTGTTTTGCATGGGGCGCCCGCGGTTGCAAAAATAGGGCTTGCTGTAGTGTGGTTGTGGGGATCCGTGCGCCGAAACTGATGGCCGGCGCACGGATCCAAGGCCCAAATACAGGGCATCACTGGTTGCACACTCCACAATTGTGGAAGTAAACTGTTTGAAATAACTTTGTATGTCTTACAGCAATTCTGATTTTTTTTTCATTAAAGTAGAACATGGGGTTCAAACCAGGAATTCGAGAAACACCATCTTAACCCTACTCCTGATTGGTAGCAGGTAGAAAATATCATAACCAAGCGTCCTTAGTCAGCCCATTCTCTATGTCATTTCAATATTTACAACTTTTCACTCAAATGACATAATCTCACTACTTGCACAGGTGCATTTAACTAGCTTACAATGGTTCTCATCACCATAACTTAAATTATCATATTAAGTAAATTACCTTGATTCAGATATTTAAGTAGTTTGATATACTGGCTAGACTTACATTTAATACATCTGACACAACTTAAAAGAGAGCCAAATCTGATTAGATAAATTAGCCATCCGCGCCAATAGAATAAATCTTTTCTAAGGATAAGTTCTGATTTAATACATTACTACAAGTTAATGTTCCTATTCCATACTTAAAAACCCTTATAAATCCGTGAAAGGCAGTCACTAGCGTGTCATGACTGAACGATTCCGGGATAAAGTACATGCAATTACGAGATGAGTGTAAAGGCTTGGTACAGTATTTGAATTTGGCGCCAATACTACGCGGTCGATGACGTCACCAATCAGGTCAGCGTGAGTTGCCGGCTGCAATCATTGTCGTGTCAATAGACATTCCTAGAAACCCGGCTCAGGTCTAAATGATTAAGTGTGATTCAATAGATGCCAATGTTTTACTGTACTCCCCCCACATGTGCTTGAAGGTCGGACATATTTGTGCAACTATATCTTGTCTCGCATGCACTACTTTTGTACTAGTACGCTGTGAGGACTGGTTGCCGTTCGCAGCATATGGTGTGCAGGAATTTGAAAGAAATAGTGCACGAAAGAGAAGGCGCGCCTGACACGGAGATGGGAACCTTTCCATTGAAAAAAACTGCAAGCCCTGCTAATCTAATACTACAAGTAAAAAATGTGTGTTTTCTGGTATCCGCTTTCTTTCAGGGTAGATAAAGTTAGCCACGTGACCTGGCTAGAAATGATGCCATTTTTCCAACTAGTCGAACCAGAGGGCCAACATTTTACTGTCGTAATATAGCGCCAGCTAGCGTGCGACTGAGGCTTTAAAATGTATGACAGGGCAACTCCATCAAGCACTGTTCGGACACTTTGTGTGAACAGGGCTGGGGGGTGTCACAAACTGGTCACATAATATGTCTTTACCATATGTGTATTTCATCATTAAAAAGGGGTTTTAACTTCACCACGCCTTTTTAGGAATGGCTCGAGAGCTTTTTTGTATGTGCAAACAATACACGTAAATATATAACATGAACGATGATATGAAATCGACATTTCATCTAAGTAATATCTCCCTGTATTTGGGCGACAGTGAGAGAGTAAGAAAGTTTTTTTTTCGGGAATTGCCCCTGTCCATAGAGGAATCAGTGTGCTACCCCCCGCCCCCCCCCCCCCCCCCCACACACACACACACCTGCCATGGGATTTAACTCTTAACCCCATGCCGTCCAGCATTCAGCCGGCCAATCTAGCCACTGCACCATTGTTTTTAATCCCCAAGTATGGATATTAAAAACGAGAAAAGTATTGCAATTTTTAATAATCAACAAAAACGTTTCTGGGGACTATGGGCACCAATATGGAACCACCTTAAAAACATTTAATCAATCTTTAAGGTGTATATACATAATTTGTCAATACATGATATATTACTGTTACAACAACGTATATTTATTATGACTTATGGCATGTTGCTTCATCCTGCTCCTGTGAATATTGATACTGCATGAAAAATGAAAATAAAAATCAGACACCTTTCCAAGTAGACTGGTGTTAGAATTAAAAAAGTAAGGATATTAAAAACTCTTGTTTAATATTCATCTGTGAGAAGTAATATATCAAGGTGTTGATTAATACTGAAAATAAATTATGATATGGATAACTAAACATCCTTTATACATATATATTGGAAGATGACGTATTGATAATGAAAAATGAATCATAAATATGAATAATCATATATGAATTACGAATATTGAAAATAAATCATTTATGAATATATTGAAATTCAGAGATAGTTTTCAATATTCATAAATGATTTTTCAATATTCATAATTCATTTTTCGAAAATCGTGATTCACTTTTCATTATTCATAGTTCACAGTTGGTATGGTATGTCCCCCTACGATGGGAGGCATCAGATTGAAATATGTATGAAATAAAAAGATTTATTTCCATGGCTGTTTTTAAATTTTGTAATGAAGTGTCCAAGCCCCTACCTACCACTGGGAAAGTGGTCTGGCATATTGTGTCTCTGTTTTCAGAGGGGGAGGGGCTCATCACAAATGTTAGTTCAAGCTCACAACCGATAGATGTCGCGCAATCATTGCGCGTGCGCAGTTCTGTCTCTACCATCTTGGAATTTCCACGTTTTGTGCAAGCCGGCGAGTTGCCGACTTTATAAGTTGTTTTTTGTCTCATCGACAAGAGGTATGTATAGATTGTAACTGGAAACCAACCGTTTGTTTGAAAAAGAGTAGAATTAGTGCACTTATTTTGGTTTTTGTATGTTACAAATAACTCGGGCCACTGCACGAAGTGCCTGACATGCATTGACCAGTTAACAACTTATTAATTTGGAAATGCACCTATTATATTGAGTATGTCAGAATGAATGGATTTGTTGACAACGATGCAACAGCCTAGGCATATTTCATTTTTAACAGCTGTCTGGGAGCCTGGTGGATGAGGCACATATATTAGTTCCAAAATAGCTACATGGTGCATGTACAGTACATGTACATGTATGTTGCTGAACTTGTTTGATTTCGCCATTTTTGGAAGAAGATGGTTCAGCAAATGCCAAATCATGGTGCAATCTTTTTGAGGAGTTGTGAAATCATGGTCACACTTCATAACCAGTTGAAATTATCACTAGAAGGGGGGCATCATCTGACTATAAGGAGTAGATGCAGGGTTTCTGTGTGGAGGGGTTTGTGTTAATATCTACTAGACCTACCTATTACCTAATAATCCTAATTGGATTTTAGCAAAACCAACTTAAACTGACAATAAGATACCTTACACTTCCGAGTGCGCATGTCCGCAATTTACTGCGGGATGACAAAAGTGATCCAAACAAACACGTCCAGGCAAACACGTTGCGCTACGGCCATGCACCCACATGGCACATGGCTGTTGGCTAAGTTGAAATGGTCTGAAACTGCTGTTGGATAGTTGCAATCATGTCGGATGGGTCATCTTGTACTTTAGGACCTCAATTGTGCTACGTACCAAAATTGAGGTCTTGCTGGGGAAATTTTGGTACATGGCAGAATTGTCTTAAAATTTCATTTTACCAGCGTAAATCTCAGTGCCGGCGTTGTGTCTTGTGGATTGTTTTGCAAGGAGATGAATGTTGCCAGGAGAGAGTATCAGCGCAGCTTGAAGGAATTTGACAGTAAATTTGACAGTTTTAGTGTCAAGATATAGGAGATAGGGAGAAAGCATTACTCGACCCATTTTCATCACTTCTGATATTTCTATAATATATTGCTTCTTAAATTTAAAATGAATACTATCCTTGTTTATATCATTGTTTACATGTGAAAAGACCCTTACATCTGGGGTCAGTCACAGGAAAGGCATGTCTATTCACCTTTTTTTTTTAAATGTATGCAATTTGTAAAGTGTGGTACGCTAGAGCTCAATGATTCAATGAATCTGAGAAAATCTTTAATTTTGAATAGATTGATAGTAGAATCACAATAAAATGTAGTGATTTCATTTTATTTTATTTGGTCTAGTATGATGTGTTTTACATAGCATTTGGCATACAAAAAAATCATATATAAATGTGACTAGTTGGAGTGTCATTAACTGCTATAAAATGTAATTCTAACCAGACACAGGATATATACACTAAAAGTTAGAAACTTATTTCCATAGTGGTCCCAGTCTGCCCAGAGTCCAATGGCATCACATGTACATCTAATGATCAACCTCACTGCTCAAGATTGACATAACAATAATATCATAAGTATAATACAAACATTCAGACTAGAATTGATGAATTTCTTTTTTCTTATCACTCAGAGAGGACTGACTTGAAATGTTTTTTGCATCTCACTTTAAAAAGAGATTTACTGAATGTAGTCTGGATCTCATATGGCAAATAATTCCAGATTTTGGCACCTATGTAGTTGAAGAACTTTATACCATATGAACCAATCTTTGGTTAAATCAGAGCATTAACACTGTGTCTGGTGTTACAGTGGTGGGATTCTTTAATATACAGCTCTAATATTGCCTTGATGAAATATATATCAATTTACGTCCCCCCACCTCCTCCGCCTTATAGCCCAGGTCACACGCGAGCTCTGGTTACACCCGAATCTTCATCCTAGGTCTTGTTCTGATGGTGATCCTACTTGTATACACCAGAAAGACTCAATTCAAGAGGTGAAATTTTTCATTGAGGATGTAATATTTTGGTAGAACATGCAAATTTGTGCCGAGACAGGGCGGCCGCGACCGCAAGTCAGTTGGAGAAGGAATATGTCACTTAACTCTCGAAACAAAAGTTGATCACCTCAACCCCCCCACCCATTGCACACTTCTGGGTCCCCGATTTAAGGACAATGGCCAGAATGCATGTACAACTGTCCTTGCATGCTTGAATTCAAACCAGTGCCAGTCTTCTCACTGAAGCTGCTGATTTGTGACATGATTATAGACAGGGGCGAATCTTTAAGCTCGAACTAAATTGGGCTCATGTGAGGGTTCGACATTCCCAGGGGCCTAGGGGCATATGCCCCTAGATATTGCTGTGGGCCCCTAGATTTTTCAGGCTAGGGGCCCAAAATAGTATGTTTATTAACCAGAAATCCTGTTTTTGACCACTATTTTTCATCAAAAGACCTTTTCGGGCCCCTAGCCTAAAATCTAAGTGTCAGACCCTGTGTGTTCTCAAATGCATTGATTTAAGCAAAATTAGCAATTACTTCTATGGAGACCATATTTTGAAATTTCCTTTGGCTATTTCCCAAGTGAAATCAATTGAAAGGGGTGGTTCCCATTTATAAATGCTCAAGAGACTTATTTGTAAGTTATGTATTATCTTCAAAGTATATGAATCTTATATCAGTAAAATGAGTAAGAGTTTAAGAAATATTTTTCCATTAGGTGAAAGTATCATTTCATTTGTTTTTCTCACTAATATTACAGATATTGGGCATTCAACGTATTAGAAATTCACTTTGAAATAGGTTATTGTGGTAAAATGAACTATTGAGTTGGGCCAAGCTTTGTAATTATTTTTTATTTTTGGATCAAAACAGTGTTTAATGACATATAAATGTGGTGGTCCCATTAATAAGTAGAGTTTGCAATAAATATTTCTCTATTACTTGTGTGATCAAATTTTTGCAAATCCTGCTATTCGCTATGCCATGGGTCAATAAAGGTAGGATTTCTCTCACCTATTTTCTGTATCAAAGATATTGCAAAAAGGGGAAAAGATGTCATGAGCTAATTGAAAGTGATTATATGATAGGCTTTAGTGCTTATCACTGTCAAATCATGTTTACAATCTCCAATATATACAGGCATTATTGGGTGTTATGCTGACCTTTGTACCTTGCCAGCACATCTTAAAATGAAATAAACATATAAATTTTAATGAATTTCCATCCGTATCTAATTCTTGATTGCTGGGCCAGACCTCAACGCTAATTCAAAATGGTACTGGCCCCATAGGACCAGTAACACCTAGCATCTGCTGGTCCTGCAAAATTTTTACTGGTCCTACATTTTTTCTTTAACATAACAAGAAAGAACATTGCATATAATTCACCACAACATTTATCTTCATAGATTTCATCTTCATTTATTTCAGAACCATTTGGGGACATTCTCGGTGGGAAACTTTTTAACAAGAATGTCTCCAAATGTTTACTAGGCCTGTAGGACCAGTTGAGGTCCTTTTTTACTGGCCCGAAGCTGTTTTGGGGAATTTTTACTGGCCTGGGGCCATAGGTTCACCCTTAGCGTCGAGCCTTGTGGGCTGAATGATAAATACTTATTTAAAAAAAAAAACCTGTGTCCATGACCTCATTGGTCAAAATGGTGATGAGCTCATGAAGTACTTCTCCCTCCATGAGTGCAGCTCTACAAAGTATGTTGCCTGCAACTTGTACTATTCAGAAACATAATAAGACAACAAAATGTGCAGGATATATCCATAAACTACAAGAAGCCAGCATATGATGAATGGTTATTCCCCCAAAATGGAGAATAAATATTGGGTTGACCACCTCCTGTATGGTGTCCCTAGATATTCCTTCCTACCAGCCAAAAATATGATTTCTCTATTATTTTAACCTCATCAGCTATATTGAAAACTATAGTCAAAATTTGAAAAGAATGATAATCAGACATTTCAGGTAATTTCAAATAGCTTTTTTGCAATAAAATATAGCCACACAATCCAAGTTAAGTCTGAACTATATTTAAAAACTAAAATTCCATAACGAGGTAGAGTTTTCCCTAAGACTATAATTCACATGCTTCTCAACGAGCTTATGTATCAGCATGGCTCGGATAGTCAAGTGGAACAAATGTCTTACAAAATGATATATTTTCTACAGCATGTAAACTATTACACGTTCTTTATTTCTTGAAATTTCTTTATTTCCTTAAATACCAGAAATTTCTAAGTTAAGACCTTGAATATAATAGAGCTGTAGCTTTTTCTATATATCTATATATCTATATCTATATCTATATCTATAAATATATATATATATATATATATATATATATATATATATATATATATATATATATACTAGTATATATATATATGTATATGTATGTAAGTGTGTGTGTGCATTGTTCATTGTGTATGTGGGTAACTAGAACCATATGTTTGGGCTTAGGGCATCAATTGTCTTCGTTTCTCCTGCTTTTGTACTAATATGTATTATATATCAAAAAATGATTGTAATCAAAATATCAGCTGTAATTCTTGACTTTAAAAATTGCATTGCTAGATGGAATTTCTTTTTGATAAATCTAATAAAAGACTATTGATAATACAATATCATGCTTTTGCATAAAATATAAGTTATTTATTTAATGTATGTATGCGTTGATTACATAATTGTGCCTTAGTAGAGCTATAGGGCATTCACTCTGTAGAGCTTCAAGGGTCTCTTGATGTGCTCTGATCACAGGTCTGTGCCTCTCATGTTGCTGTCTGCAGATATGATAAAGAGCAGAGGTGTTGGCTTTTGTTCATGTTGAGCTTCAATGTGGCAGATAATTATGGTGATGTAGGAACCGGGGTGTGGGAACTACTAGCTAAGAATACGGAAGCAGGTGAAAACTGAACATAGGTGCCAACCAGGGTCTGAGCCAGGGTTCAGAAACTGGGTGCTAGAAGCAGTGACATACATAACCTTGATCCACAACCCCATAGGCACTGCATGCTAGCACCTCGGGCATGTGCGCCTCGGGTTACGCGGTGTAGCCTGGGGAAGTATTGGTCACGTGATTTTTTTCAGAAAGAGGCTGGCCGGATGTTGTCTGGAATCCAGGCATGCGCAACTGGTTTCGCGGCAATTTCAGTCTGATCCAGGGCCCGTGAAACCACGGTATACAGGATGTCATCCTATCTAGGTCAGATAGGTTGCCAAGGAGATGGGTCCAGCCTGCGGTACACAGGTTATCTATGACTCATAGTGGGAGGCAGCGAAATTTGATGACGCATGCAGAGTGCCAACTCCCTGTCTTCATACTGCTCTCAGCTAGAAGTTGGCAAAATTTTTGGAAATGTTTTGGGCATCCAATTTTTCAAGTGAAGATATTCATTATGTTCCATGGGGTTTGTTATTTTATGTAGATATGGATTCTACTCCACAATATACTCAGATTAAAAACATAAACATGTATAAACTTATTGAAATAAGGCATGATATCCTTATACTATGTCATGGGAATTATATTATGATAAAAAGATTCAATTTTATGCTCGAGATCAATATTTCAAGAAATTCCTCACAAAAAACTTGACCTGAGGGGTGATATTTTAGGGTATGGGTATTCAAAGGAGCCCAGACGCCCTGCTGGCCAAGACAAGGTGAAAACTGAACATGGGTGCTAACCCTGCTTTCCAGCATGATCTAGTATGAACATAAGGATGACATGCAGTATACAGTATTTACACCATTCTTTATATTCTATGATAGAACCATTGCCTTTGTTAATAATAACCAGCACAAAGATGTTGATTTTACAAACAGTGTATTTGGTAACAGCCATACCCTTGACCCTTTCAAAGTTTTGTGTAATAAATCTTTATTCATGATTGTTTGATTTTAAAAGTTATTTTGGAATTTATTAAGAAAGAGACAATGTGTGTCAAAGTGATCCCAGGCATGAAAGGGTTAAATAAAAAATTTCAACAATATATTAAGAACAAGTCATGGATACCATAAATATGTATTCACATATCATTATCAAATAGGGCATTCTAAACACCAGTGTAATACATGCACTAGCCAAACGCATAGCATTGATAGAGTTTGGGAAAACTTCACTTAAAAGGACTACTGATATTGTACTAAGCTCAGTGACTATAGCATAACCCACAAACCTGGATGTTGTCCAGCCTTTATTTTATAACATTCATATAAGCGTGTTCATCACTATAGTTCTCTTTGACTAGTTTTGTCTAGATTGAAAATTACTTGTTCAATTTAGCAAAATTCTGCAGAATATGTTGATAGGGTATAGATGAGTATTCATTCTTCAATTAGTTTAGAAAAGATTTCCTATTTTTTGGCCCCTGCAGGCATGAATGTCTGTGCCAATTATCAAAAATCTACTTGTACATGTATATGAATCTGCTAATATGAATAAATGCTAGGTTCACAACAAACACAAAGCACATCGATTACCAAGGAAAGCATATAGAGATACCTCATTTCAGACAGAGAAATACATCCCCTTGAACCGCAACGCCATAGGCACAGCATGCTAGCACCTAGGGTATGTGCGCCTCGGGTTACGCGGTGTAGCCTTGGTCACGTGATCTGATCTGTGCAATTAGCATGCAGCATCCTTTCTAGGTCAGATAGTTGCCAAGGAGATGGGAGGCAGCGACATTTGATGATGCATGGACAGTGCCCGATCCCGGTCTACTCATCTCAGTTTCAGATAAAGTAGTATCTTTTGATTTGCCATTCAAAAACTATCTGAAACAATCTTAAAAGAAAATGTTACAAATTGCCATCATAAGTTTCAGAACTAGCTTGCCATGTTGGGTAAGTAGTTCATGATTTCTACTTGGCTGATGTAATTTTTGGCTTGCCCTTCATAAGATATAACATAGGCTTGAATGGCATACATTATTCATCATGGATTTAATGATTTGAAAACCAGTTTCTTTTTATAATTGTGTTACATTGCATATTTCTTGTGTTTTTTTTTTTGCTGTTTTCTATATAAAAATGTATAGATTTCAGGAAATCAACTTTAGAACATTATTTGTCTATCTTGAGTGTATTTTAACTCTGTATTTGAAGAATTCAATATTTTCACCTCAGATGGTCGTTTTTGTAACCTGGGTCAGAGATTTTCCATCACAAAAGATAGAAACTCCCTGCCTGTGTGAAGGAGCTAATTTTGAAAACAATAAGTTTTTTCTCTTTTATTATTTAGCTCAAACAAACTTAATATGCCCAATGCATTCCACACAAAAGAACCTTACAGGCCAGGCAGTATACGGTTTAATTAGGCTAAAGAGGCAAATAAAAATATGGCAGGAAAGTACTGATTTGGAAAAGTAATGCCCAAAAACTGACCCAAGCCTTGGCTAAGGCCAATTCAGCAATTGAGTCCTTTCACAGTTAAAGCCCCTAGTAAAGATGACTTTTCTTCTTAAAATATCCTTTTTTTAAATCAAAAAACCGCCTGGTGATAAACATGACATTACTTCTTTAATTATTTTTCCACAAACCAGTTGTCATGCTCGTAAAAACGAATTTAGTAGCTGGAATTTAGTAGGCACAGACACGCCGGCTTGTTTACATTGCGTCACGTTACTCAGCGTGACCCACTTTTGGATCACTTTCCTTCCCATGATCCCTTGCGCGATCGGAAGTGTAAGGTGTCTTATTCTTAGCGTGAAGATTAACATTTTGAATATGGTAAAACAGGTCTGCAATTTTAAGACCCTTCTGGGAGGCTGTCATTGATCGTGATGGCTATTCCTGATAAAAAAAATGAAAACAAATCAGGGATATGAGTTTTTGGATTAAGCTCAACAATTCTAGCAAGATATTATATGATTGATTGTCATAATCTTTCACAATTGTGATTGTAATTTAAAAAAAACAAACTTTCTGACATTGAACAAAAATTAATTGTCCTGTAGGAAAAAACTTGAATGTTCAAGTGTTTGTGTGATATAAAAAGAACTAGGCTTCTGTTCATTTGTAATTTTGTAGATATTCAATTGATGACTTCTTATGGAAAAAAACCCCTGAAATGTCGACTTGCCATGTCAAGCAAGTAGGCTGGGTGCAACATGGGTTGCAAAACATTATAAGCTGAGCTGGGCAAGCTGCCCCTAAAGTTGACTTGCCCCGCCGGCACTTCCACTTGCCCCGCCACTCTGTTAAACAAAGGTTATATTGGACTTTGCCCAAAACATTACTTGCCGAGCGGGGCAAGTCAGGGTCTTGTTCAGCTTGCCTCATTGCCGTTTTTTGCCAAGTTCACTTGCAACAGGGCAAGTGGTTATGTTGCACGCTGGTAGGTAGTAAGTTCACTTGCAAATGAGCCTTTTACTTACCATATAGCAAGGCCCTGGGTCAGTGGGTGATATATATTATATTTATGAATGTAACTAGTGTTTGTTTTGAAATAGTATTAACTGGAAATACTATTTTGCATTTCAGGTTGAAAAATGCCACCCAAGAAGAAGGGGGTGGTGCAGGAGAAAACCCCTTTGATGGGGCGTGTTGGTACAAACCTCAAAGTAGGCATTGTAGGCGTGCCTAATGTGGGGTGAGTTATGTATGTTTTCTGTGTTTTTTTGTAAGTGTTAAGATGTCTTAAGAAGCATGTAATACACAATGGTTCTATATGGCGATTTTATAAAAAAAAAGATGTGATTTCAAGTTGTTCATGTGACCTATGCTCATTTAGCTGCAGCGGAGAGTGAGAGCCAGGGTCTTGGGCTGGCCAGGATTTCAAAAATTCCTGTCCAAAACAACAATTTCAAAATTTTTGCCTGTCCAGATTTAGCTAGTAATCTGCTTCAAATCCTTAAACCAGCTACATTTAATAGCCTAGTGTGTTAAAAAGAGCAATTTACACTTCAGCTATGCCCTAGAAGGTAGTTCGTTAGGAATTTATAAAATTTGGTTATAACACCCCAAAAGTAAAAATTAAAAAATTTTCATAGAAATTTTTGCCTGTCCTAACAGGAGGTTTTTTTAGTTAACTACCTGTCCAAGCCGCCTGGTCAGAGCTCTTTTAAAGTCATCTGCATTACTTTTATGTTTTCTCCTTTATTCTGATTTACTGTTTTTCACTTTTTGGATGCCATTTCTTTCTTTTTCATTGCTTAACCTATTTACTAATATTTTTCATCTGCTGTAATTTTGGTGTGGAATTTTTCTGATTTTGAATGTATGAAAGTTATGTACCAACTGCTACAGTCAATAAAGATGCATTATGCATACTTTTTGAATACTAGTAAATGTTGGAAAGACCAAGGTCAGAAGACCTATTTCGTTATGCACTACCCTAAAAAGGCCTTTATTCTGTGATATATTTCTAATGAAGGCATCATCTGGGAAATATGTGTTCTAGTGTAACTACAAATCAGAACATGTGTCCAAATCTATGCTTTATTTGTACCATGTGTTCATAGTTATCATTATATCATTCTTTCAGAAAATCCACCTTCTTCAATGTGTTAACGAAGAGTCAAGCAGCTGCTGAGAACTTCCCTTTCTGCACCATAGACCCTAATGAAAGTAAGTCCTTGTGTAGGGCTGCACACCGGAAACCGGTTGCAGACCGTAACTGATCATTAGGCTGCCTAATGATAATGATAACCGTCCCAAAATAAACCGGTTTGAAAAACCGATAAAGCAGCTATGAGGAAACTGCCTTACCTTACTGTTGACATCGCTCCGAGTACTTCCTAAGCCGTGATTCAATGAAACAACGGCTCGGCATTGGCATAAATACTTTCGTATTTAATTCTTAATGGATAATTCGTTCAAATTTAATATTCTATGGCAAAATAAAACTCATAATAATCAAATATACGATTCTGTTTCATTCAAAGAATTTGAAATCATATCTCATGGAAAAAAAACAGGTTTTGAATACGAAAGTTTGGCTATTTTTCAGAAGTTCGTCCCACGCGGTATCGTTAAAAAACCATTAAGAATCCGTATCGTTTCAAAGTTATCAGTATCATATCAAATCGTTAATTCTTAACGGTGTGCAGCCCTATCCTTGTGGCACCAGGCATAGAGACGATATTTCCATTCTGGAAGTTTTTAGAAATATCACTTTCAAGCAAATGATTATATATTTTCACCTCATTGTAATTCTGTGGTCTCCATTGAAAATAGGATGCCCAAAAATCTTACAATTGACAATTTAGGGCATGGTCTTAGCCAAAGTTTGGAAACAGGGTGTCCAAACGAAGGTTTCACAGACTTTTGGGTGTCCAAAGTGTGGTACTAAGTCCACACTACTAATGAAATAAACCATATATATATCTACAGAGTTTGCTATTTTAGGCCAGTAACTGCTTTGTTTGTATTGTAGGAGTGACACTACATGCACTAGTCTAAGATTGTCATCATCAGTAAATCCTGACCTAAACTTTTGGGTGTCCAAACTGTCAGCAAACAGTGTTCTGGGTGTCCAAATGACACGCTGGACGCATTGGTGGCTAAGCCCCTGATTTAGGGTACTTTACTTCTTTCTAAAGCCTGGCTTAAACATTCCCTGATGAGATTGATGTATCTATTTTCCTGATTGTATTGTGTCTTTGTGTATTGTCTGCAGGTCGTGTGCCGGTGCCGGATGAGAGGTGGACTTACCTCTGTGAATACTACCAGCCGGCCAGGTATGTACCCCTTAACAATGATAATAATAATGATAATAATAATGATGATAATAATAATAATAATAATAATAATAATAATAATAATAATAATAATAATAATAATAATAATAATAATAATGATAATTATGATTATGATGATGTGGATAATAATATTTTAACTACTGATGATAATGTTGAAAATAATAACAATAAGTTAATAATAATGATAGTAATAATAATGATATTAATAATGATGATGATAATTATAATAGTAATAATATTAATAACGATAGTAATAAATAATAATATCGATAATAATAATATTGGTATGATTTATAATATTAATATTGATAATGATGAACTAATTTAATAGTAATAACAATGATAAAATTTAATGATAATAATGATAACCAAATAAATATTTCCAGTTATACATTTAGTGTTTCTTTACCTTAACCAATTTATTTTAGTTGACATAAGGTGTTTTTCTGAACTTTTTTGATCTCTATGCACATGTGTGTGGTATGTTATTTCTGACCTATTTCCTGCTTTCTTACAGCAAGGTGCCAGCGTTCCTGAACGTGACGGACATTGCAGGTCTTGTGAAGGGGGCCAGTGACGGGGAGGGTCTCGGAAACGCCTTCCTGTCACACATCAAAGCCTGCGACGCCATCTTCCACATGACGCGTAAGTACAGACATCGCATAGTAATATATATATATATATATATGTATATATTTATTAGTGCTGGGACTCGGCACAAAAATGAACTCGAGCGCTCACCAAATCTAGGGACCAAAACTCGAGTCCATATCAAGTTTTCCGGCTGCATTGACAAGATCTTTATGCGAATGATTTGAAACAACATTGCTCCTCGGCATGTACCGGCACATCCCTGGCTCACATACGGTTACTGCCGCAATTGAGAATTGAGAACCGGTGCACCATAACATGGCGAAATGCGCAATTGACACAGAGACTCAAGGAAAACTGTTTTATTCTATAAAATGGGGTGGAAGTTTTAGCCGTCGCTAGGCCACACATGCATCGGAAGCATGTGTTGATACAAAAATATTGTCAGCTTGTAATTTCCGAGCGATCACATTTTGGACTCGAGTGCTCGGATCGGAGTCCCCAACGATTGAAAGCCCATGATACTAATACTGATGGATGAGTGTAATTGTTATACAGGCAATTCCTGCCATACCAAAGTCAAAGAAGCCAGATTTTTAGCGGCGTATTGCTCTGCTGGCCCCTGGTACCATGGTCTTAGCCAGCAGGGCGTCAGGGCGCCATCAGGACACCCAAACCCCTAAAAATCACACATCACGCCACCCAAAAATTGTTTTGAGAAATTAAAAAAAATGTCAAAGTCAAGCAGATACTTGAATATTTCAACCTCAATTTGACCCCCAAAACATTGCTTGAAGATATCATGCATTTTCTTAAATTATGAGTAAATACATTTTTGTGGTTTTAATCTGAATATATTCTTTGTTATCAGTGATTGTATTGTATGTTATTGTTTCAGGTGCGTTTGAGGATGTGGATGTGACTCACGTGGAGGGTGATGTTAATCCCGTCAGGGATATGGAGATTATCCACAACGAGCTCCGCCTCAAGGATGAGGAATACATCTTGAAGACCATCGAACACATGGAGAAAAATGTGCTCAGAGGCGGAAGCAAAGAAAAAAAAGCAGAATATGTACGATGAAATTAGTACTTAAAATCAGGGATTAATTTTAATTTTTCAAAAATTTAATAGGGCATATGGGAATCAGTTTGGATAAGTTCAGATGATAGTTTTTGGATGAAAATAGATGATGGATATCTTGTTTAATGTATTGAAGCCGATAGAATGATTGCCAAATTGTATATGCTTTTTGGAGTTTGTAAGTGGAACTTTCAAACTCCTTTGGGATGACTCACGTTTTCTGAGACAAAAACGTGTCTAAAGCGCCTCTGGTGATTTTTGTGTGTGAATGTTCTAAGGCGTCGTCCTCTTCAATTATGTGTGGTTTTTTTATGTGGCCTTATATGTTTTTCTGTGTAAATTTTCACTTTTTGTTTATTTTTGTCTTCTTTTGAATGTTTTATGTCACTTTGTTCCTGTGGTTGTTTTTTTCACTATGTATTCTAAAGCTTGCATCTAGCATGTTTTGGTACCAGGAGGTGCTGCCATCTATTGGGCGTAGTTGAAACTAAATTATATTGGTTATCCATGAGGAGGTGCTCATTTCACTTCACCATGGTTAGCATGGGTTTGACCTCAAGTTTTTATATCACAACCCAAAAAATTAAAAATCAAAGTGAAAACTTTAAAAAATAAATTAAGATATAGATATATATTATTTTTAAATTTAAAAAAAAATTTAAAACATTTTGAAAAAAAAAATTGAAAAAAATTGAAAATTTTTTCATGAATTTTTTTTTAAAAATTTCAAAAAAACATAAAAAAAAACATTTAAAACATTTTGAAAAAAAAATTTGAAAAAAATTCAAAATTTTTTCATGATTTTTTTTTTTTAAATTTAAAAAAAAACAAAAAAAAAAAACAATTAAAAAAAATTCAAAATAAATAAATAAATATTTTTTTTTAGATAATTTCTTTTTTTTTTTTAATTCAAAAATATATATATATATAATTTTGTAATTATATATTTCTTTATTTTAAAAAAGAAACTGATGATAAATTCTTTATCCTCCTCGTAAAAAAGGGATACAGCCTGGTATTTGCGTTCAGCCAGTCGTATCGCACGAGGCCGGAATTAACTATTTTTGTCTATATTTTATAGAGGTTTAATTTGGAGCAATGACCCTGTGTGTATTTCATTTAGTATCTATTTGTGGTGCACTTTGGAATAGATATACGGTCATGGGGGGTGAGTCACCAGCCTCATTAAAAGGGGAGTGGAGATGATTGAATGCATATCTATATCAATTTGTAAGAAAAATATCACTATTTCATCTAGTTTTTATTTAAAAAAGAAACTGATGATAAATTCGTTATCCTCCTTGCAAAAAAGAGATATGGCCTGACATCTGCGTTCAGGAGCTTTGTGGTGATCATGCCATTTGAGAAGTTTAAGGTGGCGCCAGAATATTGTTGGGGATCTTAACTGTACCATAGTTTCTTGCTCGTTATGGGTAATTATGTATAAAGTAAGAATGTGTTTTTGCATTCCTATCTAGTGTAGCTGCTTTTGTAGTTTTTATGTGTCAAAGTAATTTGTAATTGTTATTGCAATACCATCCAGTGTAGGGTCTTTTAGTTGTCTTTCAGGGTCAAAATTTATTACACAGGGGCAGGGTCTGAGCTTGGTTTTTTTAACAGGGTGTTCAGTTGGGGTTTCATGAAGACAGGGTGTCCAATCATCTTGGCTGTGAAAAAATAAGATTTGAGGGAGGCGCAGGTGAATTCAGGGGAGCCCTGGGCCCCTGGCAGCCCTAATTTCGAGCCCCGTACACTTTCCCCTATCAGGGTCTTAGCCAGATTTTCAATAATGCCTGTCCATTTTATCAGCAATTCCAAACTTCTTGCATGTCCAAATTTAGACACTCTTCTACTCTGAATCCTTTATATGCATGTCTAAATCCTATACCAACAATATATAATAGCCTATTGTTTTGAAAAAGGCGTTTTACCCTTCAGCTATGTACTAAATAATGGTTTGTTAGGAAAATATTTGGTTACTATCCTCAAAAATTCAAAATTGAAGTCCTAATTCAAGTATCCTGGATCATCCTATAGATACCCAATGGTAACAATTATTTTTAGAAAATTAAGCCTGTCTAATAAGGAGGATTTCAGGAAACTGTCGGTCCAAAAGACAGGCTGGACGGGTCCTGACTAAGTCCCTGCTGCTGCCTATAGATAAGCCAAACTACTCCCCCACCAAGGCCCAGCTTATTAAGCTAATATCCATATGTACATGCAGTCATATTGTTAGCTTAGTTTTCTGTGATCCTATACTCTTCAAGTGATTTCATGTGCAGGTGACTAGGGTGGGGCATTGTGTATTGTGTACATACAGCACTCGTGTAGAGAAGGATTGTGAGTGTTGATGCAGAAAGGGAATATCTTCCTGCCCTGTTGACTATCGGTGCACTGATGATGTCAATATTGTAACTAATGAAATCAGCTTAACCCTTTCCTGCCTGGAGACATCCTTGAAGGGTCTTAGCCAGGATATAGAAACTGGGTGCACACATTTGCCCAAAATTGCCCATTGTAAAAGTTTTGGGCTTCCAAATTTTTAAGGGGGACCACACTATACTCCGATTTCAATCATAGTCATGTAAAAATCTATCAAGATAAGGCGTGATATCATTATACAATGTCATATTACATGTTTAAGATTGACATTTTTTGAATTTCCTCACAAAATAATTTGGGTGTCTTCGGGATGCTTTAAAAGGGTTTAGGGTCCAAAAAGACACCCAATCGCCCTGCTGACTGGACCCAGGGTCTTAGGCAGAATTTAAAAAAAGGGTGTCCACTGTCCAAAACTAGCATTTGTAAAATGTTTGGGCTTCCAATTGTTCAAGGGAGATCACAATATTCTCAGATTACAACCACTGACAATTGTTTATTAATTGAAATAAGGCATAATATCCTGATACAATGACATATATGGGAGTTATATTAAAGTGAAAATTCAAACATTCTTGAAATTTAAGAAATTACTCTCAAAAAGTTAGGATGTCCTGGCCCTCTTAATTCTTAGGTGGACAAAAATATATACTAGATCGATGACAATCAGAAACGAGTATCTATTCATTAAATTTAGGCTTAATATCAATATACAATGTCATGGGAATTATTTTGAGGTCGAAAACCTTAGTTGTAGGACTGAAATTGACATTTCAAGATATTATTCCTTATCAAATATCTGGTTGTCCTAGTAGAGGGTGTTTTTTGAGAGTTAATAGGTTGAGAGATACAATCACACCTACCCAGTAGCTGGGTGTATAAAGACAGGGAGTGGGCACTGTGCATGCATCATCAAATTACGCTGCTTTGCACTATGAGTCATAGATAACCTGTGTACTGCTGGCTGGCTGTCGCGGTCCCAATCTCATGGCAACCTATCTGATCAGATAGGTACTAGCTTGCTGTGCCTATGGGGTTGCGGATATAGGGGATGTCTCTCCCTGCCAGTAGGTACTCCAGTAGTGGTGGCGGCATCCCATTATAAACCTAACTCTGCCTGGGATCCAGGCTAAGCAGAATGCAGCAGAGATTATGCCTTGTTATTACATAACCAATGCTATACTGGGCACCTTGGGTAGATAAAGGATTCTGCGGGGGTGTCATTTCCCCCCAATCTGGCCTTAGCCTGGGTTTTCTTAACAGGGTGTTCAAATGGGGAGGATTTGCTGTAATTATTGTCATTACTATAGTGTAAAGTAGTAAAGTATTTTAAATATCTACTTATTTTAGTACTTCAAATATTTCTGTCCTGTAAAGGGGGTGTCATTTTCTCCCAATCTGGTCTTAGCCTGGGTTTTCTTAACAGGGTGTTCAAGTGGGGAGGATTTGCTGTAATTATTCTCATTACTATAGTGTAAAGTATTTTAAATATCTACTTATATTTAATTTTTTAAAAATTTCTGGCCTGTAGTGAGGGTGTCATTTCCAACCAAATTTGTTATTGCAATACCATCCAGTGTAGGTTCTATTAGTTGTCTTTCAGGGTCAAATTTTTTTATACTCAGTGGCAGGGTCTGAGCCTGGGTTTTCTTAACAGGGTGTTCAGTTGGGGTTTCATGAAGACAGGGTGTCCAATCATCTTCGCTGGAAAAAATTAAGTTACCTTTTAAGAGTAAAGCTTTTTAAATATCCTTTATAATTAATATTTCAAAATTTTCTGACCTGTAGGTAGTGTGTCATTTTCCCCCTTTTTGGTTCCATCCAGTGTTGCTTATTATAGTTGCCTGCCAGGGTCAAATTTTTAACAGTTTCTTCAAGTGGGGTTTCAAGAAGGCAGGGTGTCCAAACATTTTCGCTGAGAAAATTAAGTTATCTTACTGGATTACAGAGCTGTTAGCGTCTTAAAAACCTATTATTCGGACCATGACCAAATATTTATACAGTTGTGATGATATAAAAATAACACAATAATAATTCATGTAACAAGAAATATAAAACAGGGTTTATCCTAGGTAGGCAAAATATTAAAACATAACCCTAATCACTATCAGAAAACCACCCCAAAAAAGCCAAATTAAAGCGTTTTACAATTTACCAAAAATTTAAAATCAAAGTGACATAAAATTATAAAAGGCGAAAAATTAAAAAAATTAAGAAAAAAGACAAACTCATGACGCCATTGGCGTTTCTCTTGTTTTACCATGTGCTTTTTCACTTGCATAGAACACTTTCTTATATTTGTCAAAAAGTCACAGATTTCAACCAAACTGTTGGACTAAACACTTATGCTGGTGGTGGCTATTTTGGCCAACACAAAATAATGCAAAAAACCCACTGAAAAATGACTGAAACCTTGACACATGCATACTTATTTGAGAATACTCAGTGAGAGCTATCCAATCAATACCAACATGACAGGGTTTAGATGGTTTTCAAAAATCGTTGCGTTCTTGTGCTTTGGACAGAAGTAGTCTCAGCGTTGGAAGGGTTAACATTGTGAATTCCTGGTCTCAATCCCAAATTTAACTTTTTGGACTTCGTTTTGACTTCAGATTGAGTATAAGGCCACTCCAATTTAATTACTTGTCTTACGAGCTTTTTTTGGAAAAAAAATCCTGTCAGACTCCAAAAAAAAAGAAAAAAAAGTTATCTTTGGTGTCTTACGGACGAAAGTGGTTTTGAAATTTTCTGTCAGACTCCAAAAAAAAAAAAAAAAAAAAGGGCAAGTTTTAAGAATATTCTTTGTAAGTGTGATTTAATCAACTACAGAAAGCTATCATTGCTGTAGTAGAGCCTCAGACTTGAGGAGGTATACCTCCCACCCTTCAGGTTACAGGGATTAATAGATTGATTGATTTTATTAAGTTGAGAATAGGCTGGTAGAAACATATCGCTACCAGTCCTAGTCGTCAGACTCTAAAAAAAATAAAATAAATCAAAAAAGTCACATTTTTCAACTTTTTTTTTTATTCCGAAATGGCTCATTTCCTACCTCCTGAGCACGTAAGACAAGTAAATAAATTGGAGTGGCCTAACCCACAAAAGAGCCTTATTTGACCTTTGACCCTGTTTTTTGTTTCAGGAGGTGCTGGTGAAGGTGCGCACCCTGCTGCAGGAGGATCAGAAAGCTGTCAGATTCGGCACCTGGACCGGAGCAGAGGTGAGTTGTAGGTGGCGCCAGGGGCTTAGCCGCCTATGCGTCTAGCGTGTCATTTGAACACTTTTTTTTTGACAGTTTGGACACCCAAAGATTTTTGTCAGAATTTCCTGATGATGACTTTTCTTAGAAGTTGTAGAAGCTGTAGTGTCACTTTTATAAGACACACAAAGCAGTATCTGTCCTAAAAAAGCAGAGTCTGTAAATATATAGGGTTTGCTTTATTAGTATGTACTTTGTACCACACTTTGGACACGCAAAAGTCTATGAAACCTCTATTTGGACACCCTGTTTCCAAATATCGGCTAAGACCCTGGTTGTAGGCGGCACCAGGAATCGTTCAGAGATTGGGGCTCATTTAATACTGATAATTTCCGGTGGATGATAGAATAAATCAATGTCAGAATAAATCAATGTCTTAGCCAGCAGGGCGACTGGGTGTCTTTTGGACACCCAAACCCTCCATTATAACCCCTCAGGACACCCCAAATTATTTGTGAGTAATTTCTTAAAGTGTCAATTTCAAGCATGGAATTTAAATTTCTCCCTCACAATATAATTTACATGACCTTGTTTAAGGATATCATGCCTCATTTCAATAAGTAATTACATGTTTATGGTTGAAATCTGAGTATATAGTGGTCCCACTTGAAAAATTGGACGCCCAAAAGCTTTACAATTGATAATTTTGGGCACCCAGTTCCTAAATCCTGACTAAGACCCTGGCAAGCAATTGTTCAGTAATGTCCTAACACTAGTTATGAGACAGCAAGTCAGGAAATGCTGCAAATCTTCAGTCTTTATTCAAATAATAATTAGGCCTAAAAAAAGAAATTGTTTGTTTCCGGTAACGGTCTGAAAAGAATTAGGGTAGGTAGGTCGTTACGTTGATTGGGAGTTGGAAGGGCAGAGAAAAAATTAAGGGTAGGTATTATTTTGAATAAAAACTTGTTAGGGTAGGGTTACAGGAAACAAACAACTTTTTTTTTAGGCCTTACCTTTTCTGAAATAAGCAAGAGACTTGATTGCATACTGTATACCATGTTGTATTTTGCAGCAGTATAATTAATGCATACTTTGTGCACCCTGGAGTCCACATTTATTATTTAAACCGTGCACCTTCATTTGGATTGGATATCCAATCCCTATTCTAGTATCGTACAAAACAAAAAAATATGGTCATTATGTATTTGAATTTGGTTTTTGATGAACACTTTCATTTTCAGGTAGAGGTATTAAATCAGCATCTCTTCCTCACAAGTAAACCAATGATATATCTCGTCAACCTCTCAGAAAAAGATTACATTAGGAAAAAGAATAAATGGTAAGTTGGTGCTGTATGCTCCTATCTTTTAACAAATAAAAATGTATTTTCAAGTCCCTGGAATCTATGGGCTTTGTTATTTTACAAAGCAGGATGCCATTACTACAAGATGTAAAATAAGACCATATCTTGCCCTGCTTAGCGAGTGCCTGCGGGGCAAGTAAATTTCAGGTTAAGCTTGCCACGCTTGGCATGTAATGTTTTGGAACCTATGTTGCACCAGCCTAGACACATTTCTTTGCAGCAGCCCATGCAAGTATAAATATTTTGAAAACCTGATAGTTTATGACAATGATAATGAAGTGCATTAAAGACATTTAATTGTGAGCAGACCAGGTATTTTATATGACTCTGTGCCTGGTAACATGGGTCCCTGATCACAGAAACCATCAAGATTTCACAGCGAAAGATAGCTCTATTAAGTAGCTAGGTTAATGATGAATATACAGGTGAACTTGGATATGACGGACTCAGTGGGACCAGGAAAATTGGTCCGTCATATGCAAAATCTATCGTATAGTACATATGACGAATACTTCATATGTATCAGACTGGGACCTTGAGCATATCGTCTGTCATTTGCAAAAATCCGTCATACAGTGGTCCATCGTATCCAAGTTCGCCTGTACATGCAACAGCACATGCCTAGACAACTGTGCTAGCAGTAGCTGGCAGGTAACTCGGCAACTGGTATAGGAATTCAATATCTTAACCCTTATGCTGCTGGTGGCTAAGTTAGCCAATACAAAATGATGCAAAAATCCTGAAATATCACTGAAACCCTGGCAAATGGGTACTCATCTGAGAGTACTCATCAAGAGCTTTCCAATGAGTACCAACATGACATGGTTTAAATGGTTTTCTAAAATCTTTGCGTTTTTGTGCATTGGACGAAAGCAGCCTTAGCATCGGAAGTGTTAACTGTAAATTGTTTGTTTTTCAGGCTTTTAAAGATCAAAGAGTGGATTGATGCCAACGACCCCGGATCTCCCATAATTCCATTCAGCGGCGCTCTTGAAACAAAGCTGCTGGATTTTGAGACCGATGAGGAAAGGAAGACCTACCTTGAGACAGTCAAGACAACTGGGTAAGATGCGCAGATGAGAACATCAGTGTGTGCCTGTCGTGGCAAGCATACATCAATATTTACCACAAATATTTGGTGGCACGTAGAAAACTGCTATATAATGTGTAAGAAAATTTTGGAGCATTATTGGCTTGATCAGTTAAGATTAGGTATATGGTTTTATAGAAATGGGATATCATTACTCATTAGTTACGCCCTGTTTGAAAGTGCGGTCTAGTCTGATGTCCACACAAAGTCATCCATATCCCATTTAGCTACACCTTGTAGGATACAGATGACTGAGGGCGGATCGCAGGCTGGACAGCACTTCAAACAGGGAGTAAGAAATTCATCACCAGCCCTTTCATGGTAAAGAAGCAAATACATCTCATAAACTTTAAAAATAACCTTATTCTTTAAATATGAAATACAACAGTGAACAGTATATACAAGTTCAATATTAGATCTGCAAATGTGTGAACTGCTCCAGATCGACCAATCAGCATCGAGAACCGCAGGAGAGCAGGTGATAAACTCTCTACTTGTATATTTCCAGTGCCCTCGACAAGATCATCGTGACCGGTTACAAAGCTCTTCAGCTCATCTACTTCTTCACTACTGGCAAGGACGAGGTCAAGGCCTGGACAATACAGGTCAGTACACTAGCCTAGTTAACTCTGCTCCTGCCAGGTCTGGATAAAGTCGGACCGTAAGATCTGGGGCTCAGCTGCCAGGTCTGACTTTATCCTGACCTCCCACAGAAACACTAGAAAAGACTGGCTTACCAGTCTAAATTACCCTCTTTCCTCCCCACAATCTACATGCCACTAGTCTATTTTGAAAGCCCCCTCTTCTAGCTTTATTTTGATACCAGACATGTGGGGATAGCCCCAAGTTTTGTTAGAGTATGGTGTCATTGAATTGTAAGGTACTTAATCACCAGGCATTCTGCTGAATGTACTGGTTTCAGGGGCATATAGAGCCAGTAGGGGGTCTGGCAGGACTAGAGTTAAGAGTAATAGATGTATCTAGAGGTATTCGGCCGCAATCTATGCTATTATCAATTATGAAAAAAGTACACTGTTATTGTTTCAAAAATTTAATGCTCACAATAAAAAGTTTATATTTTTCTAAGTTTTGCATCTCGACAACCCATAAATTTCACAGAAACCGCACATAAATAAATAAAATATACATGTTCGCATTCTGGTTAACATTCTGAAGTACATGTAGTTACTTGGTACCATTCTAGCGCTGACATTGTGGTACATAACACCTGGAATGATGGATTATGATCAATTTATCAACCAATATTCTAATATCCCCACCAGGCCATGGACATATCTGATTTTTGCTAAACCGCAAATTAAAGTGTTTGTTGCTTTGTGTGTTTGTAGAAAGGCTACTAGCCCCATCAGACCAAAGATCTTCCTGATTATTGCTTGACCATGCTTAGAGTGTTTGTTGTTGTGTTTTTGCTGAAAGGGTACAAGGCTACTAGCCCCATCAGGCCTTAGATCTTTCTGGATATTTCTAGACTGTGCATTTATAAGTGTGTTTTTGCAGAAAGGATACAAGGCTAATATCCCCAGCGTGCCCCAGCACTTTCTGATTTTTGCTGAACCGCATATTACTGTTTCTTGCTGTGTGTTTGCAGAAAGGGTACAAGGCTACTAGCCCCATCAGGCCTTAGACCTTTCTGGATATTTCTAGACTGTGCATTTATAGGTGCGTTTTTGCAGAAAGGATACAAGGCTAATATCCCCAGTGTGCCCCAGCACTTTTCTGATTTTTGCTGAACTGCATATTACTGTTTCTTGCTGTGTGTTTGCAGAAAGGATACAAGGCTACTAGACCCATCAGACCACAGATCTTCCTGATTATTGCTAGACCGTACATTGATAAGTGTGTGTTTGCAGAAAGGATACAAGGCTAATATCCCCAGCATACCCCAGCACTTTTCTGATTTTTGCTAAACCGCATATTACTAAGCGTTTGTTGTTGTGTGTGTTTTCAGAAAGGGTACAAGGCCCCCCAGGCGGCTGGCAAGATCCACACAGACTTTGAGAAGGGTTTCATCATGGCGGAGGTGATGGGGTACGCAGACTTCAAGGAGGAGGGCTCTGAGGCCGCTGTAAAGGTAGGAATACAACTGTTAGCAGGGCAATGTGTAGAGGTCGGATTCGCCACTAAAAGCTGGACAGCTGGAGCAGTCGCTGAAACTGGCGAGCGATAAATCGACATGTTACGAGCCATAACTACCCATTGCATGTGCGGTTAAATCAACAGCTGAGCAAAATAAATGGCTGTCAATCACGCTAATTTAGAACCGCCCCTTGCCAGTCTAAGGCAATGAGCAACGTAAATTGCTGTCAATCACGCTAATTAGAACAGGCCCATGGCTGCCTAAGCCAATCACGTCCTGCTATCATGCGATCTCGATGGGATCCCACGTGGGAAAGACGTAAGCAAGACAAAAAACATGGCTGATGAATCAGTAATGCGTGCAATGTGGCTTTGTTTACATTTTCGGCGAGCTGTAATGGCGACTCGAGTGCTCGGAGGAGGCTGCAATACGAGCAAAAGCTTGAGCTTCCGATTAATCGTAAGAGCACTAGTAACATGTGTTTATAATGTACAGCTAGCTGAGGGCATCCTGGCATAAACGAAGGCCCAAGGTCCAGCTGTGATGCCTGAAGGTGTACATTGAATGCACATACTATAATGCTGAAGAGTCATTAAGTTGTTTATCATTGCTCCCCTACATCAATACTATTTTGTGTAATATTGGTCTAAATTCATAAATATAGGAGCTAAGTAAAACATTTCACATAAAACAGCCGAAGGCTCATGTACAACTTAAGGTATAAATCCATACCCATAGTTTATAAATATTGACTATTTTTATTGTTCCAGCTTTATTGTTTTTATTGTTTTTATTGTTTATTGTGTGTGTGGCATTGGAATAGTTAAAGATAAATTACATTTTCATGCTGGCCCTACACTAGGGACTTAAAGCTAAAAAGACTGGTCTCTTCTACGTTGTTGAATAAGAAGGCTAAAAATTATTCACTTAAATTAATTCACTGAATAATTGCAATTTGAACATAATGCCTTAGATTGATCGAACCATTTTTTTGCTTTTACACTTCCCAATATTCACCAATTACAGGTGAACTTGGGTATGACGTACCACTGTACGACAAATTTTTGCATATGACGGACGATATGCTTGGTCCCAGTCTGATGCATATCAAGTATTCGTCATATGTATACGACGGATTTTGCATATGACAGACCAATTCTCCTGGCCCCATTGAGTCTGTCATATCCAAGTTCACCTGTACCATTTTCTTTGCTTTTACACTTCCCAATATTAACCAATTATTAATTTTCTGAAATTCCCCTCTTTCAGGCGGCAGGAAAGTACAAGCAGAAAGGGCGTGATTACGTGGTCCTGGACGGAGACATCATTCTATTCAAATTCAACGCTGGAGCAGGTCTACAGGGCAAGAAGAAATAGTGACCTTGACCTTTGACGTCTTGATGACCTTGACCTCTTGCAGTTCGTTACAGGGAATCCTGGGATACTTCCCTTCCAGGGCACATGTTAATGTTGGCTGCAGATTGAGATAATAATCTGGTTTTGGGTGTAATTTTGGTACCTTAAAAGTTTTATCTTTTCAGTCATAAGATATGATCGTTTCCTGCTTAGAACTCCCAGTCTTTATGCTCAGACTGTTTTTGATAAAACTTAGGAATAAACCAAACATCGGAAAAGCATTCAAAGTTGTTGATATGGCTCTAATAAGCATTTTTGCTATAATCATTTTTTCAAAATATCAAAATATGCCTTTTTAGATATCCTGAAAACAAATATTTTCTCAGTTGGCAGACATTGGATTACTAATGCCCAGCCTTATTCATCTCCCGACTGTTATTCCTTGCATCCTATTTCCAGAGCTTCCTTTTTAAACTATTTTTTTTTCTAATTTAGATTACAAATCAGTAAATATGGGTTTGGATGATTTTTATTATGATATCAGTTTATCTGCTTTATGCCTATTACCAGCATGTGCATGTTTATTTATATATATATATATATATATATATATATATATATATATATATATATATATATATATATATTTATATATATATATATATATTTGTATAAATATATGTATGTATATATATTTGAAGGGTACCCAACCTGAAACACCTAATCAATTTTGCAGCAAAGTTAAGATGTCACTTCTTAGTGAGGACATTGTGAGAAAGAACCTGAAATACAAAATCAATTATACTGTTCATTAGTTCAGATAAACCTTATGTTTGTTGTCTGTTATGCAATGTGTATAAGGAATGTAGCTTGGTAAGATTTCTCTTCCTATGAAAGAGAGTGGTCAGAAAATTGCCATCCAAACATACTAACCTTTTGGCCAAATAGCCAATGTGATCGGAGCCAGAAATAAAACAGAAATCATGTGCTATATTTAAACCACAAATTCTCACCTTGTCTCTATTTTCTGAGAGCCTTTAATTAGGTTTTACACCTGTCCGGACAAAGCCAAGTTATACTTGTACCGTAAATCCATAACGAAAAGTCTGAAAATGAACCTCATCTATCATGTAATGATCCTTTCATGTAAGATTATGCAATGAAATGAATGGAAGAAGGTGCAAATTTTCACTTGATACTTCTTTGCCTGTATTGTCTTTTCCCTGGCTTACATATGGAAACCAGGATACTGCTATGCTTTATTCCTAGTTGCAGAGATACAATTCAATAGCGCAATACATTAAAATATGTACAGTATAGTATGATACTCCTTTATGGCGGAAGGTGAGCCATGGTTCTAAGTTCTAACCCTGCCCTATTCCATAATTTACTGAGAAAGAATGCTTTACAATACTGTCTAGGGACAAGAGGCAAGTCTTTATTCAGGCTTGCTATTTCAGGTATTGTACTGAGAAACAAACCAATACAATGCATTCTTAGGAGATTAGGTGAGCCATGCTTTGCCAAGAAATAAAACGTGTGAAAGAAATGATGCATGCTGACGTGTTCTTTTTCTCCATTGATATTTAGAGAATCATTTATTAACCCATATGACCTTAACACTGACCTGCCAAGTAAGATTGAGGTGAACTTAGAGTTCCAGACAGCTCCCTAGAGATTGGCATCTTTAAAATATTTGAGATTAGATATATTATCATCATCTCCATTCTGATTCTAGCAGCTGATTGGTCAATTTCTTTGTTTTACTGGACTATTGGGCTTCTAATATTGTAAAAGTGCCAGGATGTTGATTTGTTATGGGAAATTCTAGCGAAGGAAAGGACTTTTGCCCAACTAGAAATTGACCGTTTCAAGTGATTTAAGCAAGTGGAGTATGTCACACCTGCACCATGGTATGATGCTAGTCATGATCAAGTCATCTCTTGAAACATTGTTCATCAGCTCTGAAATTGTTTACTTCAAATGAGACAATCTGTACATCAAAGGTAAGGGGGTGGTGCATCTGATGAACATATTTGAATACACAAGAAAGACAATTCACTCGGATTCCAATGCAGAAAGAAGCAATCAACCCTTTTCAATTGATGGAATGCGTTTGGCAAATCCATGCGTTTGGCAAATGCAGCTTCTGGACCAGACCATATCCACTACCAAATCTTGAAACATTTCCTTGTATCTTCTCTCCAGTTCCTTCTTCTATAAGATCTTTAATACTATTTGGGAAGTGGAGAGTTTCCACCTCCTTGGAGAAAAGCCACCATCATACCTATTGCCAAGTCAGTAAGGTATTCCAAAAATCCAAATAATTACCGCCCTATGGCATTTACTAGCTGTGTCAGTAAGACTATGGAAAGAATGAACGATGACCGTCCTGTTAGCTTTCTGGAATCCTCTACACTCATCACGGAAGCCCAAGGTAGCTTCAGTATAAACCAGAAGCGCAATGGATCAACTTGTGCATTACAAAACTTTTTGTAAGAGAAGAATTTATAAATGGGCAACATTTTAAACATATTTGACCTTGAAAAAGCATATGACACCAATTGGAATTATAGCATTGTGAAAGATTTATATGACATAGACCTCTGAGGACGTTTGCCCGTTTTTGTTCAAAAACTATTATCTGAAAGAAAATTTAGAGTCAGTAGGGACTTCCCTCTCTGTTTGTTCTTTTCATCAAGAAATGGGAGTTCCTCATGGTAGCATTTAAACTGTCATCACTCTATTTTTGCTAAGTAACAGCATCACTAACTGTATAAAAATAGTGTTGACAATTCTCTATTTCAGATGACTTTGTCGTCTCATATCAGTCCAAACATATGCAAACCATAGAAAGACATTCGGAATTTCGTCCTTCGCCAAAAATACACTGCCTAACCCCAAATCACTGGCGACTTTCTCGTACATCCCGGGTGGGATTTGAACCCTGGCAGTGGTGAGGGACAGCTAGCTGTCAGTGTAACTAGTGTTGGATCCTCAGTTTCTTGTTGGAGTTTTTGCTGAATGGATAGCAGCCATTCTCCCTTAAGGGTCCACATAACGAGATTTGCGTGACCCTCGACCCCCTAGGGAAAAATACTGCATGAATACTGGCTTACTTGGTATCAGCCAGTAGCTAGGATCAATGTGCATCAGAGTCATGCATAACTAGTGTCCTAACTCTAGTAGAAATTTTTTTTCTGAGGCCGGAAGAGCAACAAGGCGAAACGGACTAACGTGTCCTCAGCAAAGGTTAAAATATGATTTTGTGTGAAAAGATTAAAAAACCGGATTGTTTTAGGAAAACCTCATCTATATTTATTGGAAATATTTTGAATTTTGATATTTCTGACGCAAGAACAGAATATTTCATTTTGAAATATACTTTAGGTAGGTCTGTACACGTGTCTTCAATTTTTGTTTGTACATTTCGCATCAAGCTATTTTAGGCGGGACATGTACCATATTAAATAGTATTCAATGATTTTTTGGTCTCTACATCTGCGGAAACATCTCAACTTTTCGATAAAATAACAAAAAGTCTGAGACCAAGTTTTAAGAAAGGCCCACAGACCTCGAAATGGGGTAAGGTTGGTGCGTATCGATAACTAGCGCAACTTACGATCGCATTATACCTCCCTATACATGTACTCGTGGAAGATCTTCTTTTTGCATCTAAAAGACCTTCAGGCATAGTACAAATAACGATTGTAACAAATCCAGAAAGAATTATTTCTAAGCCTGCAGGGAAGCATAAGTTCGAAAAACCGTCACGTACAAACGTTGTGTAAGTTTCTAGGCAATCCGACATTGCCATCTATCGACAAGCCTACAGACTAAAATAATGAGGTTATGGCCTCGTTTTCATTTCTGACGTCAAGAAGGGATGTTAGGCCATGCTGCCAGACTCGTCAGAATCAGCGGTGAGTGTTTTTTTCATAAAATTTTTCGATTTCTAATCATGGGATCTTCGAAAAATCGGTGTCATTTTAGGGGTAGGCTAGCATAGAAGCTCCGCTAACAGAAATTTTAAGATGTCTGTGCGTAATTTGCCGTAAGTTTAGACAACTTTGAAATGTTTTGCTCGTAAATGAATCAAAACAACATGGCGGGGGGGTATTTACATCTCGATTTGAGTTGAGGACATTTTCGTTACGTGTTGTTTCATTTGTGCGTTACGTTTTTGAGGACATGGCTTATTTTGACACTTTTCTTTACTTTTTCAGCTGGATAATGTATTCTACACGGCTCAGACCCCTTCCCCTAAGCAATGCAGAGCGGCAACGGCGATATAGGGCGAGGAAAATTGCTGCAATGGGTGATACCTTCTTGAAAAGAGAAAGTGAAAGGGTCAAAGCTTATCAGAAGAAGGTAGCAGACATGACCGACGAAGAGAAGGCAAGGAGCAGGAGGTTAACAAATATAAGGGTCAGGAGACACCGTAAGAAGAAGCGGGAAGAGAAACTGGCTGCTCAGGCTGATGTGGTGGAAGATGAGGACTGGTCAAGTGATGGATCTATCAGTAATGATGATGAGACGGATGATGGTGGTGATAGCAGTGATGGTGGTGATAGAGCACAGGAACTCAGAGGTATGTATTTCAACATTTATTCATTTATTTATTCCTGCACTTAGATGTTCTTGCTGTGAATAATAAGGTTACTGTTTTATATTCCTGTTTACCTGCTGATTTACTTTTGAATGTATGTACTGTTCTGAACTGGTGCTAATCATAATTTACTGTACATGTATGTACCTACCTGATATTTGTCTTGCATCTGCTTAGAAGTAGAAATGTTCTGAACTGGTGCTAATCATTTACTACATAAACCTACCTGATATTTGTCTTGAATCTGCTTAGAAGTAGAAATGTTCTGAAGTGATGCTGATATTTATTGATCTGTTAATGATTACAATTGCAAATTTATTATAACCACATACCTACCTGATATTTGTCTAAGTTAAACTTTGAAACAGCTTTCGTGACACACTTTCTTCCTCTTATTCATACATTTGTTTAATTGTCTACTTTCAGGTACACTGATTGTGAAATTCCCCCTGAGGAAGAGGAGAAGACAAGCTGCAGCTGTACCCACTACAAAGTCTCCTCGAAAGAAGAGAAAGAAACATGTCGCCCGAGTTGGTACTGGTCCAAAGTCTACAAGTTCTCCAAAGAGGAAGAAAAGAGGTGTCGCAAAAGCTGTTTCAAAATTGAACCGACAGCTTACAAAGCATGAGGAACAGATCAAGAATCTCAAAGCTCAGAAACGGAAATTCCAAAGGAAATGCAAGAAGCTGGAGGAAATGATGGAGAAGAAAGGATCAAGTGACATTTCAAGTATTTACAGTAGTACTAGCACTGTCACATCTCCAAGCCAGGGGACTTCAGTTTTGGATAGGTGGTCTCCAGTGGTTCATCCAGCTCCAGTGGTAGTGCTAGAACCACTGGAAGCTATGCAAGCTGAGCAAGGCATCACTGCTCAGACACCACTTAGCAAGACCAACCAGCTCATTCGAAACAGTGGCCTTACCCCAAGGAAAGTCCCAGCTGTCATCAAGAAGAAACTGATCTATGCGAATGTGGTGGAGGATGAACTACAAACTGCAGCAAAGAAAAGTGACCAACACAAGGAGGTTGTGGTATCACTTCTCAAAGGCAAACAGCTCAAGAAATACAGACTGAAAAAGCAACTCAGCCGACAGTTAAATGTCTCAGAGAAGTTCCTTCGCAAAAGGAAGGACAAGTCTCTCAAGTGTCTAGAGAGAAGGCGGCTACTTGCCAAACAGAAAGAGCTCGAGAGACAGGTTAGGTCTTTCCTAGAGAGAGACGACAACTCTAGGATGAACCCTGGCAAGCAGGACTGCTTGACAGTTGATGGAGAGAAGGTCCAAACAAGGATCCTCAATGACTACCTCTACATCTTATATGAGAAGTTCCTTGCTGAAAATCCTCAAGTGAAGATCAGCAAGTCATCTTTCTACAAGCTGCGACCCAAGCACATCAGACATTCCAATTGCTTGAAGCCGAACAACTGCTTGTGCCAGAAGCATGAAAACTCCACCTTGCTTCTCAGATCCCTGAAGAAGGTACTGACAGAACCCCTCACTCCAAGTCCTGATGTCTTTGTGAAATCTTACCAGACCGAAGAGGCAGTTAAGGGGTTGGTGGATAAAGTCACAGCCACTGAGGTTACTGTCCAGCAGTGGCAGAGAGTTCTAGATGCGAGAGATGGCAAACGCAGAGTCAAGGTTGTCAGTACCGACATGCCACTGTCAGAATTCAAGGACAAGTTTGTGCAAGACTTTGACACATTTTCAGAGCACAATGCCAGAGCTAAAACTCAGTACACACAGCTACGCCAGCTGAAAGAGAACCTGCCAGCTAACCGCATCATAATCCAGATGGATTTTGCAGAAAACTTCACGTGTGCCTCTACTGATGCTGTCCAGAGTGCATATTGGAACCAGGCTACTGTTACATTACACCCCTGTGTAGTGTACTACAAAGAGGGAGAACAGTTGAAACATACAAGCTATGTTTATGTATCTCATTTGAATCATCACAACTCCAGTATGGTGATCGCTATTCTGAAAGCACTCATAAAGAAGGACCTTCAAGCTCTGATCAGTGAAAGGGGAATCGAAATGGTCCATTATATTACAGATAGCCCCTACTCACAATATCGCAATAGGGTGATGTTCGCTGCTGTTGCTAATCACAAAGACCTTTTTGGCATCGAGGCAAGGTGGGACTATTTTGAGTCAGGTCATGGGAAGGGTCCCTGTGATGGCATTGGGGGCAGTGTCAAAAGGATGGCTGAGCAAGCAGGCAAACATGGAACACCTATGGCTGATGCAGATGACTTCTTCAAATGGGCATCTGAAACTGGTGGAGTTGTAAACTACACTTGGATTGGCCAAGAGGAGTATGATTTAGCCCAGAAAGAGGTGAACATGCTTCAAGCCCAGATTGCAGCTGTGAAGGGCACTGGCAAGCTCCATGCAGTGAGGAGGGGATGTGATGCACATCATGTTTTATGGAGGGATACTTCTTGTAATTGCATTCCAGAGTGTGGCAGTGAATGCAAGTGGGAGGAATGTAGTCTCCTTCCTCCTAAGGCAAAAGGCAAACTCAACAAATTCACCCCATGTCTTCAGTGTAATTGGCTCTGCTTCTGTCCCAATGGTCCAGTTCTAGTTTTGGTACAGGAAGAGTCAAGCACCACTGACCCTACTCCTACTACTGCAGTTGACCAGGGTGCAACTGAACAGGATGGTGGAGGTGCAACTGTACAGGATACAAGTGGTGGAGGTGAAACTGTACATGAGGATGGCCAGGGTGCAACTGTACAGGATACAAGTGGTGGAGGTGAAACTGTACATGAGGATGGCCAGGGTGCAACTGTACAGGATACAAGTGGTGGAGGTGAAACTGTACAGGAGGATAGTCAGGGTGCCAATGAATCTCAAACTGAAACCCCAGTGCAACTTGATAACAGTGAAAAGGAATCTCCTGATATGGATTACATTGAAGTAGTAGACACAGATCAGTTGCAAGCAGGTGTGTTTGTGATCACTAAGTATGATGACATATCTTACATAGGTAAGGTGACAGATGTTGAAGAAGATGAAATTGAAGTCACCTTCATGACTACTCATGGCAGGGGTCAGGCTCAGAAGTTCAAGTGGCCTAAACATGAAGACAAGGTCTGGGTGATCAAATACGCTGTGCTGGCAATTGTAGATGAGCCTGAAGCTGCTAGAAGGTTCTTCACTCTTAATGCTACCTCTCTGGATAAATTTCTGGCAATCCAGCAGACCGATGGGAAGTGAATAACTGGTTAAGCAACGTACAAACTAAGTGTATTCACACTTCATTTCCTGAGTTATTTCAAATGTTCTGTTGCATGTTTAAATGTAAAGGTTTCATAACTTCTATGCATAATCATTACATCTGTTAAAAGTATTAGGGATGCTGGTTTAAAGTGTTTAAACCATTTTTATATTGTATGTTTCTCAAAATGAGTCACAAATGACATTGTGAAGATGTTTTATCTCCAATAACATTCCAAATATGTGATTTATTCAATGTTACAGTTGTGTTCGATTTTAGTTTGCAAGTATTACTCCAATCTAGTCATTACTTACTTCCTTTAATGATGTTCAAAGGTCTAATCATTTTGGAGAAGATCTGCGCAACTTACATAACTTACTCAAACACTCCATTTTGAAGTTCAGTAGTAGTGTAAAAGTGCTGGGAACTTGCATTATTTATTTTGTTTGTGTCATTCTATTTTTATGAGTGGACTTTTAAGTATTTAAGGGTGCCATTGTGTCATTATGTGATCATAAAAGTGATAATTCCATATCTGTGTCATGAAAAAACCAGATATTTTGTACTGATGCTGTGCCAAAGCAATAATTTTGATGTGATTTCAATAGCACAATGTATAACTTTCCTATATATATGGTAATAATAGACATAAGATGCTTACCTACCTAGTTTTAAGCCTTCACATTGAGATACAACTTATGGTAGCAGACCTGAAACCTACAAACTATTTTAGTCAAAACTTCAATGCAGGTCAGTGTGAAGAGATGTTGTCCAAACTAGCTTCATGCAGTTGGAAATTGTTTCCATCATTATGAAAAGGTCAAATAACTATGAGTAGTACATTATAATTCACCATTATAGCCTTAGAAAGGTGTTGCCAAGAGAGAAGATATACCTCATTTTAATTCATTTTATACTTTTATACTTTGAAGTGCCTTCTGGGTGAAATTTAACATACCAAAGTGGCTCAGCCTTGCCAACGATTGTTGGGATAGGTGCATGTGATATCTATGTATAATTTAATTTCGTATTTGACAGGTTTCTTCAATAAACCTTTTGATTTTTAGACTGTATTCATGTGTTTTCCATTTTACCATTTTCTGCAACCTACAAACGAAAAAAATAATAGCCTAATCGCCAACTGCAATGAAGTCCAAATTAACAAATTAAGTTAATTAGGTGTCTTTAGGCCTATTAAGATGATTTCGGAACATTAATATTAATTTTGAAAAATTTCATATTTCTACATGAAATATCGCAACTTACGAAACGTTTTTCAATGCGCTATTAACCAGTGATGCTTTCACCTATGCTCTACATCTTTTGGGCCAGTCCCAGAGCACTAATTTGTCATTTCCCTGAGATAGGTTAGACTATTTTTCAGAAAGATCTCTCACTTTTACAGCTAAAGTTATACAATACTTTCAGGACTTCATTGCAGTTTTGAAACTATACTTCACAAAACAGTGGCAAAATGATGAAAAAACAAGTGAAATATATGCAAAAGCTGTATTTATTTGAACCATCATACAGTTTACTTCATAAAAATAGCATACAATGGGGTATTAGCCTTTTCAATACATTATTACAAGCCTGAAATCAAATAAAGGTCATATTTTGAGTGGTCCTCTGAAATTTGGATAGCCTCAACTTCAAACTGCTGTAAAAAATTTGTCTGAAGACTTTGTAGGCAGATTTTTTGGGCTTTTGCCCTTGAGATATACTAGTTTCAGAAAAAATTAGTCTCAGAAAGATCTGTGACACAAACCCTCGTGACCAACTTCCAGCCCCAATGTGGACCCATAAGGGAGAATGGCTGATAGGTTTTTGAGGAAGGAAATAAATTGTGTCTAGTTCATGTAGGAAGTAAATTTCCTTGTCAGAAAAAGCCGATATACTCTTAAAATGCAGACCCAACCCTTTAACCCTGTCAATCAACCCATTGGGGTTGCCTACACCAAAATCTTCTATCAGAAATTCAATCCAGGTCCCTGTGCAATAATTCTGACACCGCCAGCATGTCTGATCACCTAGCACACCCCACCAGACAGACCTCGGGTGCTCTTGAGCCATATGAGATTGAAGAATTTTGCTTTCTATTTCACAAATTCTACATTTTCTGATGACCCAGAGACATTTTCCAGTTAGAATTTTCCTGTCCTCCATTGTATCCGAGAAGGGAATACTGGCGGACTGGGAGGTGGATGTTGAGAGGGAACGCTGTTGTCCACATACCCTGGATTTTTAATAATCTCTGCTGTGTTGATAATCTAAAACGACTCTACACTTACTGGGAGGGGGACAGTGGCATCGCCTTAGACCGCACGGCCATCAGGGCAGCTCGCCCACCCCCCCCCCCCCCCCCTTCAGGTCCATTTGAATTTAAGATTGGGCTGACAACAATGGTTTCTAACTCTCCCAAATCAAAGACTTTGGGTACATCTTTGTCCAAGAAGGGGTCTCCATCTCGATCCCTATTTGGTTCTATATTTATCCATTCCTATGAATATGGAAACAAAATTCCTTATATGGAATTGGGGAGATGCCCTAATAATTAAGTGATCATAAGTATTGCCAATAACTCCTTTCCATCTTTCCCCACTGCCTAGGTTCGATTCTTACCCAATAGTTCATGGCGATTGATTTGTACAATGGTGCAGATGTGAACGGCAGAAAAAAAGTTTTTTCTGGAAATCGATTTTTTCCAGTTTTTCCAAAAGCAACTGAAAACGTTTAAAATCACTAGTGGGAGGGAGATTTATTTCAAAAAATTGACATAAAATGATCAACCCAAATATTCTGTCAAATTTGAAGGGGTAAAGAAGATTTCTTAAGATTGCACTGATTTTGAAGGTTTTGTCCCTTCCCGAGGGGGTTGGGATGTTGAAAATACAACTGCAGATATGCTAGACCAGTTCCTGGCCTAGTCATTCTATTTAGTTGTACTAATTATACATGTTTTGGACTTTTTCCTCTAATGATTGCTGTAGACATGAAACCGCTCAAGATAAGTTCCTGAGAACCCTCCCCCCCCCCCCCCCCCCCCCCCCCCAACCGGATAGAGCCACCGCAAGGCTCCTTGAACACCATCTGTTTACCTTGGCAACCTACGCGGGACCTAAGAGACATGTGAATACACCATCATTAGTTCTAGGAACGCTCACCATTTGTTGACAATACCATGCCATTAGCGGTCAGGTTCTCTTCTATCACGCCAGAGAAAGTCTTTTGTCTTCCGTATTTTTCCCTGTCCTTCCACTATTTAGTTGTTCGCTAGGTACAAGATGGCAGCACCAACATATTGTAGGCAAGCAAAGATACCAACGTATATTCCCCTGGTACTCAGATTATTAACTCATCTCCCCACCATTCACAATGTATATACCAGCAGGCTCAATTGACTCTTGTCAAGGAATATGGTGAGACATGGGGAACCATTTGTTAAAAAGCATACTTTATTTTCCTGAATTACCCCTATTTTTCAACCTAATTTCTAAAGAAAAACCTTAAGAATAAAATGTTGTTAATCTCAGTAAATTTAGGATAACTTTAAAAATGTGCACACATTAGTCATTACTACTTCAATATGTACACATAAAATAATTGAAAGAGGGAACCACAGCACTATTAAATGGATGTTATGAATATTACTAATCCTGCATATTTCGCTACAGCTTTCCTTACAAAGATGGCATGATGGTGAGATTCCTGCACAGTGGAATTTCATAAAGCCGTGTTACCAGACCAAAAGCTATTGATATTGCCTCATACTTACATAAAGAGAAACAAAGCACTGCTCCCGTTAGTACCCTTGCAACTCAATGCATTCCAGTCAGAGAAGTAAAACCCTGTCCTGCTGTATCAAACCCAGGAAAGAACCTAACTTTTTCTTCTAGGAAACCATGCACATAAACACAGTGATCTATAAAAGCAGCAAGGCTTAAAACATTCTTCTTGTTACAGTTACAAAGCACTCAATCTTAAGCTATCAATGTTGATAGTCTCAGTAGTAAGGATCTAGCATTCAATTACATCACAAAATTTAATCAGTGCAAACCTCTTTCAGATGGTCAATGCAGATTACCCAGTAGCGTTCCTGATCTCTGAAGATACATTTACAATGAAGACCTTCCTTGAGGCACTTCAAAAAAATAAATCCAGATACAATTTTGACATTCCTCATGAGTGGCTATGGTGGATTACGTTTCATCCAATTAGCTGAAAGGCAGCTACACACAACGAAATACATGCAATCAATAGCTAATATCACATATCAATAAAGCAGGAGAAATTGAACGATTGATTCATAGCACAAAACAACTGCAATTCAATTACAAAAACATAAGAATCAGATTGTCTGCCTTTAAACATGAAAAGTTAATCAATCACCCTGCTGACATACAGGTAATAAATTCTATCAATTCTTTCATTGCAATTTTCACAATGTCCTACTAACGCACTATTTTAGTAGAAAGTTTAATCATCGAGTTGATGATTTAGTAATGCAGGTCCTGTTAAAATGATGTGGGACATGTATTGCCGCTGAATGACCGACCAAGTATACAGAGGGTATCCAATGGGCTGGAGAAACATCAATTATCCTCCTGGAACATTTTTGGTGTCACTTTCTGTTAAGATCATCAACCGATTTGCTAGTTGGAATTGTGAATACTATAAAAGCATAATATCCTACTTTTTGGTATCCCACAACAACAGTTGCCACCTCTACAGTAGGGACATTTAATTCCTGATGCGGCCAACCGCCAGATGCCCAGGTTCGTTCAGTTGCCCGCGCGAGATAGTTAGGCACAAATATTCATGACCCGGGCAGATGCGGGCTTGCGGACGACCGCACCTAGTTTCGAAGTTCGCCGTAAAAAAGCTCTCGATGGCGCCACTAGCAGTGACCTGAAAAGTCACGCTAATGGCGGTGGTCTTCCAAGCCACCGCGAATGTCAATGTCAGTGTCCGCATAGAAATATACTTTTATTGTTGTCACAAGCGTAATACAGGTAGGTGACCAGAAGGGGATAATATGGAAAGTCGTTCTTGCAGAAAAGCACTATTTAGCATGCATGCTAAATGAATTATGATGCATGTTAATTCATTTAGCATGCATGCTAATTGAATTATGATGCATGCTAAATAACGTTATTTAGCATGCATCATAATTCATTTAGCATGCATCATAATTCATTTAGCATGCATGCTAAATGAAATGTGATGCATGAAAAATAGCTGGTATTTAGCAGGCATCATAATTCATTTAGCATGCATGCTAAATATGACGACATAAATCAACGCATGGAGAAGGATACTGTGGTGAAATACACCTTCACATATTTCTACGCAGAGGAGAACGCATATCACTCCCAAACACATCAAACTTTAAAACTATATTAACTTATGAAATTCAAGCATTGCACGACCAGTATTTACCTTTAAGTAACTCATTCTTTTGAAGCAGCTAGATTTTAAATATTCATTTCTTAGTAGGAACTCGATCTTGCCAAAAATGATCTAATAAGGATGTCTATGAAATAGTAGGATTTTTAAAATTTCCCAAAACTTGAATGTCATCCTGTGGACTATTCCAAACTCTCAACTAAATAGTTCTTCTTTGGAAAACTAACCAAGAAGTGTTTAGAGAGAGAGAGTAAGTCATGTTTGCATATTTTCATGACATGCTACGTTTTCGGGCTATTTTCAGAAAAATTGTATTAAAACTAGTGATTTTAAGGATTTGCTTCTGGAAGGTGCAATTTTCATAGTAGGAACTCAAAACTTGCAACAAATTTTTTTATAAGGATGTCTATGATTATCAAATGTTTTATGTAAGTATCAAATGTATCTGACCCCTGCTGTGATTGATTTTGGGGTAAAATCCTATAAAATATTCCGATGTTTGTAATTTCCCACAACTTGAATTTCATTCTGTGGACTATTCCAAAAACTCAACTAAATAGTTCTGGTTTAGAGAACTAACCAAGAAGGATTTAGATATAGAGAGAAGAGTCATGTTTGTATATTTTTGTGACATGCTACGTTTTAGAGCTATTTACAGAAAAATGGCATTAAAACTAGTGACTTTAGGGATTTGCTTCTGGAAGGTGCAATTTTCAGAGTAGGAGCTCAAAACTTGCCACAAATGATTTCCTTGGGATGTGTATAATTATCAAATGTTTGATGTAAGTATCAAATATATCTGAGCCCTGCTCCGAGTGATTTTCACTCAGTAAAAACCTATAAAATAGTAGGATGTTTGTAATTTTCCACAACTTGAATGTCATCCTATGGACTATTCCAAACATTTAACTAAATAGTTCTGGTTTAGAAAACTAACCAAGAAGGATTTAGATAGAGAGAGTGAGTCATGTTTGCATATTTTCATGACATGCCATGTTTTCGGGCTATTTACAGAAAAAAATTGTTAAAAGTAGTGATTATAGGGAATTGCTTCTGGAAGGCGCAATTTTCATAGTAGGAAATCAAAACTTGCAACAAATGTTTCATAAGGATGTCTATGATTATCATATGTTTTATGTAAGTATCAAATGTATCTAACCCCTGCTGTGAGTGATTTTGGGATAAACACCTGCACAATAGTAGAATTTTTGTAATTGCTCATATAATTGAACAACGGTATGTTTATATATCATATATTAAGATTTTAGCCTGAAAGGTTCAATATAATATTTTTATTCAAACATATTTGAGTCATTTACATTAAGTTTGATATCTTGTACAATTTTGTAGGAACTTGTACCCAGACATGGACATATACATATATACATCTTGTACTGTAATAAATTCTTGTGCTTATCTTATACCTCTATTTAGAGGAATATGTTTACATAGCATGGCCATGATGCTTGGCAGTAAGGAAAATAAACCGAAAAAAAAAAAATCTCTGATAGACATTTATAAAAATAAAAAGATTCTAGCCTGATATTTTTGTTACAGAAAATTAACCAAGAATAGGCATATAAGGGAAATAAGGTATGTAAGCCAACCTATCACATGCTTAATTTTGGGGTATTTTACTGAAAAATCATTAATAGCATGTGATTTTAGAAATTCTGGAAAATGCAGCCTCCAATGTAGATGTATTTAACATCATTTAATGTACCTATTGTTTTGTATGAGTAAAACTTTTGTAACATTTCCTTGGAAAACTGGGTGTCATTTTGCCAAAAGTCTGGTGTTCGGGAGCCACGAGTCCCTGGTCCAGATTTAGTTAACCAGTTACTTCAAGTACTTATAACAGATACAAGTAAGACCCGTTTCTGTCAGAAAGGGCAATTTACACTTCAGCCAGGTCATAGAAGATGGTAACTTTGTTTGGAAAATATTTGATTATTACCCAAAAGAAATCACAATTTTCCTGTACAAAAAGTAGGTTTTCAGGAAACTGCCTGTCCAAAAGACAGGCTGGTCAGGTCCTGGCCAAGTCCCTGTATTTAGGGCAGGCACACCTGAATTTTACCTGTCATTCAGCCGTACTGCCTGATCAACTGATTTAGGAATGAGATGTTCATAACATAAATTGCATTTTTTTTCTAAAATCTAAAAGTCAATAACCGCATGATTAAAAGTTGTTTTGAAGATCACTGTGTTTTGTTTCAGGAAAATTTCACTAATTTCTAAAAGTGTCGTAGTACGGATAGTGCCGTGACCAGGCAGGCCTGGTCTTGCAGTACAGTGATCATGTAAATCTGGCATGACTAGGGTTAAGACTTTAAACAAGGATGAGCAGACCTTAAATGGTAAATAAATGTTACTGGCCCCATAGGTAGGTATATTATTGATATCCCTTTTTCTATTCGATTAATTGTTTCGATTAACTCATTCCGATATGGTGATTCGATTCATTTAAAGAAATGTTTTTATTCTAAAATGGTACTTGAAATGGGTTAATGCTTTTGTTTTGTAATAAGGTTCAATATACCAGTAGGTTTAAAAAGTCAGTACATTGTTTATTTAAAGAATTCATCACAGTTATTTCAGAATCTGGTCAGTAGACAAGAAGTTCATATCGTACTAAGATATCATGAGAAGAATTTCCACCAATTGTAAAAATTAGAACAAGAAATAAGTATGTATCTGATGCAGCTGTGGATACCGAGCGGGGTAATGAGTGGTTTAAGGAAACCCCCTTTTAGAATTCAAAATGACAAGTTCAAACTTACAAAACTCACTTGGTCAGTGCAATATCGGAGCAGCAGGTTTACCAATATGCTGGCCATGCTGGGATGTCCTATTTTTTTTATCATACCGAACAACCTACCATCTCAACTGGGTTGAGATTTTACTTTTTCTCTAAATTGAGACACTCGCGCTTGTAATCTTTATCGTTGTTCTCAAAAATAAGATAATTCCATTGTTGACGGCGGCATTTTGCTCGGGTCTTGACATATTTTTGCCACACGTGATGATCTTGAAGCATGGCGTCCCCAACACTATAGGGAATCATGTAACGGCGCCTGGACAACAGGTGATAATATGTCGCCTCCTTGACAGTGGGTGATAATACGTTAAATGGTGACCGCTGTCAAGGAACTTAAAGAGACACAGGTAGCCAACAGTTTTGACACATGGCTCTCATCCAATAGGATAAGATGTTTCTTTATGTGAGGTATAATAGAGATTGCAACCAAGACTTGACACTAAAAAGCAGTGATAATAAGGTGTTCTGTGTTAGGTCTGTGTTGCCTACATAGACGAGTTGACCACTCCAGCTCGTGCTCATCTCGTCTTGCTTCAGTACTTGAGCCACTAGAGTTCTGGAGCGGTGAGTGCAGCTCTAATATAGCTGTGGTGATTAAAAATAAATTAGAACATATCACTAGGCCATTGAGCTTGATCAAATTGAGCAATGCACATGTAGGCTTATTCAGTAAATGACAAAATACTAAGATGTTGCCATAACTATATCAACATTGCTCGACTGGAATGATAAAATAATACTTTGTATTCATAAAGTATCAATTTGAGATAGGGACAACCTGTCTCATCATTTCACTACATACATAACTGGCTATGATATCTGGTTTCTACCAATGTTCCACCACCACCAGGTGATGACATCACTATAGTAAGATTGGTCTATCCTAGGGCTGTCATTTACAAGAAATTTTATTAATTTGATAATCGATAGAATAATCAACGGTTCGATACCCTGATCAATACCTGATTCATTGGAGTGCAGTAATCAACTCAATCAACAGATCAACTCATGAGCTCACCACCCTTTTGACTTGTGAGCTCAAGGACGCACATATACTAAAAAACAACTTTTTTTCCAGTGCAGCTATTAAAGAATAAACATCTACTGAAAGAAATACAAGAAATGTTACTTTGACGTTAGAATCAACTTTATTCATTTATAGGATATTATTAGCCTATATTTATACAATATATGCAGTCTTATGCAACAGCATAAACATTCTGCTCTTGCTGACTCGGTATCAGCACTTATTGACATCTTGAAAAAATGAATAAAAGAAATTTGAAAATAAAGTTTAAAAAAGTACACATACTGTGATTGTCTTCCTGAGTACCTTGGTTGTCAAAATCAACAGAATTACCAACTGTATAAAAAGTGGTAGCAAATCAATACTAGAGATATATACATTTTTACACATAGATCCCTGCCTGGGCATGTAAGAAAGTTACCATTGACTGTGGTGGTGTTAAGTGGTAGTTATTCGCCGGGTTCTACGGTTTCCTCTACTACTTACAACTGGCTATTCACCAATTTACCCCAATATGGCATAAATGTTAAATGAAAAATGAAATTTCAAAGTTGGCGAGAATTTCCTCATATTTTTTTCACCTTTCTTGAATTACTTCCTCAAAAGCCTCCTACCCGAGATAGTCTTACGCAGGGTTCTCACCCTAGCCTGCATCGAGTCCATGCACGCTTTCGATACTGAGGACTTTTCGCTGGAAGACATGCAGTATAGGGCGACCGCCAGTTCCTGCATCTTCTTGATCCTGATTGGGTCGTGGGTATCGCAATTCCCCTTTCCAGTGAAATTTGCATTCACGAGCTCCTCTTTTGTGAAAAAGTGTTCCGTTGATCCTTTGCAAAAGTCATGAGCTGTGGCAAATTGTTTTTTCCACTGAATCTTTTGGTGATAGGTTACGCTGTCCAGATCCAAGAGCTCTGCTTGCTGTGACTCTTTCGCAAGTGGTAGCGTAGGTTGTAGGAGAGCTACTGCTTGCAAAATGACATACTTTGTATCCTGGAGTGTATCCATTCTTTGTACTATCTTCTGATTTGCTGTGTACGTCTGCAGTATTGATAACAGGGAGGAGTTTCCCTGAAGAAGCACTGTTGAAGATGATGGTGCCCTTGGTGCTGTGCCTGGAGATGTAGGTGGCGACAGTGACGGTGCCGCTGCTGACATGTGTGATATGTTTTGCGGTGTTGATGGTGGTGATGGGCCTGGTGGTGTCTGTGGCGAACTTTCTTCCACTAGTGATGGTGCCCTTGGCGGTGACACTACATTTTGAAGAGGTAGCATTGGTCTTGGGGGAGTCATTGTAGGAACCTGTGCCGATGGTGCCCTTGGTGGTGACACTACATTTTGAAGAGGTAGCATTGGTCTTGGGGGAGTCATTGTAGGTACTGATGCTGAGGATTGAGATGATGGTGCTAGCTGTTGCTGTCTCCAGTGGTGGTACTGGCACCAATGTCGCGATCAGCCTCAGCTGTCCAAGGGGCACATTATCGCTGTCACTGTCGTCACTGGGGATGGAACGAATTGGTGGCGCATCTCCATCTGCAATGAGTGTTGCATTTTTCTTCCTAACATTTCAAACTTTTGGACGTTTTATTGGAGGTTCTTCACTGTCATCTTCGTCACGTAAGGTTGGGGTGTTGCTGCTTTGAATCATCTCCTCCATGGCCGACTCCAGGATCTTTCTGGAATCTAGGGAACAAGTAAGGACTGGTGATGAATATAATAGAGAACGCTGGTGATGGTTAGCATGGCCTACATAATTCAAGTACACTTCTAGTAGTATGACACTCAACCCAAGTTGTGGTTAAAACGTTTCAACAGCGGTGATATGGAACTTCTTTATAAAGTACATAGAACCAGATATCATGGATGGATAAATCAGTTTTTTGTAGGCCAAGAAACACATGGTCTGACAACCCTTTGGTTCATGGCCTATTATGATATTTTCAGTTCAAAGGCAATCTGTGTGTGTGTTTCATAACTGGGAATGTGTCATCATGCTGCAAGTGTGATCTGCTACATGAAAGTAATAAAAGTTATTTCTTATTCATATTTGTATGGTTATCAATTTGCCAACACCTAAACTAATATTCTAACCTGACCCCCGGTGGCCAGGATTGGAACTGAACAAAGCCTTGCGAAGGAAGCCCCAATAGTGAACCAGGTGAAGTCTTCTGATTTTGGATGGTTGAATGTTGACAGGTATGAACTATATAACTTGGTTAGAAATCTTCAGATTAGCTGCTGATTTGCCAAATTTCAAAAATCATCCACTCTTCTGCAAAAATATATTTAGTGAGTAAAAGCAATTTAGTGATCGTGTAGATATGTAGACCTAAAGTTCACCTGTGAAAAGAAAGAAAAGTTCTGATTTGGAAAATATTTGTTACTAAAATACCATTAAGCTGAGAATATAGGGAATTCAAAAACATTAATCAGAATTGGATCCCCCCCCCCCCAAAAAAAAAAAAATGGTACTGACCAACCCTCTGCGGCATGGACTATTATGACATTTTTAATTCAAAGCTAATTATCTCTGTGTGTTTTTCATAACTGGAAATGTGTCATCATGCTTTAAGTATGATCTGCTACATGAAATTAAAGTTATTTCTTGATCATATTTGTATGGTTATCAATTTGCCAACACCTGTAGAATATCACAGTCCCCTTCTAAAGTAATATTCTAACCTGACCCCGATGGCCAGGATTAGAACTGAACAAAACGTCGCGAAAGAAGCTCCAGTAGCGAACCATGTGAAATATCCTGATTTAAGATGGTTGAATGTTGACAGGTATGAATTATATAACTGGGTCAGAAATCTTCAGATTAGCTACTGATTTGCCAACTTTCAAAAATCCTCCACCCTTCTGCAAAAATATGGGTAGTGAGTAAATGCAATTTTAGTTAATGATCGTGAAAATATGTAGACTTAAGTTCACCTGGGAAATGAAAGAAAAGCTCTGATTTGGAAATACCATGAAGCTGAGAGTATGGGTAACTCAAAAACATTAATCAGAATTGGACGCAGGGTCTCGAGAGATCAGATGCATCTCATAGTCTATGGCATGCAGCCCTTGGCAGTGAGATGCATCCAACCACCCTTGACCTTGGGTTGTCCTTTGTAATGAGGTCCTATGGTACTGTTTGAGGACCAATACATGTTCTCTTCATCTAAGGTTCAGAAGAGGAAAAGAATGGATATGTAGCGAGAGACCAATTACTATATGCCCTTTAGTGAAGGGCTGGACTTGACTGGCGTTGGCCATCTAGGAATCAGCGTGAGGTCACGAGGGAACAAGTACTAATCAGGGCTCTCATTTGCATTACAGAGAAACCTGTGCACCAGCATCATCTGAGCATGTGCAGAAAAACAACTTTTGGACTCTTGGTTGTGGTCAGCCTGTTCATAGACCCATGTGTGCAATGGTTCTATGGGCAGGGCTTGACATTAAGCACTGTCCTCATGTCTAGGACAAGTGATATTGACCGCTAGGGCACGAAGCTAAGAGTTGACCGCTGGCCCTGGGACAGTAAAGTTTTTCCAAAATGGCTTCTGTAAAAAAAGACCTAAACTTGTCCTGAGGTAGTAAAGATTTGTGGGCATTCCTGTTAACAAGTTTTCCATCAAGAATGTCCCCAAATGTTTCTGCACATAAATGAAGATAAAACAAAAAATAATAAATGTCGTCAGTTAATTTTATGCAATATTTCTCCTTATGTTAAAGAGAAATTTGTAGGACCAGTTAGAATTTTGCAGGACCAGAAGTTCCTAGGTGTCCCTGGTCCTATGGGACCAGTAACATTTTGAGTTAGGGTTGAGGCCTGCCGCCGGACAAGTACTTCGGTTCAATTACTGTTCCGGCAGACCAGTGGAATTATCAGATGAATAATATGTTGTGTGATCAAGGTAGGGATATCATCGATAGTCGACATCGATTGATCGACATTTTCACTTTTTCAATTAAATCAAATTGAATGGTTTGGTATCGAATCGAAATAATCGATATTCGGCACCCCAATAATGACGTATGATTATTGATAAAAAATACCTTTCCTAGATATTTTCCTGTTAAACTAACGCAAAGTGAAACTCTGACTTAATATTGAATTATTTGGTATGGCTTTTGTAGTGAAGAGAAATTGGTGTACTTTACTCAGGCATATGGCCATGAACCAGGTTATCGAACTGAATCGAATCCAATCGATATATATCGGAAAAGGTATAGCAATCAATTAAATTGAAAAAAAGGGATATCAGTGACATCCCTACAAATAATTGTGCCCTACGAGCACGTTAGTCGTTACGGTGTATCGAATCGTATCGAATCGAAATATATATCAATTAATCGAATAGATAAAATTTCATATCAATGACATCACTAGATCAAGGGTTCAGTTAGAAGTTCAATGAGGCTGGGCAAATAAAACCTAGCCCGGGCTTGGCGGGCAAATGAAAGCCTCATTGCACTTGCCCCCAGGGTAAGTGCCTCAAAAAGTTAATGTCAAGGCCTGATGAGGATGAAAAAGTTCATAGACCCATATGTGCAATGGGTCTATGAGGCTCCCTTAGTATATAGACCCATGTTCACAAAGGGTCTATGAACCATAGACCTATGCAGGCATGGGTCTATGAAACTAAGGGGTTAACTTCCCACTTTTGCTGCACTGGGTCACTTAAGGTGGACATCTAGGTGGTAACGCTGTTGTCTGTCCTCGTTTGGACCTTAATTATGGATATCAAAAAAAAGATTACACATGAGAATTGATGATTAGCCAAGGGTCTCAACCAAGCAAATTTCTATTGACGTGCTGGTTAAAAGACAAAAGGCGCGATCATCCCGCGATGGTATCCATTTTTCAGGTCCGTAACAACATGGCTGTCTGCTTTGGCCTTGGATAAAGAATGGATATGTAGCGAGAGATCAATTATAGGAGTGTAATCGATAACAAGTAATCATATGGAATCGCTGATCCCTTGGAAAAGATCGCTATAAAATCTCATAGCGATCATTCCGATTCCGGATTCAGCAAAATGTTAATCTAATTAACGTTAATGTTAATTTTATTGCAATGCAATAAGATGACAAAGTAATGAGACAACGCCAGTTAGTGGCCAGGGCATCTAATCTACTACCTAAAAAAGAAAGTATAGGATGGAAGTGGCAAAGCAGGGAAGCATCTGATACAGTTTTTCACCTAAATGCTTTGATTCTCCCCCCTGTATACTAGGAGCGTAATCTTATGGAATCGCCGATCCCATGGAAAAGATTGCTTTAAAATCTCATAGCGATCATTCGGATTCTGGAATCGGTAAAATGTTGATACTAATTGACAGTCATTTTGTCATCATATTGCAATGCAATAAGATGACTAAGTAACGAGACAACGCCAGTCAGTAGCTCAGTGTGCCAGGTCTGTCATCTAATCTACTACTTTAAAAATAGTGAAGCATCTGATACAGTTTTTCGCCTAAATGCTATGGTTCTTCTCCCTGTACATGTCGGTAGGAATCGGAATCTGAAAGTGTCGGAAAAAAGATTACCGATTCCAATTCCAAACCTTGGATACTGATCACACTCCTAATGAATACTTCAGTAGGAATAGGAATCGGAATCGGAAAGTATTGAGAAAATAAATGACCGATTCCGATTCCATACCTTGGATACCGATCACACTCCTATATGCGCTATAGTGAGATGCTGGACTCATGCCAGGAGTCGCTGACTGGCAGTAGCGAGAGGTCACGTGGGAACAAGGACCAATCAGGGCTCTGGTATCCACCGGCGGATCCAGAAGTGAGAAGTGACCGCTCAATACAAAAAGTGGATGTTTGGCACCGGTCAAATCCGCGAGCAAATTCCTACCTGTTCACACCACCACTTTTTAGACAGGTGGTTAGAGGACATCATGCCCCGGATAGATTTCCTTAAAAAAAACTTTGGACGGGTGGATTTAGGGAGAGGAGGCAGTCAACTCAACATTGTTCTCGCGACCGGCTGCCAGACACAATTAGCCTCCATGGGGAATTGATAAGGACAGCAGATATCGGCTGGGGGAGATTGTAATTATCAATCCCTGGCAAACACGTGGTTATACTCGCCGCTAGGAGCGCTGTTAAGCTCCAAGCAACCATTGTTGGAGTGTTGCGAGTCATGCTGCAGCTGAAGGCATCTCTTCACTTTTAAGTAGAAGACGACTTTTGGAACGTGGTATACAAGTATAAACATTTGAAGGATCATTTTTTTTAGGAAATAATGAACAATACTAGGAGGTAGTATTGTAACATTAATGGTAGATTATACTGGTCAACATATATTGGTATCCAGTTGCTCTTCTGCCAGTTTTGGATGGAGTGTATTGAGAATTGACTAGGTAAATGCATCAGTTAATTGAATACCCTGGACGGGAGGGGGTGGCGGATAGTGTTATGACCTTCTGCCCTATTTTTCATAGTCCCAACCCCTAGAGCACAGTTTTGTCAGTTATCCCCACCCCTGGGGCACATTTTGTGAAACATTTTATAGCCATGTGGGCATTTAAAAAATGAAAAAGGAATTTGAAAATAAACTTTTATTGTGTTGATTTGGACAATGACAAGAACTAATTTCATTTGTTTGCCCACTGTTTGATGGCCGATTTGGGCTAATCAAAATCAAGTAATTGGGATATTTATTAAGGAGGGTTTTGGAGGTATTCACTATCCCCGCCCTGTGGGTATAGTGCATGTGAAGTGAAATATGTAAGCAATCACTACAGTTTCAGAAATAGGGAAATATTTTACCCATAAATTAGCCTTTTATTATGAAATCCATTCCAAAGTTTAGTTGTCAGTAATGAGTGGTTCAGTATATGGACAGAGAGTTTTATCCATGTCTCTGATATGGATAAGAAATACTAGAAATAAAATGAAATTCTTTAAAAAGTAAGTCAATACTATTTATAATTTTAAGTGCCACGAGTTGCTGTGAAAACCTCTCAGAGCGTCGGAAACCCTCGGGCTCAGGGCCCCCAAGACCTCCGGCCACTAGTCTCGAGCACCTACTGTGCCCGGTGACCCTTTTCAGTTTTGGCACCAGTCAAATTCAGGCCTGTATCCACCCTTGGTATCGATTACATTACAGAGAAACCTGATCTCCACCATCAGCTGGGCCCCAATTTAGGGCTATTAGGGGGCTATTAGTTGACGCTGGCTTGAGGCTAGCATGTTCAGGTTGGCTTGCTGGTTTCGAATCCACTTGTGTTTGGTCATCTAAGTTTGAGCATGCAATTTCCTTGGAGCTAGATCATTTTAACCAATATTTTCATCTCATTTATCGGCTGAAAGTGAATAGCAATACATTCTTTGAAGTCAGTGCTTTAGAATGTGACAGACATGAACCCCCTCAAGGTCCAACGTCAAATTTCTATTGACGTGCTTGTTAAAAGACATACAGCGTGTTGGTCTCTTGTTGACATCCATTTTTCATCTCATTTATCGGCTGAAAGTGAATATCGATACATTATTTGAAGTCAGTGTTTTAGAATATGAACCCCCTCAAGGTCCAATGGCAAATTTCTATTGACATGCTGGTTAGAAGACAAAAGGCACGATGTTGATATCCATTTTTCTGGTCCGTAACGACATGGCTGTCTGCTTTGAGCATGCAATTTCCTTAGAGCTAGATCATTTTGACCAATAGTTTCATCTCTTTTATTGTCTGAAAGTGAATATCGACACATTCTATGAAGTCAGTGACAGTGTTCTAGAATATGACAGATATGAACCCCCTCAAGGTCCAATGGCATGTCACATCCTCACCTTGAATTATGCATCCAATAGTCATACAAATCCGAGACTTGACGGCTGTCGACATATTGAATCAGCCGTGACAGATCAAGATCAAGGTCAAGTACACTGGCGTGGGTGGCGCAGACTGCCGGTGACAATAAGAACTATTTTGTTGAATAGCGTCAACCCGTAGGTCTTAGCCGTCTTGCAGTAGCCAGACTACCGGTCGCCTTGGGCGACTGGCTTGCCCGGTTGAATTACCACCAAGACAACTGAGCAGCGATTGCGCGCGTGGGCATGAAATCTGCCCGGAGGTCCTGCTTGTTTGTATACAGAATTAAATGTCCGTACTGTAGCTATGGGTGGGAAGAGAGCAACGGGATCACTATTGATACAGGATTTGTAGAGTGACAGAAATGTCTCAGATGTTTCTACCTCTACCGGCAATGTTTCCATAGGTTTTAAGGTATACCAGGATTTCAGTTAGGGTTTTCCAGTGGAATAATTCCGAAATCCTACTTGGGATGTGTGCATTGTATCTGTGTTTTGGTCTTAGGTTACACCACCGTTCATTCTTCAAAGAAGTATTGCTCCCTGTCAGAGATTGCAGAGACACTTCTATCATGAAGTTTCAGGTCAAGGACACACTGGAGGACCTGCTGAGGGTTTGCCACCCCAAAGTCTTCAGCTAAGTAAGCCCATAAAGTCAAAGTGTCTGTGGATAAAGGCTTCACTATGAAAAAGTGGCGCAAAGGAGCCTGAACATTGGAAAATCTGAATGGGGCCATGGCACTGTTGGCAAACCCCTAGGATGCCCCACCAATTTTTGAGGTGGGCCCTCATACAAATATGACACCCCACAGGGATGGCATATGTTATATTATAGATTAAAATACAAAACACATAAAGGGGAAAAATTATAAACACCAGAGGTTATGGATAAATACTCGTCGTCTACCTAGTTTCACTGGTAAGTCACTTAGCAAACTCGGCGGGTGTTCGTCGGTAATCTTCGAGCTAGTAGTTGCTAATCAATTAGAACATATCTGTTGCTATGTGCTTATCAATTAGCACATAACCTGTTAAGGACAACAGCCTGTTGCTAGGGAGTGAGGATAACATGACGATTAATCTATGGCCCTTGACCAACCAGAATCAAGAATCTTCACGTGAGGTATAATTATGCTAGATGTGTCTTAAGATTCTTATTTTCTTAATTACACAGTCTGCACTTCCTGACGTAATGTCTGGCTGTAAGAGTTGGTCTGGCTTGTTGAGTGTTTGGGAGCCGTGAGTGGTAAGTGATGTTATTATTGAATCTGATTCTCTTTTGGGCTGCGTGAGAATTGTTGGTAGTGGAGCTTGTCTACTTATTGTGTTAGATTGAATCAGGGTTCTCTGGACGGAGGTTTGGGGGATACTTGTGAGTCTGGGTTACATGTGTCTTCCCGATAAGAGCAGGACATGCCAAGAGACTTGGCACAGGAACACCCGTGTGAATAGTCAAGGCCAATTTGGGGTAGCCTGAAGAGGAGACAGGATAGCACGAAGGAACGCTTTCTGCATCTCATGACGGGTAACCTGACAAGAGCAGAACTGTTGTTCAACTCATCTAAGGAGGAGACATTGTGCCTGGAAAGAGACATGTCCAGGTGCATGTGGGTGTCTATGAAAGGGATAGGGGTTGGTGCCTGAAGGGCAGCCACAGGAGCCCTAGGCTGAGGCGAAGAGGAGATCTCAATGGGCTGACCATCGAGATCCATGGGGCAGGCATAGGTGCGGAACTGCTCCTTATCCTCGGGACAAAGACGAGAGAGAATGACGATGATAGTCTCCCAGTGGGTGAGACTAAGGAGACGAGAGGGAGAAGTCCTTCAGAGCACCCACGGGACGCTGAAGGAATTGCTCCTCGAAGTAATTCAAGGAGGACGAGAGCCTCTCAGGAATACTCCTCGGAGTGGAAGGAAAATGGTGCTCTTCGTGGACAGGCAAAGAGGTGCCACAGAGAGCTAAGGCTAAGGAGACTGGCCAAGAAGCACAGAGAGCCAAGGAAGAGTTATCCCCGACAGCGCCAGCAGACAGAGTCTGGGTTAAAGAACCACGGAAGATGAAACTGCTTAGAGTGAAGGGGAAGATTAGAATATGCCACAGGACACAAGCGGCATGGGCTCCTATTGACCCTTTTTCCCGCAGTGGATTCGAGGGCAGTAGCAGCCGGCCTTTTTGGCACTTTGGCCGTAAGAAGTAGAAGAAGAAGAAGCAGATGAAGAAGAGATAGGGCGACGTGAGAACTGTGTATATGATGTGTCTGCACGTCGAGGAACTGTTGAGGTATAGGAAGAAGGAACTGTCTGTTTGGAAGTAGAGGGTTTTGGTTGTCCAACCATAAGGTGAGGAGGGGTGTAGGTAACAAGCCTGGACGTTGTGTATAAGGCAAAGGAAGGAGGATTGTGTGAAAGAGGTGCAGGAGGCCTTTGCGCCACCTCGGCAAAAGTAGACCAGGTGGAAACAGAGGCAGTTGTAGAGGAAAGGGAGGTGACAGTAATAGAAAGTAAAGCAGCTTTTTTCCTGTTCCTACAAATACGAGCTCCATTGCCTTATACCCTCGTCGGGAGGACGGACCAGCTGCTGAGGAGGAGCCGTAGTGACAGGAGAACAGATAGGGTGAGAGGGATTGAAACCCGGTAATTCAGCTGAATTTCGGATATCCGTAAATGAATTTTGGATATCCGTAAATGAATTTCGGATATCCATAAATGAATTTCAGATATCCGTAAATGAATTACTGATATCCAAAATTCAGCTGAATTTTGGATATCCGTAAATAGTGATTATTTGCATGGAATGCTTGCCATTGTTGAAGAACAATGGCAAAGCATGTGAAAGAAGAAAAAGCGGAAGAGAAAGAGCAGAGCCTTCATAATCAAAGAGGACAAAGGGTTCTTTTAGATGCATGGTATCCATAGACAGATCCACACATCCCCAGGGTGCCCCGGGAGGTGCCAACTCCTATTGCACACGATAGGTGTGCCACTTGCGGGGGATCTTCCTGAAGCTTCTCTCCAGTGCCTTTTAAAGGTTTTTAATAATATTTGGGAAACTAGAGAGTTTCCCCCTTCCTGGAGAGAAGCCACCATCATACCCATTGCCAAACCAGGAAAAGACTCCAAAGATCCAAATAGTTACCGCCCAATAGCTTTGACCAGTTGTGTATGTTAAACCATGGAACATATGATCAATCGTCTTGTTTGGTATCTTGAATCTTCTTGACTCATTACAGGAGCCCAAAGTGGCATCCGGAAAACATGCAGCACAATGGATCATCTTGTGCGATTTGAGACTTTTGTAAGAGAGGGATTTTTAAAAAGGGAACATGTGGTGTCTATATTTTTCGACCTTGAAAAGGCATATGACACCACTTAGAAATACGGAATTATGAAAAATTCACATGATATGGACCTCAGGGGACGTTTACCCCTTTTTATTCGAAACTTTGTATCTGAGAGGAAATTTCGCGTCAGAATGGGGACATCCCTTTCTGACTTTAATGATCAAGAAATGGGAGTTCGTCAGGGTAGCATTTTTTCTGTCACCCTATTTATAGTCAAAATCAACAGCATCACCAGCTGTATAAGAAATGGTGTTGACAAGTCTCTATTTGTGGATGACTTTGGTGTCTCATATCGATCAAAACACATGCACGCTATAGAAAGCCAGCTTAAACTTCATCTAAATAGAATAGAAAATTAGGCTGATATAATAATGGTTTTAAATTCTCCCAATCAAAGATTGTCTGTGTCCATTTTTGTCCGAGGGGTCTTCATCCAGATCCCTACTTAGTTCTTGGAATTGTACTTACTGAATTGGATTTGATCCTGACATCATCGCAAAGTTTGAATTTCCTGAAACTCCTCCATGGACATATCCAACTGCTATGGTCAACCTCACTATTTTGTATGCTAAGAAGGATCAAACGGATCCTTAGAAGTACTTGAGCCTCAACTGAACTGAACAGAACTTCCAGGAATAAAATAGCAAGGTACATCGTCTTTAATGATAAGCTTAAAGTTTCTTGAAATACATTGTACTCAGCCAGATGATATTAAATAACTAACTTGGATTTACATGCTGTCAAATGGTTCTTTCTTTGGTACTACCCACTCAAACATAGATTTCTGTTGCCATATAAAACCAATCAAGTGGAACAAAAGGGATTCCTGAAGGTCAGGGGTATACTTTTAGGTTCAGATTTTAAAACAGCCAAATTTCATTTTTGGCTTGGGAAGCTGCAGACTGCGGTGGCAGAGCAATGGAACATGCACAGGGTCCTTTTATATTCTGGGGCATTTCCTTCCTATATAATTTCTCTTGCTGCCACCCATGTGATGCCTACCTAGATGGCCTTTTGTGACTCATGCAGCAGTGCATAAGCAAGGAAGTCTGTTTGTGTCCATTTTTGTCGAAGGAGGGGTCTTCATCCAGATCCCTACTTGGTACTTTATGATAACCCCATTCCTGTAAAGAAGGAAACAAAGTTCCTTGGCATTTTACTCGATTCAAAATTGACATTTGTCCCTCATATCAAGGGCCTGAAGAAAAAGTGTATCAAGGCTTTGAATTTGTTGCGTGTTGTTTCCAGTACTGACTGGGGTGGGGATCGTATAGTTCTTTTACGACTATATAGGGCCCTTGTTCGTTCAAAGCTAGACTATGGATGTTTTATCTATGGAGCAGCATGTAAATCTTATATCTCTTTGCTGGATCCTATTCAAAATCAAGGTTTGAGGCTTTGTCTTGGAGCCTTTAGAACCTCTCCTGCAGATAGTCTTTGTGTTGAGGCGAATGAGATCCCTCTTCGCCTTAGAAGAGAAAAGCTTGCTCTACAATTTGCAACTAAAATAGCTGCCAACCCAAATAACCCTGTTTACGAAACTATTTTTAACCCTCGATATACGGACCTTTTTGCTAGAAAACCAAGACTCATTCCAACTTTTGGTATTCGTATTAAGGAATCATTGGATGAGTTAGATTTTAATCCTGACATCATCGCAAAATTTGAATTTCCTGAAACTCCTCCATGGACATATCCAACTGCTATGGTCGACCTCACTCTTTAGTATGCCAAGAAGGATCAAACGGATCCTTCTCAGTACATTAGTTTGCACAATGAGGTGAAGGATGTCTTTCGAGACTATGATTTCATCTACACTGATGGCTCTGTTGCAGATGACAAGGCTGCAGCAGCAGCAGTCATTGATAATTATTCTTCCATTGAACGTCTTCCAGATAAGTCCTCTATATTTTCTGCCGAGTTGCATGCTCTCTATCTAGCTCTTGATAGAGTGGAGACGGCAGATGATGATGAAAGGAATTTTATTATTTTCTCTGATTCAAAGTCTGCTCTTCAAGCCATTTCGGGCCAAAACTGGACACATCCTCTTGTCCTCTACATACTTGAACGCCTCAATTGGCTAGTACACTACCAAGAAAAAAGAATTTTATTTTACTGGATTCCCAGTCATGTTGGTATTAGGGGTAATGAAAAGGCAGATGCTGCTGCCAAGGCGGGTCTTTCGAGAAGAGTCGCAAATGTTCCTATTCCTTATGGTGATTTTAAAAAACACATCAATGTCCTTTTAAAATGCAAATGGCAGTCTCAGTGGGATGAGGCTGTAAACAACAAACTACATGCAATTCATCCACATTTGGGTCTTTGGCCTGGAGGTTCTCGAATCATTAGGCGTGAGGAGAGTGTTTTAGCAAGAATTCGAATTGGTCACACTCATTTGACTCATTGCTTCCTTTTGAAAGGGGAAGATTCTCCACAATGTATAGCCTGTGATTGTCAGTTGACTGTCAAACATATTTTATTTGAATGTGTCCATTTTATTGAGTCCAGAAATAGACATTTGAATGTAGATACCTTTGAGGAACTCTTTGAAAAGGTTCCTCCAGACAGCATTTTATCTTATTTACATGAGATTGGTCTGTTTTACCGATTGTAAAACTTTTTAAGAATTTATAGTTTCTTTTGAAACAACCTGTTATACGGAAATTATATTTTGAAGTTGTTCATTATTTTGTGAATATTTTTATTCATCCATTGCTTTGTTATTGTTTTCAACAATAACAAAGGACCATTGTTTTATACAAATTTTATGGCACTAAATGGCCTCTGTGCGCCGATGTGCCTTTAAGAAATCATTCATTCATTCCCATCAGTCATACCAACATTAGTAATTCTTCGAGGACTGTACCTGACCTGCAGTACAAGAGAACTTAAAGATATACAATGGTATGCACAGGGAGTACTTAGAACTCTATGAAACCTCGAACATCAGCATTTGGAAGGCGGCCATTGCGCAGGTGCCATGCACGCTCAAAGGCTTTATGTTCATGTACGTTGGAGGCAGAGTTACCGTCACCATGGAAGCCAGACACCAAAGCCAACAGTGCCCATGGACGCAAGGAGGGGTCCTGTGTAAATTGGGAGCCATGGTCACTGTTGTGTTCACGGAGTCGTCTCCGAATAGATGCAGTTTCTCCGACGTATGCAAATCTACATTTAGTAGTACTAACCAGCAAGTAGACAAAGCCAATATCTGTGGCAGGAACAATGAGTTGACCAGTTGGCTGTAGGTGCAGTTGATGGTGTATGATGCGAGGACCAGCTGAACCGCAGTCTAGTGTTCGGAGGACGTGGTCGATATGTGCTGCCAAACGAGACGGCTGTTGGACCAGGTCCATTAAGGCAACAATGGCATCGTAATGATCATGTGAGACAAACGTTATGTCCTGTAATGTGTGTACGCGACTGAGGAGGACTAGAAGTTGTTCACGCTCCCACAATCTGTACTCCTTTTGGTGCAAGCTCACTTGGGTGGCAATTTGAGGTAGGGTTTCGCCAATGGCTTTATGTATTGTGCTGCACACAAAGTGGCAGAGTGGAAACAGTTTTGGCCAAGCTTTCGTTCTGCGGACAGTGAGGAAGAGTGGCGGCGATGACCGAACCTTGACTGGGAATGTAGGCCAATCCTCTGGCAGGTAGCCCACATCAAAGTTACGCACACCAGGTGGGACAAGTTTAATCATAATTTGGTTGACGTGGTCGCCTTTGACATGGGTGTCTATGTTTGATACAATGCAAAGCTGTCCTTGGGAAAAGCGCGGGACTTCGTGAGTTGGTGTTGTGTTGTTGTAAGTCAACCGCATGACAGCACCAACAAAGAGAAGCAGGGAAGCAGGCTCAAGGCATTTGTAGTTCAGCTGATTTGTAGTCCAGGAGTTTGCTGGTAGGACCTGTCCGCCAGAGGCTTCAATTTCATCAGTTGCGTCACTGGTGAAACACTGCACAGTAGGGTCCAAACGTTTCGAGTTGAGGAAGTTATCTAGGATGGATTTGCTAGCCTTGCGTGTCCCCACAACACGCAGGATATGTCCTGGGACCGCATCCCAAGTGGGCACACATGCAGTTGGTATGCAGTTTTGGCGGATGATTGCCTCAAATGTGTTGAGGTCCTGGTCAGTGAGGCTGCTTTTCCAGAGGAGTTGTAGTTGTATTTGCAGGTTTGCATCATGCTGCGCACGAACATAGTGTTGAAGGGAGTGGACACGAAAGCTGGTGATCAGGTGGAAACTTGTCCATATTGGAGAACCGGACACTGGGGTCAACTGCCGTGGGTCCCCACAAGCCACAATGAGAACACCCCCCATGGAGACTGGGTTCTCCCGGATGTGCCGCAGTACCACATCCATGACGGCCAAAGTCTCTGATGAGACCAGATCCACTTCTTCGATAAAGAGGAGGTCAATCCGTTGGAGGGCAGCCATGCGGATTGGGCTTCGTCGCAAGTGGAACAAAGTCTTTTCCGCAAGTGCCGATATGGTGTGTGGACTTTCCTGCAGTACAGGCAATCCCAATAGGAGGTGGATGTGTTCACCGCCAAGTCGGCTTGCCCTCTCCGAAGTCATCGCCACAAGCTGTGCATTCAGCCCTCTGGGGAGAGCATATGTCTGGGCTAGTAAAAGGATATGCGTCTTCCCTGAACCTGGTGGTCCTACAAGAAGTGGCCATTTGATGAATGTAGCATTGGCAACGAATAGGTTGTCAATGGCTCGTTGGCAGTCCATCAAAGCAGAGGATTGCTCTTTGACAGATGCGTGTAACTGTTGGGGTAAGGGGAAAATTTGCGGGACGAAGTCTGTGATCACCTTCTCCTTCAAGGAATGCACATCCGGGAAGTTTGGAATGGCCTCATGAAGTGCATAGAAGAGGGCATCAACCGCGACACTCCTGCGCTCCAACTCTAATTGTTCTACATCCAACGTAGCCTGGCGTACCATGTCGCGCTCCAGGTAGAGCGGCAGAGAGTCATGTGCAATGTCCTGCTGTGTGAGGAACCATGACAAGCCTTCAAGCGAACATTGCAACAGTCGGCTGAATTGTTTCGTGCCTACAGCTAACCACTGCAACTGGTCAACAACGTACTGTTTTACTATGCGTTGGACGTCTGCATCAGTAGGGTTGTCAGGGCCTATAAGGGATGCCCTGCGGAATGCCTTGATCATGGATGGGGAGCTGTACAGGTCTATCTCCGTTTCGAAGTGGCCCATGGAGAGCATGAGGTGGATGAGGAACCGAGGAAACTGAGTTGGTGTGACCTGTGTGAAGGTGACAACATTTCGTTTCATCTTGCCAGTGTCCAAGAAACGGTGGTAAAGTGGCAACAGCAAGGTCATGTCATCGTTGGTGAGATGTTCATTCTGTACAGGCAGGAGAATTGCATCTGAAAGGTCGTGAGCCTGAGCCGCAATGGCGCCATCAGCATTCTGTTGTAAGTCAATGATGAGCTGGGTTGCGGCCGAGACATGTGCATGACGCATTCTGACTTGACGATTAGCACCATCGACCCAAGGGCTAAGTGATAGGTCATCATGCAGCACAGTGCGTCGAGCACCTTGGCATGAGAAGGTGAAATACTTGGCGTACAGTTCAACGTTGTCCACAAGCCTCAGCTCAGGTGGTCTGAGGGAGAATGAAGTCATTACATCGAGGTAGTACGAGCCCCGCTGTATGGCCAGTATTTGGTTGTCTGAGAACTGTCTCCAGACAGGCAGGCCCCGGCGTGCATCAGCAGGTTGTGGTAGGCCGCCGACTCCGTCAATCTGAACTGGATTGCGTTTCCCCCTTAGGATGGCGGCACGGGATTCTGGTGGCATGGTTGACACATTAGTTGTTTCGATGTCACAGGAAACATAAGGAAGACCTGCGCAGAACCAAATCATTTCGGTGAGAGCGATTCCCCTGGTGAGGAGGTTTTGGCGATGTTGTGAGGCCTTGATTGCCCAGCCAGATATCTTTGTGTGCAAGTATGGGTTCACCTCGGCCTGTAGTGTGGTGGTTCCAGCCGGGTCCTGACTCAAAGCCACACCCTGCTTTTCGATGCCAGCAGCATACTTTGCTAGGTACGATACCTGGAGTTTGTGGTCGCCGAACTGCACATTTGTTGTAGACTGCAATGCAATGAAGAGCGTTGGCACAGTGGGTACGAAATGCTCATCAGGCTGGGCAGGGTACTGCCAAAAACCTAGGGTCAAGAGATCCGAGGTCAAGGTACTTCAGTCTGTCCAGGGTTGCAGCGTCGCATAGTCCCTCTTCCTGGAAGTGTGGGAACAGAGCAGGGGGTGTTTTGGAACACGGCAGATCACGGAGCCATCTGAGGCTTGCCTTTTGAGGCAACGTGAGCCAGCATTTTGGCAATTGTGCGTCTGCAATTGATGTGCTAACTGGTGCAAACGGATGAACTCGGGGACATCCTGAACCATGCCACTTCCTAGCAAACTGTCAATGTCCGTGCCCGCTGATACATTGAAGAAGTCTTTCATTGCGCAGCGAATACGTGATAAAGTGACCTCCACTGGCTCGGGGTACAGGGTGAGGCCGCCATGGGTGTGTGGCTTGTTCCCAAGCGCCCCTCCACTCTGAAATTCGTATCTCATCCAGGCGCACTTGACATGTCCCAGGGGACGTTCTGAGCTTGTTTGAATATAATTCCACATGTATCTTGCTGTACGCTCCCAAGCTCGGCACATGATGACAGCGTAGTTCTGAAGTGCTGAATCTTGTGAATTAGCATACTTGTGCACAATGGCAGCACGGATGGGCCAAACACCTATGGTAGCGGAGTCATTGCACGTGAGTGTGACGAATTAATGCCACTGGCCTTCAGACTGTAGAATGGCAGATAAACGTTTGACCTCACACTATGAACTTGCGAGCTTCCATTATTCCGTTCTCGAAACTATGGTAATGTACTTGTGTGGCGGGTATCAATTCCTTCTTCATTTCTGTCAAAATATCCTCGAAGGCGTCTCTACCGTGTATTACGACAGTCTTCCTTATTTTTGATGCTATCTTGAGCAGTTCCCTGAAACTTTCGATCTGTCCCTTTTTGTCAGTCTCTGTAGCTCTGTGATAGTCCAGTCCTATCTCCCCGAACCCCACCACTGTCGGTAGTGTCAGCATTCTTTCCAGGTCATTTTTTATAGTGTCCCCCATCCTATCATAATGTTTTGGGTGTAGTCCTACTGTAACATGTACTTTTGGATCTTTAAGGATAGAAGCGTGGAGTGGTCCATCCCATAGCCATGGATCAACCAGGTTTGATATGCAGCTTTCATACCTGTCGTCTTTTACCTCTGCGTAGATTGCAGAAATAGCAGCTTGGCTGCCAGAAACCCCAAAAATTGGTTTGTAGCCTGTCCACATGGCAGTGGGAATCAACATAGTTGATTGGGACGTGGTAGTCAAGTGGGCCAGACAATATTCCCACCTTGTCACAATAATCAAAGATAAGAGTGAGAGTTTGCCAGTGGAATAATTCAGACAGGCGGGTGGGGTTTACTGGTGAATACTCTGTCTTTGGAGTGAGCTCAAAGAACTCATCCATAAGCTTACAGTACTCCATTTGGCTTGGACAGAACGTAGAACCTGAATAAAACAGCCTTTTTGTTTGTACAGTTGACAGAACATGTTTCACCTCGCTCAGTCCTAAGTCGAACTTAACGAAATTGAGAAAATCTTGTACTCTCATAACATATTTCAGATAATGAGTTACTGGGTTGAAGATGCCACTTGTCCCATATGTTCTGCAAGTCTGGATATGTACTGTTGACTCATAGTGGTCACACTTCCAGCACGTTCTGTCAGGAAACAGCCCCCACCAGGATGTTCCTATGTGGCTATTGATAAAGTGTTTCCTTCTGTTTCGATCTTCCGAGGCCACAGAGTAAGCATGTCTTTGGTCATTCTGTTCCCAAGTATGTGACAAAAGATGCCATATTCTGTAATAAAGTAATTTGGTTAGTATAGAGGAATGGAGGGGTATTGCATTATGAGTATAGTTATATGATTATTATTAGTTATGGTTGGTCAGAGTTAATTCAGGGATATCCTCCCCATGGGAGAGCATACGTAAAAAAACAAAAGTAAATCTGCACAACTAACAAAAACTCAATAGCAGGTCAATCTTACATTTTCATACCATATCTATGGGCTGTACGACTTTATTGTATCCCAATTATCTGCTCTGTTTTTCTTTGTCTTCAAAATACATTAGTTAACATAATGAGGTGAAGGATGTCTTTTGAGACTATGATTTTATCTACACTGACGGCTCTGTTTCAGATGACAAGGCTGCTGCAGCAGCAGTCATTGATAATTATTCTTCCATTGAACGTCTTCCAGACAAGTCTTCTATATTCTCTGCAGAGTTGCATGCTCTGTTCCTTGCTCTTGATCGGGTTGAGACGGCAGTTGATGATGAAAGGTATGGCATGCCTTTTGCACATTTATTCAACATGTGCAAGGGAGATACAACATAGTAAGAAAGGTATGCAAGGTTGAGAGATTGATAGGCAAGATGTTGGAAAGAGGGGCTAGTTTTCTGAGTTTTAGTGGCAACATGAAAAAATGGAGGCAACATGGAAAATGGATACAACCTTGGACCAAACTATCTTGTGGTTGCTCATCTAAGATACAACATGAACGAAAAGGAACCAACCTGAGGATAATCATATGGGAAATGAATATTTATGAGTTCAGTTAGGTCATACAATTGACGTCATCGCGAGTCGGAAAGTAGCGTCTGTCTGTACCTGTTGCCTTGACCTTCAACCTTGTGTCCTCTGACGTACGAGTCTCAACAGCCGACTGAGGACTTGACGTTTGTCAAATACTTCTAGTGGTGCATTCCACCCCTATTTTTTGGCCATACATATCATAATTACAGGTAAGAATATGGATTAAGAATCTAATAATTGGGAATAAGAAATAATTGTTTATCGTTGGGTAATAAAAGGTCCTTCACATTAGCAATTAACAAATTATCTGACATTTCATAGGAATAATTTTGATAACGTACCTCATATCAATTGATTGTAATCTTTCACGGCCGACGGGAGATGATGCACCTACAGTCAACAGGTCAGAGGTCAAGGCACACGTTAAGTGCTCCAGTAATCTCCTGATTTTTGCTGACGTCATCGATGTGACATCCCTGGGCGCATGAATATTTAAGTCCCATATAATTATGAAGATGTTGGTTCAGTTTTAGACAGGTTGTCTCAATTTTTGACAGGTTGTCTACTATTCTATCAAATGTTGCCCCATTTTTTCATGTTGCGTCCATATTTTCATGTTGTCCCTCATTCTCATTCAATAGCTCAACCTTGTATCCCTTTTTAACCATGTTGTATCTCCCTCGCACATGTTGAATAAATGTGCAAAAGGCATGCCATAGAAAGGAATTTTATTATTTTCTCAGATTCAAAGTCTGCTCTTCAGGCCATTATATACGGAAATTATATTTTGAAGTTGTTCATTGTTTTGTGATCATTTTTATTCATCTATCATGTTTTACACAATTTTTATGGCACTAAATGGCCTTCGTGCGCCGATGTGCCTTTAAGCAATCATTCATTCATTCATTCTACAGTTTCTCTATTTGCCTTCAGGTCATTCACAACAAAATCCTTAACCTTCTGTATGGTATCTTCAGGTTTTTTGTCGTTCTCTTCCAGTCCATAGATCCACGTGTTTAACTTTCTTGTATACTGATCTGATATCTCTGACTGGGTAGAGAGGGCGGCAATCTCTTTGTCTTTCCATACAATTATCTCCTCCAGGGATTTAATTTTCTCTTTATTTTTCTCTATCTGGAATTGACTTGACACTTGTTGTTCAACTCCTATCCTTATGTTATCATTAATTTTATCTAGTGTATTTTCTAGTCTAGCAATTTTAAGTTTTAATTCTTCATTTTCTCTTCTGTCTACTTTATTTGCCATGGCCTGTTTCACCCTTTCGTCAGATGTTTTTCTCTTTCGTGGCATTTTTCAGTCTATATAGAATCGACAGCTATATAAACCGGATATTATATCCGTCAACACACTCTGTTTATTTCTATTATCGCTCAACGAGCGTGATTCTAGACGAGATGTTATCGTCGTAAGTAACTCCCTATTATTGCTCAACGGAACACCGACAAACTATTTCAATCACAATATTCAATTGACCAACAACGTAAACATACGTATATATTTATCTTTTCTCTGTTTATTAGCCTGAGTGGCTATCTTATGTCCCTTTTAAGACAACTCACCGACTTGCTTCAGTTCACGGGGTCTAGTTGAAAGTTGTTCTTTCATCTCACGTTGGTCTCTTTTCGCGTTTCTTTCGAGTGCTGCCTCCAAGTAACTGTCGATCTTTCTGTCTTCTTTTCCGAACTGTATGAATGTCACTTTTCTCTGTACTCGATCTCTCCAATTTCCATCAGTGTTCTATAAACCACACTGTCCTTTGCCGTCGATTCTGCCGTAGCTCGAACCTCCGCTATCTCCCTTCACCCGGAAAGTTCCTTATTTTTCGCTTGCAAATATATCATAGATACAGTAAACATCCGTTATTTCGATGACTTGACTTTCAGGCAGGGAGGAATGATTCTTTCCCAGCTAGAGCTTGGAAAAGTCTGCCATGTGCGGTCAGATCAACCCTTCTCTCAAGAGTCGAATATTCCATGTATACTACGCACCGATTTTGAGCATTCTCATTGGTGCTCCTACTTTCTCGTCGTCCGTGGGACACTCTACTCTACCGGCCAGGGGTGTCAGCAGTTAGTCACTTTGCCTCGTGGTTTTGCAGAAATTTTACCACTCACCCAATTCTTATAAGTAGATTTCTGCTCTTGACAGCTGTCTTTTTCTGGAATTTTCTCCCACTCCCAGGTCCACAACCACTCGTCAGTCCATACACCTCCGCTTTTTATGTTTACTTGTCTGTTTCTGTTGTTTTTCGTCCTTTAAGCGCGGAGTCCATACGAGCTAGGTCTGTCTACTCAGTCATGACGTCACAAATCATCTCTGATGAGTTGCTTGATCGTCTTCATCCGCTTGTTTAGTTGACGACCCAGCCTAATGGCAATGCCCTGGCCATCTAAAATATGAAAAAGATTATGTGAATTAAGTATATGATTTGCTAAGAATTACCGATAAAATGCTAAAAAAATACAGCTAAATTAATACAAGCAGGATTGTATAGATAGCCTGGTAAGCGGTGGCAAGGATATGATAGGGCTTGTGCCTCCCCCAACATGCAACAGAAACAAATAACTACTCTTTGTAGAGCATCACGTGATATTAGAAGCATTCACATTATGAGCAGGCTACTTGCATTAACCTGAAAAATATATTACTGTAAATTCCCGGTAATTTAGGACACTTTTTAGAAAGCAAAAGTAATAGTGGCCGAAATTCCCCAATGACTCTACTGCCAGGATCTAGCGCCCAGCCTGAGTCAAACAAGGCAGATAAGCCATCAACTTTCACAAATTTCAAAGCCATCTTGCGAGAGTATCAAATGGCTACCATTATGTTATTTTTAGTATAAGACATTTAGATGGTGGCCCATATTCTGAGAAATCTACATCGTCTGTCAAGGGCAGTGGCACAGATTTCCTGGTAATTATTTTGCAAAATAATTTTGGTGGCCAAGATTGTCTCTCTCGCTGGTTTTCTCTGTCTCTGACCTTTACTGATCTCTCTCTCTCTCTCTCTCTCTCTCTCTCTCTCTCTCTCTCTCTCTCTCTCTCTCTCTCTCTCTCTCTCTCTCTCTCTCTCTCTCTCTCTCTCTCTCTAGATGCTCTTCGGTGGTTTATGGGACAGGTGTCCAGCTACATGCATATGGGGTCCACCCTTTACAGATATGATTACTTCTCTTTCTTTTTCATTTCATATAGAGTCCACCAAGGACAGTTTATATATAGTCTGAAAGTTCAAACTCTCTCCTTATTTTTCGAGATATTTCGAATATAAAATTGAGATGAGAGTAATTTTTATGGTACCCCAAAAATGAGAGTTTTGATTATGGGGTCTGAGAGTTAATATTGTGGGGACCTTATACGTCCCATATTTTTATGGTAATCTGAGAGTTTGTATTTATGGGGTCTGAGAGTTAATATTGTTGGGACCTTATATGTCCCATATTTTTATGGTAATCTGAGAGTTTGTATTTATGGGCTCTGAGAGTTTCATATTGTGGGGACATTTTGAGATGAGTGACTTAGGTGAGAGAATGACTTAATAAAGAATGAAATGCATATCCGGACTGGTGCCTGTCAACAATTTTTGGTGGTTAATTGAATGTCCAGATGCTTGCAGTCAGATTCCCATGTGTATCTGTCCTAGACTATAAAGGGAGTGGGGCAACAAAAATGTAAGGGCTATTCCAGCAAAAAAAGGGGGGGGGGGGCCGGATTGCACTGTCAAAAAAAATCATTGCACGTGGGGCTAAAGGGGTCTTAAAAATCATTGCGGGTGGGGGGGTATTATTGAATTAAAAAATCATTGCCTGGGGGGTCTAAAAATCAGTGCGTTCCTGCCCCCCCCCCCCTTTTTTCTGGAATAGCCCCAAATATATGAAATAGAGACAAGAGAGATTTTTATGGTACCCCAAACATGAGTGTTTTTATTACAGGCTCTGAGAATTTAACGTCTTCTGTGCCAAATCGGCCCAGATCGGCCGAACGTAATACTACGTTGAGTGCCATAGGGCCGATCTGGGCTGATTTTACATACGTTTTCGTAATGCAGCCATATCTCGGTTTCTATTAAGCGGATTTTAGTGAAATTTTATTTCCGAGCAGACCGCGATGACTTCTTGCTATTCATGAAGTATGAATGAGTCAATCTGTGGCACGTTGAAGTGCGCAATGGCCAGGGGTGTGTGTTTTTGTTTACCTATTGAGGAAATCTGTTCTTCTTACCCAAACCAACTTTTAAACCCAGCATATCCTGAAGTTAGGCATTTCAAGTCTTTCCAGTTTGTAATTATGGATAATATATGATGACCTCGCCTGTATGTTATTTATTTTTATATTCATTTTTAGTCATTACAGAGGCCACCGTAGGCAGGACTCAACTTATGGAGTGACACCTACGGTGGCTGGCTGTTCCGTTAGGCGAGTCGCTCCCCCCTGAAACAGCTAGGCTAGAGAACTGCAGTAAGAGTTCATTAGACAGGCTGATCTAAAAATAGATGAAAGGGAGGGATGCAGTTGAGAGGGAGGGTGACACAGGATGGAACAGCCACTCAGGCTTGCCTCTCAGATCAGAAATAACTGATCTTATTACCAAGAGTATGGGTTAATTGACAGCAATTCGACGCAAGTGGGGATTTTTGTGATGGTTTATGCATGTGTTTGTTTTAATTAATTTGGTTTTGCATGTTGTTTTGCATGTAGTTTTCCCGGCTGTGGCACCCACCTTGGCGTGGTAGTCGGGCTGATTTTGTTACCAAGAGGTGCCTTTGTTGTTTATGTAAAACTTACTTGTTTGTTTGGCTAAATTCATGGATAATTTGGTTTACTTTTCTTTCTAAGAAAAAGAAACTGTATTGAATCCTTCTGGTTAGTCATATTCTTTAAAAGATTGTAAGAGTTTTGTAAAAACTGTACACCTAAAAATGCTTATCTGTCAGCCTTACATTATTATGGAAGTGCAAAGTTGTGATAAACATCTGCAGTAATTTCTAGTAAACCAAACGCCCAGCACAACTGTTCTCGCATCAAGAAAAATCGAGAGGTCAGCCCTTACTGAGTAGAAAATGGACATGTACGTGACCCACTTCGAAGCTGTTTCATGAGGCATAAGGCAGTTTCCTCTTAAATACAAGAGATTGACCAGAGTTTTCAGTCTTTGCGCTGATGTGGTGGGTATATCATACCTTTATGGCAAACTTGGAGGCTTTGCAGCTTGGCATATATTTGGCTATGACAATCTTTGAAGAAAACCTCTAACATAGACTGATTAGCCAGTCTCTCTATCAAAGTCATTACTGTGCTTTGCCATTCCTTGTATAGCCCTTTGTGAGTTGTCCATGTGCCTGCCCCTATAGGGGGGCAGCATGCAGGCTTAGTGCACAAACTGACAATCACAACAAACTGACAATCAAAACAAACAGTGCACCCCTCTTATTCATGGCTACCTTAATCTGTACATTTCCTGTGTGATATGTCACATATGCACATCTTGCCTAAGCAACTGTAAACATATGTTTTACAACATATTCTAGATCTGGTAAGGAATTTGCTGAAGCACATTCAGTATGGCAGTGAATTGCATTGATATTTAAATTTCTGCTTAATTCAGGTGCCCTGGCAAAAAAAATCTTATTATGAAATAAGGTATTGTTAATTTATTCAACGAATGGGAAAACCCCACATATTTGAAGGGCTATTCCTGAATAAGAACAAATGGGGGGGGGGGGGGGGGGGGTGGGACAGGAACAGACATATTTAGAATAATCAGTAGGGTACGTTGGGGATTTAAACATTGCACTTATTAGAACATATCATTTTGTAGGGAGTCTGAAATCATGGGTGTTCTTTCGCCTCATGGTTTTCCGGTAATAGTCCCAAGTCATTTATTGAATAATAACTACTCAGTCATTTTCCTTGTTTTTAAATAAAAAAAGTTCCGAGGGGTTATAACCACTTTATCCACCAATAAGTTAATCAATAACAGTTTGGTTTTTCCACACAAATCCTAATCAGTAAGATTGGCATGGAAAAGTGCATAGCTCAATTGACTACCTTTCTTGCACCAAACTTGGAATAGGATGACTATTCATGGGGCCTGGGACTGGGCCCTCCCTTTCCCAGAATGAAGAGGAAATTGTCCAACAAACCACTACAAAATTATAGTTAAAGAAGGCCAAGGAATTGATGTATTGAAATACCAGAATATTATTTGTTTACCCTTTATACTTTTCAAACCACTTCAGTATCTTACTTTATCAAAATGTACCCCCAAAAGAGCCTGCCACGAGGTTGTGACACCCATTTTTGTGCGTGAATTGGTCGTTTTATGACGTTTTGCCCCCATGCAAAAAGATATCTGGATCTGCCCCTGTATATACGGTATCAGGACAATATCCCCCAGCCAATATCCCCCTGGACAATATTCCCCTGTACCGATATCCCCCCTGGACAATATCCCCCCGTTAAAAAAATGTGTGTTTAAAAGATGTTTTAGATAAAAATTCTGATACGTGAGTTTACTCTTTTTAAGATTAGATTAAAAAACAGATTAATATCTCTAAATGACCATTAGTGAGGGGTTTTAGATAAAGAAGAATGACAGCTGAGCTTACCCTTTTTATAAGTTTTTTAACTTTTATTTTATTCACAATACATATAGAGGTCTTGACCTTTAGAGAGATATTTCAGATCAAAATTATGATAGCTGAGCAAACTAGTTTTAATTAAATTTAGAAAAAAAATGTTCATAAAATAATAGGAGTTCTAAGAATGAAATACCAATAAATAATACAAAATGAATTTAGCTTGGCTCTCATAACACTTCTCTAGTCTCTCTAGACGTCCTTTAAATGTATAATGAATGAATTTTTCTAAAAATCGTATAAGGGTTACCTTAGCTATCAGAATTTTAATCTAAAAAATCCTTGAAACAAACATTTTTTGTTTGACCGGGGGGATATTGTCCAGGGGGGACATTGTCCGGGGGGATATTGTCCTAGAACCGTATCTACATGGTTATACTAAATAGAATATCATGTTCACAAGAATTTCAAAGAACCTGACCTATGACCTTGGAAGTCAAGGTCCCTGACGTTCAAAGTGATCAGAGATTTTCAGTAGATACACCTATGGCAGGAATTTGAAACACCGGGGCAACATCTTCCCAAGTAATCACATTCACAGGATTTTCAAAGAATGTGACCTGCGTGACTTGCTCCTCAAACCCTCAGTTCACATACAAAGGATGGACGGACGCACAGAAGGCATTTCTATAGTCCCCCTCCTAAATGTGGGGATTATAAATGTATGGTGTCTGTGGGAAAATATTTACTTTTCTGATTTTTCTTTTAACTTGCATCCACAAAAATGGAGCATAATATATTTAATTAGCCTGTTGAAGTAAAAAAAAAATCATTGTATGTGCTGGGGACCATGCAGATATTCTTTGTTCTTTATTGATGCCAAAAGTTGACATAATTTATGAACTCGAATATTTCCATTTTAGTTTAATATGACTAATAAGTGAAACATAACAACACTTTGATAACAAGAAATTTTATTTAAAACAACAAATACAAAATGTCATGTTTTTTCAATGTAAATATATATTTAACCCTTGTCCTGCTGAGAATCCTGATGGGAGCTTATCCCCAGGACTGAATACTGGGGGTAGTTAAAATGAACATGTTCATTTTGCATTGTTTGTTGCAAGAAACAAAATTATGGTTTCTTTTTGACCAACCAATACTTTGGCAGGGAAAAACTTCTGTAAAAGGGCAACACAATCCCAAACCTTAACCCTAGTTTTACCCCATATTTTCAGGGAAAGTTTGTCCCTAGAACCAAGAAGCCTAGCTGAATGTTAAGGTACAGTGTGCGGTTATTAATTTACCAGTACAACTGACTTTGTGCCATCAATTTCCAATATTCAGCGAACAAATTTAATAAAGTATATATTTCTTAGGTCTACTTCTCAGGGATACTTAAATCATCATAACATTATCCTGAGTGCAGGGCCCTGAAGGCAAGGTGCCAGAAACTGAATAAAATTGCTCTTTCTAGCTGGCCCCTGTCTCTGATTTTCAGATCCATATATATATTTTTTGCTCCATTCAAAATATAAACTTCTTTCTAGAATTTTTAAGTTGAAATTGAGCACTTTTATCTTAATTTCATTTTTCAATAATTGCAGAAAAAATGAAAATCTGAGGCAAACTTCCCTCCACAATATAGTTGAGAAGATATTTTCCAAATTCACAAAAATCTGTCAAAATCAGAACCCATAATCTTTGTTTAATTTAAGAAAATTTGCTGTTTTGTGAGGAAGCTGCAAAGCCCGCAAAAGATGAACCTCATAGCCGTAAACCAGTAATATCCTTATCATATCACATGTCGCCCAGAGGATTATGGATTAGTCTGATGCTCAAACCAGGGGTATTGCTACAGGCAACCTTGCCTAACCTGGACTTGCATAAATCTGATAATCGTGTAAACCAGATGAATCTCTTGCGTTTGGTTACTTTTCATACAAATCACATATACAGGCAACTCTGCATAAGCCGGATGAAAATGGACTTGCTCATTTCATCTGGTTTAGGCGAAATCTGGCTTTTGAGACACAAAATAAACCTTATTTGTATGAAATGGGAGTGAAAAACATGTCTGGCTTAGACGATTTTCTGGCTTATGCGAATCTGGCTTAGGGGGAGTTGCCTGTACCTAATTTCGCCTAGGCCAGACGAAACCGCCTAGTCCCATAATACCTGGTTTATGTGAGATTATCTGTATAAGGAATTTAGGAAACCAAAACAACAAGTAATAAAAATGAGTGTTAAGTTGTTAATCCCCACACAGTACCTTCATGCTGCTTTGTTGTAGAGAGCATTCTCTTTTTTAAAAAAGAATTTCACATCACACATTTTACAATAAATTACAACTTTGTAGGAGGCTTTTACATCCCATCAGTTTAGGCCATACCAATTTTATTTTCTGTCTTGCTGAATTGCCGCCTTTTTTCTGAGAAAACTGAAAAAATAATCTTTCTGAATTAGAAAGTGATTTATTTTTATGTTACAGAATGCTAATGCATATTTTTTCTGATGAAGACTATCATTTTCTGGGATTTCTCAATGAAATTATGTCATTCAAGCTGAAACTTCTGTATAAACATGCATGAAAGTGAGTATGCATTGCAAAATGGCCTTTTTGTGTTTTTTATAGTCTGCCCTAGTTCATGGTCTGATTTTTTGTTGAGTCTACCAAAAGTTATGTTAGTTTGGGTACTTGGAAAAAATTATGGGGCTGATTTTTTCAGAGGCTGCCCAAGGAATTTGGGACAGAAAATCTATAGAGAATTAAATTGGCGAGGCTTCAAGGGATCTTGTGAAGTATTAATCACACCGGGAAGATTTCATTGATACGAGCATGGCCAGATCAGTAGAGCTTCCTCACTGGAAGCAGAGTAATATTTTACCTGGTTAGTACATCTACCTTTCTAATAGAACAAGGGTTAAATTGTGTCAAATCCCAGACATGCATTATTTAATTGATAAGACTTACAGGCAACCTTGCCTAAACCAGACGCACATAAGCTGGATGGTTGCCTAAACCAGACAAATTTCATGGTACCATTTCATACAAATATGGTTAATTTCCTTTCACATAAGCTGGATATAGGCAGACAACATCGCCTGGTCCAGTTCTATCTGGTGTATGCAAGGTTAACAGCATTTACAATAAATGGAAATACACAAAATGAAAACCTTTCTTTTGATACTGAAAGCTTCCATCTTTTAAGTCCAAAATATGGCTTGTCAATTTAATAACCTGATTCACTTTTCATGCTTGAGTAGTCCAGTTTTACACACATGTTTTGAGGTATTATTAAGATTGCGCTTTGAAACTAACATCTTCATGAGGCCAAGAAAATATTTGTTTACATTAGGGTAGCCCTATCTAGATATTCCTTAATTAATGAAGTATTTACAAGAATACATGTCAAAAGCATCATACCCTACAAGTAAGTCACGCTAAGACCCTGATTTTGGCCAAGATCTTGCACACACTATATATGCTCAATTTACAATGTGCAGAGGGAAGCATATCTCAATTTTACAACTTCTTCTTTTGTTCAGATTTAAAACATTTATTTTTAGATTTTGAAGAAAAAAGACTTCTTCAACTTCTACACTTCACTACTTGAAGTGGAAGGCAGATATAAAAGAAATAAGAAACTTAATTTTCCTGCGCACAAATATTGTTTTTACTTAAAAAAAATGGTGGTTATTGGACATTATTTGTGGGTGTGAGCTCAGTTCACTATGAATATTTTTTCTGTATTTGCCTCAAACATCCTACCCCCATGCAGTGAGGTTACTTTTTCAATGATTTAGTTATTCTCAATCAAGAGACCTTTCAGAAAATGTTTACTTTGTACAGTCAAAAAGATGCAGGATTCACCAAAATCTGTCTTGAAAGTATTAGCTGGATTTAGCCCGTAAGCCACCTTAATAATCCAGTTTCCTATACATGAATTATGGACTCTTTGATTAGACTTGAATCCATACACAGTTCTACAAAGTGCTGTTGCTGCTTTTCAATCAACCACCGCATAGGCTTATATAAGGTGGCTTATGGGGCTAATATTCGAAATGTCAGATTTTGGTGAATCCTGCTTTTATTTGACTGTTTACCCCTACAAAGTAGACATCTTCTGTAAGGTCTCATGATGTGGAATAAAGCAATCATTGATAAAGTACCATCACACTCGGGGGTAGGATATTTGGGGCAGAAAACAAAAATAACTATGCGACTCATGGACACTAGATGTGATCAAGAATGATGTAATGACATAGTGTTTTCAACAGAGCTCACACCCACAAATTATGACCGATAACCACTTAATTTGTTTAAAGTAAAGAAAAGATATATGCAGAGAGAAGGGCATCTTATTTTTCAAAATTTTCTTTTGTTTAGATTTTACACCCATTTCTGTTAAGAATTTGAATTTTTTTTTTTTTTTTCAATTTCTAAATTTCATTACATATAATTTGATATAAAAAAAATTAAATACTCTATCCTAAGCATAGATCTTTTCTACACTTTTAACAAATTTGATGGTTTTCAGTCCTTATTTGTGGGTGGGAGCTGGGTTGAAATTTTTTGTCATTTTTTCTTTTTTTTTTGCCCCAAATATTCTACCCCCTGCTGTAAGGGTACTTTTTCAATGATTTATTCATTCCCTACCAAGAATTTTTAGAAAATATATACTTCGTAGGAGGTGAACAGTCAAATAGAAGCAGGTTTCACAAAAATCAGACTTGAAAATATTAGCCTGATTTAGCCGCGTAAGGCACCTTAATAAGCCTGTAACAAACTTCAAATATATGAACATTGAAATACGAGTACCAACATTTAACATATTTACAAGAAGTGACCTTATCTTTCTTAGCACCCTTATATTGGCATGTTTTAAGTATGCCTCTAAATCACATTACCTTACAATCAGTGCAGGCCCCATGGATTTGAATTTCCTTGTAAAATTTCTTTGTTCTTACAGTAAAAGGGGGGAACTATGCGGTATACACATGGAAATATGGTAAACAGGGTTCTGTAGAACAACTACAGTTGTCAGCAGCAAAAGAAAAACACACACAAAAAAACACACATATGTAAGACCAGAAAAGAAGTACAGGTAACCTGGCCTAAACCTGCTTGCATAAGCCATATAATCCCCAAAATAAGGTTTGTTTCCTGTCACCTGAGCAGGATTTTGCCAAGCCAGATCGAACCGCTTGCTCCCATTCTATCCGGTTTATGCAATATTACCCGGATTTCAGTTTTTCTGATAAATACTTAACTGCAATATATATTACTTAATTGCAATATATATATATACATATATATATATATATATATATATATATATATATATATATATATATATATATATATATATATATATATATATATATATAGCAGGGCTATTACAATAGCCTCAAATATACTCAAATAGCCACTGGTCTACTCCCCTGGTAGCAGTACTAATGGTGGATGTTGCTGGTCAGTGCATGCACACATCCTATTCTCATTTGGGTCTTAGTACCTGTGAGGCACAGGACAAAAATGATCAAAACTGCACCCATATTTAGAGGCAGATAGTGGCTGCATACCCCTGTTTGAACTCCAGACTCTGTCCAGCTGGGCTGAGTCACAATGAGATCTGAAACTGACACACAGCCACTGTTAACCACAAATTAAGGGAATATCATATTACGTTCCACCTAATGTTTTAATATCTTAAAACTGTGATATAATCACCACAGATTTTTTAGATCCCTATGCCCAAAGGAGATGAGGGTGTGAGCATGTGTCAACAACCACCACTGGTGCTGCCACCAGACGACTAGACCAGTAACTATTTGAGATAATTTTTGGAGGTTAGACATTCCCTATATATATTAAAGGTAGCCCTTTCTACAGGCTAGTCCTTCAGAGTCACAGCCCCCCTTTATGTTAAAGAGGTTAAGCTCTGGAGATAGCTTCTGTTGAGAAGCAGGTAAGGATTTACAGACAAAATGGTCCTTTACAGTTTTCCGATAAGCATGAAACTCAGATGAAATTAACTGGTACTATTTCTTTTTTTCCGTAGAGTAGAATTTTGATTAACCACCTTGGTTATTAACGGATTAAGTTGAATATATTTTGCCCTGGATATTTTGATATGATATCATTACCAACATGTGTATTGATCTAACTCCTGGGACTCCCCCATGCTGAGCTGAATCTAGAACAACTACACATGCTCAAGACCTAGAGGGTTTATGCTAGTGTTTTCAATATCTGACAAAATTAATGGAAACTACACCCAAATTTAGCAGCAGATAGTGGCTGCATACCCCTGTTCGATCTCCAGACTCTGTCCAGCTGGGCTGACTCGCAATGAGATCCGAAACTGGCACTTAGCCACTTTTAACCACAAAATAAGGGAATATCATATGTTTATCTGATGTCAGAAAGAAAGGCTCATGTTCCATTCTATTGTTTATATCTTTAAACTGTGATGAAACCACCACAAAACTTTTAGAGCCCCATGGCCGTAGCACGCCCCCCCCCCCCCCCTACCATACTCTGAACTGTGTCCACTAGCCTAGTCCACTCCACATACACTGTAACTTATGGACCCTTTGATAAAACTTGAGTTCATACACAGTTCAACAAAGCGCTGTTGCTGCTTTTCAACCAACCACTGCGAAAGCTTCTTTAAGGTGGCTTTATGGGGCTAATAAATGCAGAGAGAAGAAGATATTATTTTTCAAAATATCCTTTTGTTTAGATATTAAACACATTTCTGTTTAGAATTTGAAAAAAAGTGACTTTTTTTCAATTTCTAAATCTCATTACATAAAACAGGGTGATATAAAGAAATCTGGGAATTAGAAGTAATTCCTCTTTTATCATAAATACTATCTCCTGGACTTGCTCCATAACCCAAAGGGGGGCTCATAGTTTTAAAGGCCTAGCTTGATGGAAAGGCCATCTCCGACGTCCATAAGTTAGGGCTATTAAAAATAGCCTCAAACTAAAAAAAATTGCAGTGTATCACTAGCCACCTAGCGGTAGCCTCTGTGATCGGCTGCAGATGTGGCCGGTTGGCGCATGCGCACATCCTCTTCTCATTAGGGCAAAAAATACCTCCAGGTCTGAACAGAACCTAGGGGAAGGATACAGAAGGGTGGGCAATAATCGCAGGTAAGTATTTATGATAAAAGAGGAATTACTTCTAATTCCCAGTTTTATTACTAAATCCTTACCTGCTCTTATTGGAAGCAGAGTACCACCGATTAAAGAGCTGTGGAAGGTTCAGTTCACTTCCTAGACGCTGTCCCAGCCGCCACCAACACCGCTCTACTGAACTTGCCCTTGGTAGCAGGGAGATCTTTCAGGTAGAAACGAGCAAATGTCTGTGGACGACTCCAGGCCGCAGCATCCATAATGTCTTATGGATGCTGCGGCCTTTGATCTAACTCCTGGGACTCCCCCATGATGAGCTGAGTCACATGGGCCTGAATCTAGTACAACTAGACAAGCTAAAGACCTAGAGGGTTGATGCTAGTGTTTCAATATCTGACAAAATTAATGGAAAATACCCCCATATTTAGAGGCAGACAGTGGCTGCACACTCCTGTTCGAACTCCAGACTCTGTCCAGCTGGGCTGAGTCACAATGAGATCCGAAACCGACACACAGCCACTTTCCAACATATGTCCACTATCCTAGTCCACTCCACATAACTTATGGACCCTTTAATAAAACTTTAGTTAATACACAGTTCTACAAAGCGCTGTTGCTGCTTTTCAATCAACCACTGCGAAAGCTTATTTAGAGGCAGACAGTGGCTGCATACTCCTGTTCGAACTCCAGACTCTGTCCAGCTGGGCTGAGTCACAATGAGATCTGAAACCGGCACACAGCCACTTTCAACTACAAAATAAGGGAATATCATATGTTTATTTGATGTCAGAAAAAAAAGCTTATGTTCCATTCTACTGTTTATATCTTTAAACTGTGATGAAACCATCACATAACTTTTAGAGCCCAATGGTTGTAGCGCCCTCCTACCAAACTCTAAACTGTGTCCAATAGCCTAGTCCACTCCACATAACTTATGGACCCTTTGATAAAACTTGAGTTAATACACAGTTCTACAAAGTGCTGTTGCTGCTTTTCAATCAACCACTGCGAAAGCTTATTTAGAGGCAGACAGTGGCTGCATACTCCTGTTCGAACTCCAGACTCTGTCCAGCTGGGCTGAGTAACACTGAGATCTGAAACCGGCACACAGCCACTTTCAACCACAAAAAAAGGGAATATCTTATGTTTATCTGATGTCAGAAAGAAAGGCTCATGTTCCATTCTACTGTTTATATATTTAAACTATGATGAAACCACCACATAACTTTTAGAGCCCAATGGTCGTAGCACCCTCCTACCAAACTCTAAACGGTGTCCACTAGCCTAGTCCACTCCACATAACTTATGGACCCTTTGATAAAACTTGAGTTAATACACAGTTCTACAAAGCCCTGTTGCTGCTTTCCAATCAACCACTGGGCCTGAATCTAGCACAACTACACAAGCTGAAGACCGAGAGGGTTGATGCTAGTGTTTTCAATATCTGACAAAATTAATGGAAAATACCCCCATATTTAGAGGCAGACAGTGGCTGCACACTCCTGTTCGAACTCCAGACTCTGTCCAGCTGGGCTGAGTCACAATGACATCCGAAACCGACACACAGCCACCTTTCAACATATGTCCACTAGCCTAGTCCACTCCACATAACTTATGGACCCTTTGATAAAACTTGAGTTAATACACAGTTCTACAAAGCGCTGTTGCTGCTTTCCAATCAACCACTGCGAAAGCTTTTTTAAGGTGGCTTTTTTTTCTGATATCAGATAGGCTCATGTTCCATTCTACTTTAAACTGTGATGTAACCACTACATAACTTTTAGAGCCCCACGGTGGTAGCGCCCCCGCCTACCAAAATTATACAAAAATAATTACCTTATATAAATTGCACATTTTGATTAAAGTGGTCATAGTGGGGCATGATAAAGAAATCCCTGTACTTTTTATGCAGTTCGTTGCTATCTTTAATTATATCTTTGTCAGCTGTATTTATCAAGTTCATGGGCTTTTGGGTTTTGGTTAGGGAATGGAACTGTATAATAAGGTATCAGGCCCCCTTTCTTTAGGCGAGTAGAGTGTCCAATACATTATTCCCATTTTCTCTTTATTAGTTGTTTTAGCCCTAACTAGTAACAATATATAATTCTAGAAAGCTTAGATTCCGAGAATTACAATGGACTTGTTTTGTCCAGGATCACTCCAAACCATTCCACATGAAACTAGATTAAATAGAATATTCAACATTTTGAGCACGGTTTTTTCCATTGCTCTTCTTACCACAGTAGGAACGATACAGAGTTGAAATTTGCCTGGATGATAGAAAACATTCTTTTCTAGAGAAGTATATCTCATATAAAAAAAATGCTTGGAACAATTTTTATCGCACTTATTATAACTAATAGAAATTTTGACTACTAGGTACAGTCACAGGACCACCGGCACCGGTGACTGGATGCCCAAGTGGTCTGGACCTAGTAGCTGGCCTTCTGGAACCGCTGAATGAGGACCAGTCCTTGCCGCCCCCCCCCCCCCCCCTTCTTCTTGGAAGAGCTAGAACCTGTCAAATTTAATTGACCTGAAAATTTTCAGAAAAATGGCCAAGAAAAAAAATATTAGAAGAGATTCATGCGGTCATACAGGTGGTAAAAAGAACTAAATCTTTTAGTTCCCCGGTCTGCCGGATGATGGCAGCACCGGTGCCCCGGTAACCAGATGTGGCAGGCTGGCGCATGTGCACATCCTCTTCTCATTTTGGAGTATCAAATGTGCAGAGCCAAGGGTAGGACACAGAAGGGTGGGCAATGTTCGCAGGTGAGTATTTATGATAAAAAGGGAAATTACTACTGATATCCTGTTTTATTTCTAAATGCTCACCTGCTTCACATTGGAAGCAGAATAGCACCTGTAGACTATGGCCGCCCTGGCTACTAGGTACAGTCACAGGACCACCGGCACCGGTGACCGGATGCGCCGGTGGTCTGCAACTGGACCTAGTAGCTGGCCTTCTGGAACCGCTGTCGGAGGACCAGTCCTTGCTGCCCCCCCCCCCCCCCCCCCCCCCCCCCTCTTCTTGGAAGAGCTAGAACCTGTCCTTGATGGGGTCGATCTGGAAGAAACTCTAGGTTTTTTCGCTGCCGGTGCACCCGTGTCCGGTGCTACCAGTGACCCCTGTTATCGCTTCTTTCTCTTCCACGATGCCATTTTCTTCATGGTGAGAGCAGAAGTTGCGTGACTATTTGAGAACAGGTCCCTTGGGACCAAGCCAAAAAAAGAAAAATGAAAAAAAAACTAAATATTAGAAAAACTAACAGAAATAAAAATGCAATATTAAAGCTCATCCCAGAACCTTTTATTGACAGTAAGAAATTTTTCAGAGAAATGGCCAAGAAAAAAATTATTAGAAGAGATTCATGCGGTCATGCAGGTGGTAAAAAATAGAGCCTCTATAAAAACCAGAGTGATGCTATTATGCAGGTCATGCAGTTCTCCGGAACTGCATAAAAAGTACAGGGATTTTTTTTATCATGCCCTACTATGACCTGTTCTTTTAATCCTACTATCTTTTAGGTTTCTATAAAAAGCCACAGATTTAGAACAAGAACTAATTCTACACGCAAGCACTTCTTATGTGAGCAGGCAGTGATTTAGAGATTACTGGTTAATCTCTTTTTAGTTGCCTGTCAGTCGCCCCTTGGAGTTTTTCTTTTACCACTTCTACTGCCCTTTTATTTTTTTGTACTTCTGCCCAGACCCGGAACTTATAAGCCAGCCAGTTTCTTCCATCAAGAACCAGACACTTCTCTTTCAGCAGCATGATGTCCCCTTTCCTAGGTGGCTGCTTGTCTTTCTCGCATTTCGTGACCAGTGGCTTTAGGGCTTCCATCTCCTCATCTGTCCATTTAGTCTTAGTCTGCTTTCCTATAAAAGTCAAAATTAATTGATTGGTGATTATGGTGCAGGGTTTGACTTGAAGAAATGATTGCTTAAAATGAAAAGGATGTTTTTTGTTTTTTTGGTTGGTTGTCTAGCCCTCTCGCTGCAGTGGGCGAGATTCTTTGCCCCTGGTTATTAACAGCGCTTCGCAGTTGGTGAGAATATTTCATTAGGGAAATCCCTAAGGTATTCTCTTTCAAATAAAGCTACTTACATAAGGAGGGGAAATCTGACAGAAACTGAAAAGTGAGCCTAAAATTTCAGATCTCAATATCTCAGAAACGGTAAGAAATACAGACACAAAACTTTAACTACCTAGGGAAATGCAAATATCAAATTTTGTAGGGATCATTTTTTAAAAATTGTCCTCAAGAAACTTGTAGATGGAATGTCAAACTGGGCAGCCTAATGGATAATAAGATCTTCGTTATAAATTATCCATAAAAATATTAAATAGAAATTTTATGAAAAATTCTTTAAAAAATATATTTTTATTGTTTAACTCTTTACGTACTGGGAGCGCATAATTACGCTCCCCGTACGTAGGTATGTATCCCACGGAGCGCATATATGCGCTCTGTGGAGATAACATCTTATCCCACGAAGCGCATATATGCGCTTGTGGGAATTACGTTATTTTTAGATATATAATGTAGCGTCTTTGCTACATATGTAGCAAAGGTGCTGGGCGTCTGGCACGTAATTAACTCTGGGCGTCTGGCCAGAAAATGCCAAAAAGACGTAAAGAGTTAAGTGACAATACAATTGAATACAGGAGCCTCTGCTTTGGGTTTAACGGGCAAGTACAGGATATAGTTTCAATGTGAGCAGGTAAGGTTTTAGCAATAAAAACTATTTTAAAAATTGATTTTGTAATATAGAAAACAACCCATTATGTCAAAAATCAAATCAATTTGTGTCAACATGTTGGAAAAAAGCAATGAAGTAGTTGTAGAGTTAATAAAGACACATATAAGAAGTTTCAGGCTTACTCTTTTTAATATTAGGACGGCTTGGGCTTTCTTCAGGTGCCATATCATCTTCACTATCTACATTTTCCTCTTCTTGCTGCTCATCTCCACTTGGGATATCTATAAAGTTAATAAAATATTTCAGTATATAATAGTTTAAAAAATATCCATTTTTTCATTCCAACAAATATGAACTTGCATTTATTTTGTGTATTTTTATTGCTCGTTTCTTTATTTTCCACATTGTTATTAAACTTTTCAAAGCTGCCTACGGTAGCTAGATATTTGGCCCAAGCAGGGAGCCTCTATCAGGGGGAGAAGAAGTTCCTTCCCATCCATGTTCTGACTTTACCCAAGAATGCAAGGGGGCCCCAGAACATGAATAATATCCTCCCCTCACAGATATGGGTCAACCCTGTGCTGAGCAGCAGGGGAAGGCTTAGTCTGTGGGTGTTTACCTCTGAAACCAAGTTTCAAATTGTTAGTTCAAAACTATCTGACCTCACAGAACAAAAATAATACTTGGTTTATATTGCATGGACTCTTAAGAAACTAAAAAAGGATAATTCATTTTGGAAAGTAAGTTGTATTTTTGTAAATTTGAAAAGTTATTTACTGTCATTTCAACACAATGTCACTGAACCTGTATGGACAGCTTATTTAATTCAGATTCTCCTGAAATAAAACAAACTTGATAGATGTTTACCTTAACTTAGTTTCTTAAGGGTCTTTCTGATAGAAATGAAACATAAGTTTTGTTTTGAAAGGTCAGGCTTTCCAGAATTTTTACACTGACGATTGGCTTGAGTGGAGTATCTCAATTATCACTCAGTAGTAAATGCTCTGCTCAGGGGTTGCCTCATATCTAGCCCCCCAACTGGGAGCTGCTTCTCCCCCTGGTAGATGCTCCCTGGCCCAAGTGAGTGTTACAAGGTTGGTGAGTGTCTTAGCAAAACTATATTGGAGGGATTCTCTCAAGGAATTTCTTTCAAGAAATGTAACATGCTAAATTAAAACAAACTGTCTTAATTTATTTGTTCTTTTACTAAAAGAAATTTCCATCACATTGCCCCCCCATAACAGACTCCCCCATAACATCTGAGCAGCAGATTTGAATTTGAATTTGAATTTCGATTATCATCACTTTTTCTGCACTATATAGGCTAAATCGTGACTAGCCAGTAATTACTGGTGGAGGAAACCGGATGGCCCGGCGTAAACCACCGACTTACCCTGAGTCACTGGCAACTCTCCCACATACTACAGGGGTGGTCGGGGATCGAACCACCACCTATACAGAGGTTAGACACAGCCAGCAGTGAAGCACAATGCTTTATCTGAGCAGCAGATCAACTATGCATTCCTCCCCATTGGAAATTCATGGGAAAAATGAAATAGTAGGGCTGTGCTCACCAACCCATTTTACCCGATTCGATTAATTGCTTATTTTTTCTCGATGTCGATTTTCTCGATTCGATGTCGATTTAAAGAACGGACGAGAACAGTTATTTGTAAAATAAAAATGAAATAAGAAAATAGCAATAACAACAACAATAATAATAATAATAATAATAATAATGATAATATTATACATTATATCTTAGGTTATAACAGACTTGAATATAAATTGAATGGGATTATTTCATATTCAAATAGTACACAAGAAACAATGTGATATATTTTATTTTTTATTTTAATAATTTAATAAAATACATGTACATCTAAATCTATATACATGTATATATTATATAAGAAAATTCTTATGGTGATGCCAGAGACCTACATGACCTCTGTATGGTGTTCTCTGGGTGATGCATACCAGTACACCTATATACTGTAAGGTGCGCGAATCCTAGGCCCAGCCGCCTACCTAAGGCATTTGGACCTAGGATTCGCGCACCTTCACTACATAAATACTAAATAGTTGAGTCTGCGAGGTACGCAAATCATAGGCCCAGCTGCCTAGCACAGGCGGTTGGGCCTTTGATTCGCGTATCTGTACATGGATATTGCTCTATGGTATCTGTATGTACATGACACCACCTAGCGGTAATATTGAAAACCACGCAAGTGCGTCATGCGCATTTGCGTGGTTCTGTAAACAACAATGGCGGACGATCGCTTGTCCACTATGTTGTTTTTGTTTTTATGTCGGCACTACTGCCGAACTAGTTCAAAAAGGGGGGGGGGGTGTATCGAGCTCACGCTCGATGTCCACGAAAGGTGAACATCGAGTGTGAGAAGTTGGCGAGCGCTCTATGTCAGTCGACTCGAGCACAGCCCTATGAAATAGTAAAAAAAAAAACAAGGAAACGTCTAATACTGCTCAAAAAAAAATCACTTCAAGCGTTTAACCCTTAAAATGCTACATTGTTTCACAGGGGCTAGCCCCCTACACTGATTTGTATTTGACAAATATGGAGAATAATATTGGTTTGCAGTTAGGTTAAATCTATGAAAATTTGTTTTTGCTAAACATTTTTCTCTAGAATTTTAGAGACATGTACAATTCACATATTCCAATAAGAATATGTATTTTTTCCTGAAAAATTAAAAGAAAAAATGTTTTCATACTAGAGACATCATGAAATTCATCAAATTCAACTTGTATAAATTATCCATGACGTAACCTTACACCACTGCAGGAATACTCCTGGAGTGAAGGTTAAAGCATTTGTTTTCAAACTTAAGGTCTCTCTTCCCCTTGTGACTTTGACTTGGTTTTGCTGGATTTTGCAGAAATCTGAATGAAATAACTCCGATAAACCATATATTTTCTGGAAGAAAACCTTTTTGGGTATCTATATATCCCAGGAATTTGAGGTTTTTGGGCAACAGTTGCATTTTATTGACAAAAATGCATAAACTGTCAAAATTGAAATAAATATCTTACCGAAAAGTCTAACTCGAACAAAAAGTGTTAATACTTAGTATGTGTTCTAAAAAAACGTATCACAGATTTTGGCTAATTGATTCCATTTCTGACTTAGGGTGGATTATGTCTTTCTTGGGTGGTCTTCATGGTCATTTCCTCTATTCACCCATTTATCTCAGCAGTCAAGAATTTCTCCCAAAATTCCTGATACCTTTTTAAAGACCATTTCATACAGATTAATGTACTTCAAAAAGCAGGGCTCTATTCCACATAACAAATGAGTAATTTTTATTTCAGTTTACAAGAGGTGTCAGATTTCCCTAATGGAGGAAATGGGCTTTTTCACGTTCAAGCCACAAAACACCCCACAGCAGGGATCTGTTGACCAAACGCTAATTAATTCTAAGTAACACATTCATTTAACCCATTCCCCTTGTCAAATATACTGATTCCTGGAAATACCTATATTTATTTGCCATTTCTGTGTGGATAATTCAGAGATGAACACTCACAGGACATGTATGAATCTCACGGCATCATGTAGTTGCTTAGCAATTAATCACACATATCACTGGTCAAGCACTCTTACATATTAAGTAGCAAGTAATCGGCATTGAGGGGTGTCTGTCCACCACCACCTGTGACTAGGTGCTGAGAATAAAACATTACTCAGTCATTATGCTAATTACTATTTCCATGGGTATTACATTACCACCCTATTAGAGTGCCCCCCTGTCTGGAGAGTTGGTAAACAGGAACACACGGTTTCAAACATATGCCATGTGCTCTCACAGATTCAGAGGACAGATTGTTTTTTTTGTGAAAAAGATGTGTTAAGAAACTAAATCTATCACAACCACTGTCTGCAAATGTGCATTGGAAGTAAATGATGACATTACTGGCAATATCTCAAAAATGAAAAGAAATCAGAAAAAAGGGGAAGAGAGACCTTAAAAAAATATAAGTAAAAAGAACAGATCAAGGCCAATCAGCATGGAAAAAATGAAAAAAATCGATTCATCGGGCGCACTGAAGTAGATTTTTTCCTCTACTGAAACAGTGCAGCGCTAGTCGGGTAAAACTTTGTCGTGTTCTGCAGATCCTATGATCAGGCCAGGTTTATCCTGTTCAATTTTCAGTTATTTTAATTCCAGGCCCCTTGAAACTTTACATTAGACAAAAACATATTTAGTTTATTATCCGTGTCTAATTTCTTTTAAATTTACAGTTGGATTTTTTGATCTATCAAGCTGAAATCAACAAAATTATCAATCACACACACCGGCTGTGTAAACAGTTTACCATGCTAACATATGACGCGATCTTTCCACGATCCAAAATCCACTTTTTCAGCGATACACTTCAATCATACTTTAAATTTACTTTCCAAGAATATTTCCTGATAAGATTCTGCAAAAAACTAAACAAAAATCGGCCTACCTATCACAAAATAGCGATAGAAAAACACGCCGCCATTTTAGAGCGTACTTTTAGCGAGTGGCCATTTTGAAAACATCGAGATCGCGTAGTTCGAGATTCTCAAACGAGAATCTTAGGATTACAAAGGCCTTAATGTAGGTTAATAGTGACGAAATTACTATTGACCTACAATGTAAGTAGGTTAGACCTATTTCAGGTCACACACATAATCTCACCGCTGAGGATGGATGATGCTGCTAGCCAGCGCCATCAATCCTTAGCGGTGGCAATATAAACTACGCAGGCGGACAGGTACGTCCGTCGTTTCCCAGACTTGGTGGGAAATTGCGGACCTGCCCGCTGGCAGCGTCTTAAGGGTTAAAGGAGGCTCAGATGGGTTGTATTTCTTTTCTTCAAAATTCCTGAAACTTTAATGTGATGATATATAGCGTATTCTAAGATCAACTGTGTAAAACATACTGTTGTCACAGGCTAAAACTTTTCGATATAGCCTGGGAAAAAACAAAAATTTACCCAACATAAGCCAACATCCAGCTCACACTTTCGTTTTTCAGCTCTTCAAGTAAAGATGTCACTATAGCTATTTGCAGCACAGAATCAAACAAATGTTTCACACGATTGGTGTTTTCATCAAGTTCTTTTTGCAGTAGTTTTTCTTTATGAAAAAGTATTTACATATTTGAAAATATGTGAGTTAGTACGTATGACTAAAAAAACTTTTCAGTCCTGAAAAGTGCTTCTTTTCAGACTTCCTGAGAAGAACATTTTATAGAATAAATAAAAGTCTAGACAGTCATGGAATCAATTGCAAAAATGGATGTATTTGCCAAGGCATCGATGATCATATACAACTAAAAAAAAGAGGGGGGGGGGGGGGGGGGGTACTGCCTTAGATTTTTTGCTACAGAAGCCTGAAGTGGGTGGTATGCTTTTGTCAATACTCAGCTTTTTAGGGTATGTCACAGTGCCCGTGCCGTGGCAAAAAATAATGGTCTACCATTTGTGGTGGTCACAACAATACAGTCCAAATATCAGTAAATGAAGAATGAAATATTTGCATTCTAGAGTAACAGGCTCTAGAGTAACAGATGTAAAATGACGGTATTTTAGTCATATTAAAGATCTTGTAGAGAACAATAGAAACATAGGTATATTACATTATAAATATATCAGAATAGGTTGCAAGTTACCAACAATACTTGTTATGATGGGTATTGTTGGCCTGTTTTTCATGACTTTGCATTGTCGGCCTCATTTTAAGAGAGGGGTTAAGTCGTACTCCTTTGAATAACGAAAGAAATGTCTTACCTTTCAGCTCTATTTCATCCAGCGACTTCCCTGCCAGTTTCCCCAGCGACCCTTCTTCAGCTGCAATGAGCAGCCGACTGACTTTGGCCAGCTCAATGGTTGAGTCCTGCAGCCTATAAAAGTTACGGTGGACCGATACACTGTGCCCCATGTGGTTGGCAAGGAACTCAACCTCATTTTCCTGAAGGTTTAATATCTGAAAAGAATGAGAACAGAAAAAATAAAATAAAATACAGGTAACCATAAATTAACTGGATGGAATGGTACCAAGCAGATTTGTCCTGTGATATCTGACTTATGTGACAGGAAATAAACTTTATTTGTATGAAATTGAACCAAGGGATTTATCTGGTTTAGGTGATTATCTGGCTTATTCCAGTCTAGTTTAGGCAAGGTTGCCTGTAAAATGTTGCAATTTTTAGATTTTAAATCTAACTTTTATTTATAATCCGATTTCAAGCCTGATAAAATAAGCAGGCCCAATTTCATCTGCCTTATGCAGAGTTGCCTTTATTGCACAAGGCCAATTTTGGAAAAGAGAATCATAACACAAACCTGGGAGACAGTGGCCATATATTTTCTTAGTTTGGTGCTTCGAATAAGCTCAGGACGCTGCAGGTCTAGGTGTCGGGTGGCAGCCTTAAGGGCATCATTAGTATTCAAATGGCCCAGATGCTGGTTGGCAAATAGATACGGGTTCGCTTCCAAGATTCCACAATCTTTTCTATATTGAATGAGCGTGTCCACAGCAGCAGACATATCCTGTGTGAGGATGACTGGCACTTTTCTGTTCTGTTTTCCAATAACCTGGAGGTGTCGCAGGCTAAAATGATATATAGACATATTTTATGTCACACATTTAGGTAGATGGCTGAGATATGTTTTTGCCCATTATGTATTACAGCTGCATAAAGTACAAGTACGTATAGTTTAAATCATATCTTAGTTTGGGCAATAACTCCAGAACGCATGATCTGATTTTGATGAAATTTGGTAGGCAATTTCAGCCCAGGCGGCGGCCGGTCTGAGTCATGGGTTGACTGCACGTACCTTCACTAGCAGTGTAGAGACCAACTCAAATGAACAATTGCAATTATGCGTAAAAGGGACCATGACGCATCCCAGAGGAGTTATGCGCACCTACGGAATTCTCTATATCCTTCATCTTACGATTGAATTACAGATGGACAGCTGGGTGGACACTTATTATGACATATTAACACGTGAAAAAACGTGATGCTAAATTGTGGTTTATACTAGTACATTTTTTTTTCTAAACTTGCACACCAGACAATGGGGTGCATCAGTCAATTTTCATGTCTGAATCCGCCCCTGCCCTAGGGGCCAAAGTGCGACTGGGGTCCCAGCTGATAGTGATAAAGAGGTGTCAACTGACCTGTCTGGCTGGCAGAATCTTTACTTCACATGTGCTAATATAAAACAGACAAGAGCCATTAAAACAGCCATTGCTTCAGGACTTGACATAAACACTTGCCTTCAGGCCCTGGCAAAGTTAAAGCTGGGAATGTGAAACTACTCATATGATGGGTGTATATGTAAAGCAAGCCAGCATCATTCAAAACAAAAAATGTCCAGAAATAACTATCATTAGGTAGTCTAGGGCATTCAAAAATTAACTTTACTACGGGGCAAATATTAATGTTGAGCCTTGTTATCTAGATCCATATTTTAACTTTGAAGGTAAACTTTCTTTTACATAATGCTAATGTGCAAGTTTCTTTACTTCTAACCAACCCCATATTTTAAAGGGATATGGTCATGTGAAAAATCATCAATTTTGCCAATGGTTTGGTATTAAATGTGGGCTTAATTCATGGTATTGCTCCAGACCTTAATAAAACATTCTGTTTTACAGCAGCACAGGCTGGACTGTTTTGTAAATATACAAGTCCATATTGCTATTGATAACCACATTCCAATCACCAGCAATGATAACATTTGATTCATCACCAATAACCTCCTGTATATGATCAATCAGCGACGGGGAGTCATTATTAAAGCCATATTTTCAGACAAGTTTGACCTCCATGACCTCCGGGATTTCAATATTTACACTCAGAATCCTCCCCTTCAGACGACTTTCCCATTTTACAACTTTATATTCGAAATTTCTCGCTAGAATTATTGCTGTGCCCCCAGCATTTGTTTTATCTTCCCCAATGAAAAAATCCACATTCCATATTTTTTTTAACTATTGACATCTTGCTCGGTCCAATGGGTTTCTTGTAAAAAGGCTATTTGATTTCCCTGCTGTCTGAAGCGGTCAAAAATGTTGTGGCATTTTTTTTGGTCTTTCAATCCTCTAACATTGTTCGAAATGAACTTTTAAAATGTAATTACCAATAATAACTGCTAGAAATTGTAAAAGTGTGCGTGGCTCGACAATATTTGTACCATTCAACAATAACCCTGTTTGCTATGACGATTTCCACCTTGCCGCAGAATACATAGTTACCCCAGTGCATTCTGGCAGATGGAATTGAAAGGCTGGTTTTTGTTTTTTTCTCCTGTATTAAACATAATAACCGTAACATAATGAGAACACAAAACTATACATATCTTTAGCCCTCTAAAGACCGCAAGCAGTAGAAACAAGACGATTCAGAGCGCATGCAGCAGTAATCGGTCACACCTGAGTACACAAAATGTTATATTTTTATTGTCCTGTACGGGACATGTTGGTTTTTAATGCATTTTCGCCTCATGACTCTGCCTTACTAGCCTGAGTCAATATTTGGCTCAATGCATTAACATGCTACTGCCACTTTTCATCCCTGAGTAGGCATTTCCGACTCTACCTTGCTTGGTTGAGTCGTACCGCGCCTTTACATATAGGAATCAGGTGTGCTAGTAACATTAATGGTACTAAATCTTTAGACTATACATTTATTATAGATTGGTAAGGGTGACCCATATACTTCACATAACAAATATCCTATCGTATTGGATCCGAGCGGCCTCTATGTCTTTATGTTTGTTCAAAGATTAGAGAGAATGAGGAGATAGTGTATAATTATACACATATGCCTGCCTCTTAACGCCCCCCCCCTTTTTTTCAAAATTTACTTGCTTATCCCATTTCAACCCCATTTTTAGGGTTACAATAGTTTTGCAAAAATAAAATAAAATAGTCATTAAGTACCAACTTAACTTTGTTAGATTAACTTAAACATCTCTATTTACACCTGTTAGTCATTCAACCCCTCTTTTTAAAAATTACAATTATGTTAAAAAAAGGGGAGAACAATCATTAGAATCCAGCTTCACTTTATCGGCTTAACTTAAACGCAGGGACTTAGCCAGGATTTTCATAACAGAGTGTCCAAAATGGGGCTTCAAGAAGACAGGGTGTCGAAACCCCCTAACTGAAAAAATAAAAATCATCATACTGACCATATACATTGACAAATCAAGAAATTATATGCTTTATTTCTTCAACAAATGTCTTTGTTATCATCTGGAAATTAAACTTGTTAGAATGTCTAATTGGAATTATTATTTTCAAAAAATTCTGACCAAATGATAGGGTGTCATTTTCCCCAAAAATAGGTATTTTTCATGAACCAGGGTGTCATTTTTGACACCCTGCTGGCGGCTGACTAAGACCCTGCTTAAACGTCTCTATTAAGGTTTGAACCTATTAGTCTTAGTCTTTTGTCTTGTATCGCAATACACCTTTCATCGCTCCCTAGGTATCACATAACGGGGCGGAGTCCACTGCTGGGCCTACAGAAATGTAGACTCCTTTAGCCTTCGGCCAGCCTGGATACAGTTATTTCATGTGAAATGCACCTATATAGCGTCGCATCTTTCCGCTAGATCTTCCATTATAGCAAGCGATGCAATGATGCACCTCTGTATGTGTCTACTCAAAGTTTCGATCTCTTGCGTCAAGAGTCTTTCGGTCATTTAAATGTACAGTAAATTCGCGCTTAAACGTGTCTGTTCTGGCAGTTAGCATACGGTCATTGTCTAATTGATATCACCTGACTGTTTCTATTGTTGCCTGGCAACGTATAGACTGAACCAGTCGCCCTTTAGTGTGTATTCCCTGACAATAGAGGGCCACTATGCTGGAGGGGGCATAGACTAACCTCCCAAAAGTCTATGTGGGACGTGATCGAGGGGCAGTCGTGTAACTAAAATGTCGTGTAGCAGTTAATACCTGGGTCCCAAGATCGCGTACGCACTATTGATCTGGTATAAATACTGTATTTTATATTCTAGTCACATGAATTAGGAAAACTGTAGAGACTAGTCATTTACATCGTATAATTTTAAAAAACGGACAGATGCATTAAATACGGGCCGACATATTTGTAGCCTATCAATATGGCACATATTAGCTGTATCCAGACCGGCTCCCGTGCTACAATGTAGAGGGGAGATCTCTATCTTCCTTTGCAAGCAAGGAAACATAAGTAAATAAATTGTAGGCCTCAAAAAGACATAAAAAGAATGAATGAATGAGGGCTTAAAGGCACATCAGCACATTAGGCTATTTAGTGCCATTAATTGTTTTTTTTTTTTTTTTTTTTTTTTTTTTTTTTTTTTTAAATGGCATATGCATATGCGAAACATAAATAGATAAATTGTAGGCCTCAAAAAGACGTAAAAGAATGAGTGTGGCCTTGGCGCCCAATACTGGCACAACTATCACTGTACCATATTCCCACACTGTTACTTGACCAGTATTAATAATCATTTATCACAATACTCTTATATCTCAATTGTAGAGAGACACTGGTGTCATACCTTTAATGTAACCATATCACTGCCAAGGTATCCATAGCAATAACCCATTTTGTGGGTAGATACCCGTTCTAACCAATAAGAAAAATCGCAGGGCCTGGGAGGGATTTATATGATGCTCCCTCATTTTGACTCTACTCTGCTGAGTTGAGTCATTGAGGGGATGGGTGGGGGACGAGAAAATTGAATCCTTGTATTAATGTATGTACCCATTGGCAGCCATGCGAGTACATTATGACAAGTAGAAATATAAAGTCTATCTCAGATACCGTAGATTCTCTCAACGTTTTTCCTGATGGCTTTATAAGTTGTCTCTAGGTTTGCCAGTTTCAACGTCGCGATAGTGTCTATGACTCTCCTGACATCCGTGGGATAGCTCACAGTTCTATGTTGGTGGTCTCCCTTGTTTACAGGTGGGAAGTAGGGGGAGTCGGTTTCTCCTATCAACTGGGAGATCGGGGTTATCCTGATGACATCTCCCATTTGTCCAATTTGATGTTTGTTGTTGGTTATGGAGGCTGTTACCCCCAAGACCGCGTTCGGAAAGAACTTAGTGAATTCCTTGGCAATTGCTACTGGGCCCCTAAAACAGTGCCAATGGATATGCTTTTTAGGGGGCATATATCTCTTTAGGAGGTCCAGCGTTTCTCTATCAGAATCCCTGGAGTGTATTACTATTGGGAGCCCACGTGAGTTTGACAATAACATTAATTCAATAAACACCTCTTGTTGTTTGGCCCAAAGGTGCCTCTTCACAGTGAAATCAAGCCCAGTCTCACCTATCGCACGGATCTTAGGGTCATCTACTGCACCCAAAATGGCTTCTCTTATGGTTTTGTCAAGCTTATTCGCTTGCTTTGGATGAATGCCTATGGTTCCAATCAGCATGGGATCTTTAAGATATTGCTTCCACTGGCCTTCTAAAATATCACTGGCATCTATAACATTGGTGATTGCCGCTGCTAGATATTTGCCTTGGACATCTGGCTCATATTCTACTAGCTCGTAGAGATCACCAGTATATTTTATTTGGTCACAGAGCCGGTTCATGTGGAAGTGGGCATCCACATAGGGGAGGGCCACACGATCATTAGACAATATTGCACTGGCACCCCTTATTCTGATAAACGATTCCACTTTCATAAATGTTGCCCAATGTGCCAACTCGGCCATGCATGACGGAGTAATAGGGGAGTAGGACAACTTAGTTGGATCACCTTGAAAATTATTTAGCTCGCTGATTATTTGCTGTTCCTCTGTTGTAAAGGCTCCTTGGAGAGTATGTAGCTGATTTTCACAAATACAGGAGAGCAGGGATTCCAGGGTTGTGCACTGAAGTTCCTCCATAAAATGGTATACCAGATCAGACAGGCGTTGGGAAGCTAGAGGTAAATGTTTCTCGCCTATGAACGGGCCTTCTTTTGCAATCAATGTGGGAGAGTCATACCGTTTTCGCAGCCAGTTCGTGTTCAGGGGTAAGACACCCCACCAGTGTCTCATGTGCCTAAACATCACATGCTGTTTCAGCTGTCAAAACTCGTTCTCACAGAGGGCGCACTTCCTCAATTTCTGTCTTTTAGTTGACTTTTCCATGTTTATCTAGATCAAAAAAGAATAAGAATGAGAATAAGATCAGTCTGAGGGTCAATTAAGAAAAAATATAATAATAGGGCCACGGGTCAAAAGAAGTCTATTAAGTATAGAAAGATGGAACTGGATCTTGTAGCTAAGTTCTTAAGATCATTTTTTTCTGTTTTCGACAGCTAAATTCCATTGTCTGCCTACCCACATGTTACAATCCGAACACACCCAGAGATGTTTTTACTAGCTAGGAAAATTTGACGGAGAAATCGGAGATGCCGTAGATTTAACGACATGAAAACGCATATAGCTATATTCATTATTGTGTTTTCATCGGCAACAGGATAAAGTCGGTATATCGCCAAAGTTTTTTCAGTTGTTTCGGCGCTCGTAATCTCTTAATTGTTTTTTAACAACACTCGAGTGATCTGGCGTAAGAGCCATCTGAGTTAGCATGTACTGGACGATTTATGGATCCACATGTTGACTCGATAAGATAGGGGGGTCGAATTCATTTTGGGGACACATCTAAATTTGGGGGGTTATTAATAAAACTGGCCAAATAGTAAATAATAAGATTTTTTCGGTATGGTAGGCACAATCCCAAATTATGGATATGAATATTATGTTTTTATCCCTATTTATGTAGCATGACTCGATGGACTCATGGATAGAGTGGAAGCTTGGAGTGTTGAAAGTTACAAGATCGAATCCCATCCTCTCCCAAATATTATTTTTTTGCAAAATTTAAATTCTAGCTTCCAAATGTTTCGGATGGCACTTTAATCTGTAGGTGCAGTCGGCAATTTGAGAATTTCTTCAAAATATATATATATAGTTTAATGGGTGTAGTAATGCCTAACCTTTACATAGAATATGAGATCTGTTAAGTGGTCAGCTTGTTGCTTTCAACAGAAAAAAAGTATCATAAGTGATAAAGTTTAGAATTTCTTCAAGAAAATATATAGTTTAATGGATGTAAATATTAATTCAAATATGTAAATAAAGGACATGTTCCCGATGATGTTGGTATTATCACGTGCATGCACACTTGCTGCACATGTCTATTTATAACTCAATGGAACGTCCACCCATTCACCTTCTATTTGCCCTTCCATATGTCGTCACCTTTTGTTCATTGCCCTATTTATGCACCTTCCAACTGTTCATATGGATATGTGCGCCCCCCACTCACTTTTTGGGCACACGGATCCTTATTACACTGTCATCTTGTACTCATCCTGCGGCCTTAATAAGCGCCCTGCCGCAACACTTGCCTTCCCCCTCTCTGTAAGTGTACTGTCCTCCCAATACCTCTTTCAACGGGGCCCTATCTGGGTTGCAATCAGCTGTAATAAATCTCCATGGCACTTAACCAAAAACGTCTTATACATGGTGTTGCACGGAATTTTGCATGGAATTCCCCCTTTTTTTATTCATTTCTAGAAAAGACACTAATTCAAATAATTAAAAAAGGTAGTGTCTGAAGTGAATGTTCACCATTGTCCTGACAACATTCAGGGAAAAGCACATCTTTGAAAATAGTTGAATATTCATCATTTATGTATTTATTAGAAGATAAATGTGAGTGGTTTTTTTCCTAGGTTAAAAAACATGGGGGTTGATAAAAAAGAGGGGTGCTTTGCTTATTAAAAAAAAGAAAATCATAAAATTGTATGTATTCTCCGCCCCCCACTCCCACCTCCTTTTTTTTGTTATAGCCCTTACTGTTATTTTAGTCAGGGCTAATGGAGGTAACAAATGTACCAGACTGTGATGATAATGACTACTTCCTATTGTTGTTTCATCCAAACACTTTATTTTGCGGCATTTTGGAATTTTCTTTTCTACTGTTTTTAATTATTTTTATTTTGCCATTTTCAAATCCTTTTCATGCTGTCAGAGAAATACATCCCCTTGATTCGCAACCTTATAGGCACTGCACGCTAGCACCTAGGGCATGTGCGCCTCGAGTTACGCGGTGTACTAGCCTAAGGAAGTATTGGTCACGTGATTTTTTTCAGAAAGATGCTGGTCGGATGATCTGTGCAGTAAGCATGCAGCAGAGAGCCAGCAGCCTGTGGTACACAGGTTATCTATGACGCATAGTGGGAGCTGGGAGTAGAAGAGAGGGAGATGAAACTGTGCCTGCATCATCAAATTTCGCTGCCTCCCACTAATACAGTCTATGATACACTGCTCAGAGCTAGGGGACATGAAGTGGGCTGCCACCCATTTGGGTCACAGCTGATAGCAGTTGAAAAACATGGCTGCTAGCAGGGGCTGCTAGGGACTGGCTGAGGCTGCTGGGAGTGGCAATACACAAAATTCTCCCCTCATGGGATCACTAAGAGAAAAAGGAGGACAGCACCCTATTCTTGGAGTGTATTACTTTCATATAAGCTAATATGTATGTGAGCCTTTAGTTCCCCTTTAAACATTCTTTTGTCCATGACCAAAACGGAAGCACTCAGAATTGGGAGCCATATCTTCTAGGCCACGTACATGCTTATCAGCTTTGTTTTTCATCCAAAACATAGATCTAAGTCGAGTGCTGTCCGAGTGGCCTTGATATGGCTTCCTGTACTTGAACGAGTATGTATTTCTCAGGTCTCATTGTTTCATCGGCGCGTTTTCGATCGCCGCGCACTTTTGTCATACAATAAAAATAATGGTATGTCTGTAATCCGTAGAATCTCAGCTTTCAGATTATCTAAAATCTATTGCCGTAACCCGAGCGGTTCCCGAATTACAGCAGGTTGAAGTTGTCAGGTCAGATAGGTTGCCAAGGAGATCGGCGCAGCAGGCAGCCAATTCTGGGGGTACACATATTATCTATGACTCATAGAGAGGCAGCGATATTTGATGATGCTTGCACAGTACCCACTCCCTGCCTACTACTCCCAGATTTGATATATTAATCCAGTTTGCTGGAGATATTTGCTTTTTCGAAATAATGCATGCTCCCCTTGAACTTGAAACAGAATTCGGACCGACGAATAAAATTCTTGTTTCCACAATTATACGGAAGTTTTCATACGTTTTTTTCGCTACAAAACAATAATTTATACGTTTACTTACCTTTGCAGAATGTTGTCAGTATTCTATTCCCGATACAATCTGCCCTACGTGTCGATATTGAGCTGAAGTGGCAGCGTTAGGAGCAGCGCCATTGCTCTCAGCTATGAGGCGTTCTTAATGAGTTATCAATTCTTAAACACTACAATTTGATTGGCTTAACTTATCTGCCGACTAATCAACTAGCTTGGCCCAGTATTTCTATATCTACGCGATACAGAAGAGTAGATCCGACCCCCGCAAGCAGCTGGTCGTTCATTACATTATAAATCGCACACTTTACTATAATTTTTTTCTAACTTCAACGGCATTATTAAAATAACCGGTGAATATGCTGCCAATTCGAATGTTGGACTTCATTAATAGTAATATTGCGCAACCTTTGACGGGCTGGACTTATTTTTTGCACTTCCCCGTAACTGGCAGAGTCATTCGGGCTTTTTCAGGTGTCTTTTATATAGGTAGTAATAGCCGGGGGTGAAATTTGAAGATCCCGGCTTTCCGAACTTGTACTTGTTGGACTCGGAGATGAAGTTTAACACTGTTTAAGTGTTGACATAGATCAGATATCTAGATGGCGGCAAAAATATATATATAGATAAATAAAATAAAATGAAACAAAATGAATATAAAAATAATAATAATAAAGAATTGGTGCTTTTAGCTGAGCTCCAGCATACTAATTTCTCCAGGCATTCCGAGTCAATTTAAAGTCACGGGTTCAACCAGGTTAAGATATTTAAAGGGACGCAGCTCAAGGAAAATAATATATTATTATTAGATAAGTAGGTTTTAGATTATCATTGACGTGTATATAGGACAGGTCTTCACTTAAATAGGGAAAATAACATATTAAATAAGTAGGTTTTAGTCTTTTAGATTATCATTGAAAAAACAGTAATTAATATCTAGTTTGATAATGGATATTATCTTCAAATTCGAAGTTGTCACCAAAACAAAAATTCATAGAAATATGCTTTCTCAATAATAATAATAATAATAATAATAATGATAATAATAATAATAATAATAATAATAATAAGATTAATAATAATCTTTTAACTGAGCTCCAGCATACTTGTTTCTCCAGGGACGCAGCTCAAAATAAAAAGGCATTTTTTCTGAAAATAGGGAGACAGTAGTTTGATCTCAGAAAATCATTTTCTAATTCTATGAAATACATGCATTGATTTTCTTTTTACAAAATATTGAATACTTTTACGCTTTAAATCGTCAATTCATAGTTACAAACCCTAAAAGAAATGCAATTTTTCAGTAGTATTAATTTTTGCAGAGGGTTATAAATTTTATTTGGGCTCTTCCAGGAAAATCTACCCAGGCGGGAGGGGGGAGGGGATACGCTCATATTTTCAGACCCCCCCCCCCCACCAATGATTATGTTTTTCAAAAAGACCCCACCTACAATTTATTTTTATTTTTATTTTTCTAAGGACCCCCCCCCCCCCCCACCAAGTATCAAACTCCATATACAACGTTTGTTTTTTTAATCTAAACAGAATTTTAGAGAAAAAAACACATTCTTACGTAAAAAAATTGGGGTATCACAGGAATTTTTGTAGTCACAGGATATGTATAATGATGGTATGTTTACTTTTTCAGGATAACTTACCTAAAATTGATTTAATGTGTAAATATACCATTCGAAAGAAGAGAATCTAAGTTTCCCAATGATATAAGTTTTAAATTTGTATGCCCATGTTTGGTAAAGATATTGCGATTTAAATTATACTTCTTCACAACCCCCACCACTGTAATACTTTCCTATAGACCCCCCCCCCCCCGCCAATGATTTTTTTGGTGTCTGGACCCTCCACCACTGTTTTTTAAAGGGGGGGGAGGGGCGTCCCCCCATGCAGATTTTCCTGGAAGCGCCCTTAGTTTGACTTCTTAGCTCATCTTGGAACTAGAACTATATATAAAATCGGTAATAGAAGTTAAATAAATATTTCAATTTCTATTTTTCAGATCCTTTTAATTTTATAAAGAAGAGAACCTGTTCCACTATCTTTTTTTAAATTTGGAATATCATTTATGACTAATCTACATTATCATTATTATTATTATTATTACTATATTATTATTATTATTATTATTATTATAATTATTATTATGTGATACTTCATAACCACTTTATTTACCATGAATATTACTGTACGGTTTCCTTATGAATCTGCATTTCAAAAAGTGTATTGTTAAACAAATTGAATGTTCAAACATGAACATTCTTTTCTAAAATTGTGAGACGAGTTTTGGTGTTAAGAATTATTTCCAATATAATTTTCTAATCTATTTAGGGCCACCTCTAGTAGCTAAATAAAAAAAAATGCAGGAGGGGTATAAAGCAATTTTGTTTTTCCCATTAAGTTTTCCTGAGAAAAATAAGAGAACATGGGGTTTGTTTGCTGAATAAAAGAAAATGCAGGAGGGGTATAAAGCAATTAGCCGGGGTGGATCCAGAAATCTTTTTGCAGGGGGGCCAAAACGTCGTAGATCGACCAATTTATGCGCAAAAAGGCGTTTCATGACATCATGGCGGGCTCTTTAGGGGGGTTTGAAAAGTATAAAGGGTAAACAATTTGATATTCTGATATTTCAACACATCAATTCCTTGGCCTCAACTATAATTTTGAAGTGGTTTGTTGGAAAATTTGCTATTCATTCTGGAAAAGGCGGGGCCATGCCCCATGAATTTTGAAGAAGGGGGGGGGGGGGGGGGCGGTGCCCCCTCGACCCCCCCCCCCCCCCCCCCCTGGATCCGCCTATGAATAGGCCACATTTGTAGATTTATACACATTAAAAGAACTTTGTTCTGTCCTTTCCCTGCTATTCCGATTTTCCCAGAATTTTGAAACCATTTGTAGCTTTTCTTCTTTTAATTGTTTAGCGACAAATTCCAGCCGTTGAAACTTGAAGAGATTTGCATTGGGGATGGTGCCCATTCATTTCCAAAAACAAACATAAGTATTACCATCTGACAATAAATAGGTAGTTGTGATATTTAATATTATTAGGAATTATTATTATTATTATTATTATTATTATTATTATTATTATTATTATTATTATTATCAGAAATATGCATTAAGTAAGTATGCTGTATCTGTTGTTATTATTATTATTATTATTATTATTATTATCATTATTATTATTATTATTTATCATTATTATTATTATTATTATTATTATAAAATAATAATTGTTATTATTATTATTATTATTATTATTATCATTATTTATCATTATTATTATTATTATTATTATTATTATTAATACTATTATTATTTATTATTATAATTATTATTATTATTACTATTATTATTATTATTATTATTATTATGATTATTATTATTATTATTATGATTATTATTATTATTACTGGGCCAATTGAACCAACATTATTGGACCAGTATTGGGCCATTTCTGTCATGTTTACTGGGTAGTGATAGTCAACTAGAGAAAATGTGACCCATGACATTTTAAAAACATTTGATAATCTGTTAGCTCAACCTATTTGCTATTCCATTTTTAAACCTCAACCTGCTTCCAGGCCATGCCTGCTCATATTATTAGTGTAGTTTAGATCAGTTCACATTTCTCGATCGCACTTTCGGAACTTTGGCATTAAAAAAAAGGGCAACTTTTATTTTAGGATCACTTCGGACTTATGCTCATATCATATCATACATTATCATTCGTCATCATCATCATCATCATCTTTATCAGACCCAGAGTCACCAGCCTGCCTCTAACCGTTGCGTACATACGATCGCTAAAAATCCTTAATGGCGGCGCCCCATAAAAATCCTTCATGGCGGCGCCCCCGCCATTAAGGATTTTTAGCGATTGTATCACTCTTCGTACAGGTAAATGACCATCAAACATGCTGATCAGATGGTCTAAGCGATCATAGCGCAACATACGTGAAGCGGAGGTGGCGCTCAACAACGATGTCAACAACGATTTTTTAAATGACATGTTGGCTAAAAAGGTTATCACGTACAGGTACATTCATATGTCCAATACTTTTTTATAGGGCATGTGAAACAGCCCTAACATGGTAGCCTGGGGGATCATCACAGGTTTATAAAACTCAACCCCAAAAATATAAACGATTTCCCACCTTGCATATCTCCCAATACAATAACCACTTATTGCCCTTACCATACCATGTAGCACAGGTTACAGGTATATTTCACTATCAAGCATGAACCACTGTACACCTCTGGTCCAAATTAAGAATTTTTAAAAATAATAAATCAGATGTGTCACTCTCGTTTCACCCATACCCACCTAACATTTATTCAATACTTGCATGTAACACCCAAGATCCATTGGGCAATAACGGGTGTACCCATGATCAATGCATTTTCATGATTTGAACTTTACCTTCCTGCCTCCACAAAGTGCCATCAGTAATTGCATAATACTGCCATCTGGCAACGCAACCTGTTCCACATCACCTATCGTCACATGCCCGTTTTAGACGCGAGCTCGCGTCACTCTTGTTAACTTTATGTTTAAAGGTACTCCCTTTGTTTAAAATACAATATAAAACGTTACCTGATGGTGATATACTCTACTAGTATATATTGGAAGTACCAACTCTATGGAAAACAGAATGGCTTGTAGTTTATCGATGTGATGTAATACTTCTAGTACTTAAATGATGACTAGTAATTACCTTGTTCTATAACTATTTTATTTTATGGAAAACTACTAATTGATATTCCATTGTCTCTCTCTTGCACCAAAGTGGTGTGCACATGTATGAATGAATATTAAGATTATGTTTGGCTAAGGTTAATGCGACCTAGCAACTACTAGTATAGTATTTCTGATAAACCAACCATGTTTCTTTATGTTTTCTCCCTTTATTAGTCACACAGATTGTGACCATTATTAATTAGGGTTGGTCTTCTATGCTTTTAATGTATCTCATTACTACATTAATACAATATTCCTTTGATTAATGTCAATAACATGAATTATGTGTGCTGAGGTTTTTTGAAAAAGAAACATTTAAATTTTGCTTATCTGAAAGTAAAAATCAAAATAAATCTACCTATTCTATTTTAGGTGTAGTATCAGTCCATTCCAACCATTTAATTTCTAACAATATCTTAAACGCAACAATCCTCCCTCTATTACAATAGTCTTAACATATACCTTATTATTTGACCAAATAATAAATTATACATCTCACATGCGACAGTATCCCTTAGGCCTGACTACCTTGTGTTATAGAAAATGGACCATAGTATCATAATGTGTACCCCTACCCAGCCTGATAGACCTCATCACAATATAAGTATGCTAGTCTACATAGTATTTATGTTAGGTACACTACCTTACAGATTATGTTCGGCTAGGGTCAGAGTGACCTAGCTACTATTATTATATTATCTCAAGCTAAACCAACCATGATCCTCTATGTCTTTTCTGTTTATTGGTTATACGAATTGTGTCAATAACTAGTAGGGTCGGTGGTTTATGTAATCATGTATTTCATTATTACATAATAAAATATTCTCTTGGCTGATGTCAATAACATGAACTATGTGTGCTGAGGTCTTTCGAAATAGAAACAATTAGATCATCATATCTAATAGAAAGTTAAGAATCATAACAAATCTGCCTATTCTAATCTAGGTGTATTATTAAGCTCTTCCAACTATTCAATTTCTAACAATAATTCAAATACAACAATTATTGTTCTAATCCTATAGCCAAAACTTATACCCTATTTATTCAATTAAATAATAAATATACATCTCACATGGTATATTACCCTTTAGGCCTGACAACCCTGTGTTATAAAAAATTGACTACAATACTATTATCTAATCCTCTACCTGGCTCGACAGACCTCAATCTATGTATTTTAGTTTATATAGTATTCATGTTGCATACATAACCTTGCAGCTATATTGATAGATAAGATATAGTTAATATGTTACATAGGGGGCTGAGTAGAGAACTAATAACAAACTTTAATTCCCATTACAATCGAACGTGTAAACACCAAGGGCAACACATAACTTATGAATGAATGTATTTATCAAAGAAAATAGTATAATCAAAATTGAAAGTATTTCTATTGGTTTAAAGTAAAGAATGAATATTATTGAAAAAGGGGGGATGCAGGAGGACTTTGTTAAAATTGTGGCTGGATGGTTACTATTGGAATGGGGTAAGGATTAATTTTTGCAGGAACAGAGGGAATGGGCAAATATACAAGAGGGTATTGTTAAGACAATACATGAAGTAGCAGGAAGGTCATTATTAGAAAAGAGGGAAGCTGAAAATCATGACAAAGGGCATTGTTGGAATCGGTACACGTTTGTTACCTCAAATGTAAAATTATGCTGACAAAGGGCATTGTAAGCATTTTTTGTAATAATGATAATAATAATGATGATAATAATAATAATAATTATAATAATAATAATAATAATAATAATGATAATATCTGAGACACAGCATACCATTAATGATTCTGTGAATACATGCACTTTTGTTTTTCCTGGGATTTCAGGAAAACATTATTATCATTGTTATTATTATTATCATTGTTATTATCATTATCATTATTATTATTATTATTATTATTTTCTACTTATCTTTGTATCAATTCTCCAGCCATTAATATTAATGTACCGGAAGAACAGTAAGTACAATCATAATATATGAAGTTTGTAAGAAAATGAGTGAAGAATAGATTTCACTGGGTGCACTGGGGATGAACGGGTAAATCTGGACTTGCACTAACCATTACGGCATCCCATCTATCCAACACTGTTTCGCCCTGTTAGAGCTCTTCAGGTCACCTAGCAGGTGACGACAGTGTCAATTTCCTTCCATATCAGTTTCTATATCGAATCGTTCTCTCTGTCCTCATTTTAAGGTACCTGAAAAAATGAAATAGAAAAGAAATAAACATTAAATGAAATAAGGCCAGAGCAATTTGATTCATTATCTTACAGATTGTTTTGTCAACTTTAAAAGGAAATGCATAAGACAAGGCTGTAATTACGGAGTACCCTGCCAAATGGTATATTTTACATTGTTGTAGTGATATGACTATTAGAAGATAGAACTATGTTTTACAGTTTTTAAATCAACAATACCATATCAAAGCATTTTGAGGATACTGTTGTGACATTCAGTAAAATTTGATCAGGATCACCAGAAATACAACTTGCCCCATAATAGTATGAGGGGCAAAAAACAAATGGTATATTTTACATTGTTGTAGTGATATGACTATTAGAAGATAGAACTATGTTTTACAGTTTTTAAATCAACAATACCATATCAAAGCATTTTAAGGATACTGTTGTGACATTCAGTAAAATTTGATCAGGATCACCAGAAATACAACTTGCCCCATAATAGTATGAGGGGCAAAAAACAAAAAAGAAAATTTCAACAGCGGTTAGATCTGATTTGTCTCATTTCACCCACGACCTCGACGGGAATTGATAGACTTGGTGTTCTCTGATTTCACCGCAAGTATACCAAAGGGAACCAGTCTAGAACCTTCCTTCCACTGGCATTTGGGAGAACCTTTCAGGAAGGTTCTTCAGCTCGAAGAACCTGTCAGCATAGGTTCCACGGCTGAGTGGAATCTATGATGAGAGGTTCTTCTAATTGGAAGAACCTGTCAGCATAGGTTCCATGACTAAGTGGAACCTTTGCTGACAGGTTCCACTTGGCTAAAGGGAACCAATATCTAGTGGAAGAACCTACCCTCACAAGGTTCTAGATAGATTGTGATTTTGCTGGAACCATTGATCACAAGGTTCCACCTAATGCAATTAGTACTAGAACCTTAGAAGGTTCTAGTATGGAAAATGTGCTATTTGACTTTTATTTTACTGCTTGATTTCCAGCTTTAAAGGGCTTGACAATTTATTCATTCATTTTTTCTTAACTTATCTATTTGTTTTTTATTCATTTTTTTTTTAAAGTATCAAAGTGTGGGTTAACTCTTTTTTGAATATTGAATATGTTATTTGTGGGAATACAGTAATGGTAATATGAACATTTATTGGACCTTGGTTCATATTGTATTGAATCTACTGCCACCCTAAAAACACATTTCTAGGCCTAACTACAGTGAGTGAAATAATGCCAAATATAACGTGTTTGTATTGTTTTGTGCTGCTTAGCCTTACCCATTTTTTTGCGCCAGAAAAGCCACGCTCAAGAAAATCAGGGAGAATAGAGGCTCCCTGAGAAACTAAAGAAAAAACTGCAGAAATTCAAAAATAGGAATGAAGAGAAAAGTGTTTAATAAATCATATGCACTTATCCGATCGGAACCTTTTTTAATTTGAACAGTTGCAAGGCAGAAAAATGAAAATAAGTACTGTATAAAAATGAGACACAAGGGAATCTCAGTTGATAACATAATGCACTTATTTATGATTTAAAGAAAACTTAATTCAATAGAGAAATCCTAATTGATGCGTACCAATTCTGTTCATTTTATTTGATGACAGTGGTTTATTTTTTGTTGGTTACTTTTCAGATTCACTTAAAACTGAGACACACATACTAAAAGTATTCGGCTTATAGTCTTATTCCACCCAAGTGCACACACAACCTTCCTTTCCTAGCTGACCTGTACACACAGACACCATTTCAATCCCCGGGGCGGGGGGTTGTTATTCGAAAGTAGCTGGCAACATATAGTGTGCATGCTCTAAACATACATGAATCTGCCTAATATATAATGCTAGGTACCCATTTTCAGCTGGATAGACTGAGGCAATGTGGAATAAACTGTCCTTGCCCAAGGACAGACTAAGGTGCCCAAGCTGGGACTGGAACCACTGACCTACTGATCACTAGTCCGACACCTAACCAACTGAGCTAAGGCAGGGGGATAATGGACTATGTCCTGGGGGGGGGGGGGGGGATAGAAAAACTGCAATCATCCGACTACCTCTTAGTTAAATTGAAACAATTGAAATGAAATTGAAACTCGGCTGAGGAAAACAAAAGTGTACGATGGTGCCGGTGTGAACGGGAGAAAAAACTTGCAGAAACCGAAAAACCTTGGAGGAATTACAAAAAAAAATTAAAAAAACATTATTTTTTGTGGTGGGGGGGGGGGGATGGAAACGCGTATAAAAAAACTAAAGAAACTAAAGAAACATAAAAGACCTCAGAAGAAATACTAAAAAAAGATTTCAAACACATTTTGGGGGGGGGGGGGGGGGGGGGGGGGCGGAGATGAATGTGAAAAATTCTTGCAGAAACAAGAAAAAACGTGAAGAACGTAAAAATACGATGGTTAGGTGGGGCAGATGTGAATAAAAATTGGAAAAAAATCTATAAAAAAAGTTACGGAAATGCAAGAAAATTGTAGAAACGGCCAAAAATCTCTTGTATAATCTAAAAGAAACTTGTAGAAACGTGAAACTTCGAGGGTACGGTTGTGCAACGTGAAAAAAATGGAAAAACAAAAAATAAAAATAAACTTGTAGAAACGCAGAAAAACTAGCAGAAACGTAAAAATAAGATGGTACGATGGTGCATGTGTGAACGTAAACAAAACTTGGAAAAATGAAAAATGAACCTTACAGAAACGCACCACAAAACTTGTGGAAACGACAAAAAAAACCTGTAATGGCCCATAACAACCCTGTACAGAACCGTTTTAGATAGTGTATTGACTCTACAAGAGACCTGTAATGCCTAATGGCTGCGTAAAAGACCCATAATGGTCTTGTAGTGTACCTGTGATGGGCCGAATGTGATGGGCTATTTGATATGTACATTCCACGGCAAAATGTATACAGTCCCCGACAGGTACCGTTCCAGAACTGCACCAGAACACCCATTATGGGCCCGTTTTTAAACCGCACCCAAACAGGTCCGTTTATGACAGGTCCATTTCTGAGGGGGTATGTTTCTGACGGATACGTTTCTGCTAGGTCTGTTTCTGACCGGCCCACAATTGGCTTGCTATTTGCTTTTGCAACAGGCCCATAATGAGTATGAACTGGTTCGTTACAGCACCTTTACCATTTTTTTTAGATACACATTTTTTTTCGAAGTTTACCAACAAGACAAAAAGTGATATTTCACAGGCCCTTGATGGGCCCATCACCGGCCCGTAATGTGAACATAATGGGCATGTCTGAAAAGGATCGTTTCATACCCATGACTGTTTTGTGCCAGTAGAAACACTACACCGTGCACGTGCGGCACAGTTGCTCTGCCCCTTTTCAATTTGTGCAGCACGTCTCGACAAATACCATTCTCTTCTATATGTGCTGTACCGCTTGGCACATTCATGCTGCCCCCTATTTTGTGTCGTACTGTGAGGCACATTTGTGCGGCACCCATTTCTGTTTCATGCCGCACAACAACCCAGCGCATAAAAACTGCGAGGCACAGATTCTATTTGTGCTGACCCAATTCTCTTTTTGTGAAAAATATCATTAAGCCCCCTGAGCATAATGGGGTTCTCTTTTCAATCATATTAATGACACCCTCGGTGCATTGGGGCGCAGTGCTGTGAGGCGCACAAAACTTATTTTTTAAATGCAGTACAGCGCATGCCGTTAGTCCTCTGAGCGCAGATTCAGCAACGCAGTGTGACATGCCCCAGGCAGAACTCCTAAATGCCAGCGCAGTCTGGTGCATGCACACTTTGCATGTTTGTGCTGGCATTTAGCAGTTCCGCCTGGCACATGCCACACTGCGCAGCTGAGTCTGTGCTCTAAAATAGAAGGTTCGCTTGGGTGCACCACAAAAACTTAATTCAATGCGGAGGACTAGGGGCTTCAAAGATAAAGTGCAGTGCCCCTCGTAGTGCTGTGCCCTGAGTCCTCCTCATTGAATTAAGTTTTTTGTGGCACACTCAAGCGTACGCCTCATTTTGGAGTGCAGGTTCAGCAGCGCAGTAAGGCCTGCGTCAAGCAGCACCGCTAAATGCCTGAGGAAACTGGCGCACACAGTGCAGTGTGGCATGCACCAGACTGCGCTGCCATTTAGCGGTTCTGCCTGGTGAACGTCGCATTGCACTGCTGAATCTGCACTCAGAGGACTAAAGGCGTGTGCTGTACTGCGCTTCAAAAATTAAGTTCAGTGCGTCTTTTAGCACTGCGCCCCAATGCACCTAGGGTGTCATTAAAATCATTGAAACGAGCACCCCATCATGCCCCAGGGGTGCTTAATGATGAAGCGTGTGCTACACCCAGCATGCCTCGCAACGCTGCATCCATCTGCACTTATCTTTACTGGGTCAGGATGCGCTTCATTACCAAAGGGTGATGTTCATGTGATTCTTATTTCTCACTTTTGTGGATGACAACAGACACTCAGTACAAAAAAATTATATTTGCAAATATTTGGACATCATGTTTATTTCCCATGATTGATAGCTGACTTCTTGATCCGAACAATGTGACTTGGTTCAAACCGCAGGCAACATATTTTGCCAAAACGCCTTTGGTTTGTACCAGCCCACATAACAGGTTTGAACCAGGACTCCAAAACAGACCCCACTTGTGAGCCATCTATTGGGGAAAAGGGAACTACTAAAAAGTGTTTGAAAAAAAAAATTCCGACACTTTTTTTGAAAATTGTTTGAATTTTTTTTCCAACACTTTTCATAGAAGTGTTAGAAAAAACATTTTCTATACTTTTTGAAAAAACATCAGATAAAAATATTTATTTTCTAACACCTTTTGAAAAACATTTGAAAAAAAATCGATATTTCCATTCCAACACTTTTCGGAAAAAGTGTTAGAGAAAAAATTGAATATTTCTTCTAACGATCACACCTGTACCATCCTATTTTTGGGTGTTTCTACAAATTTGTTATTTTTTTTTGGCATTTCTGGAAGATTCTTTTCATGTTTTCTTAGCATTTCTGCCAAGTTATATTTTTCGGTTTGTGCAAGTTATTTTTTGCAATTTGACCCTGCTTTTAAGGGTAGCATCAGGGTATTCCAACAAAATCTAACATTATAAAACATTCAAATGCCTGTGAACATTACCCTTTCCTGTGAAAGAAGGGGGATAAATGGATTATTTCAATTTTGTTTAAACTTTTCCCCCTCCCTACTAATACTGAATTCTGTTATGTGTTCTTAAGGTAAAGATTGTGTAGTTGAATTATATAGTTATGAATCATGTTCTTAGGTTTTATCTGAAAAAATATACGTGTCAGGTGAGTGAGTAGGTACCTTTAATATCAAACATAGGTCATTTAAATGTGGCACGAGACCATAACATTTGTACGTATCATATATCAATAAGACTTTGAAAAAAATATACTATGACATTAAAGCATTAGATTTAAAATACACTTTCCTTTTAAGAACGCTGTTTTTACGATGGTACAGGCGTGAACGCAAACACAACTTCGAGAAATACAATGAAAAACTTGCAAAAAAAAGAACCTCAGAGAAATGCAGATAAAACTTGGAAAAAGCAAAAATAAATCTTGGATAAATGGAATAAAGAAACTTGAAGAAACACAAAAAATGGCACGAGGAAACAACTTCGAAATATCAATTAAATCTTGTAAATAAGCAAAAAAAACTTCAGAGAAATTCGAAAACAACTTGGAAAGATCCAAAAACGAAACATGGCGAACTTAAAAATGGACCTCTCAGACCCATAATATTTGCATAATACCACCGTTTACAACCCTGCAATAACCCATTATAACAAACCTCCCAACCAGTACAGACCCTGTAATAGACCTGGAACGGCCCATAATATCCCTGTTACATTCCCTTGATGAACTTTTAATGACCCCGAAATGGACAGGTTAAAACCCTCTATAACACATTTGGATCAGACCAGGGCTGAGTGTCATTTGAGGCTGGAGTATACTAGAATCTCTCTCTTCAAGATGGGCAACCTTGCTAGTCTTATAAAGAGAGGCAATGATAGTTTTTTTTACGATTTTCCTTGCCACAATAATAATAATAATAATAATAATAATAATAATAATAATAATAATATGATAATAATAATAGCAATGATTATAATAATAATAATACCTTTAGAACAGCACGATTACTACCATTATTAATTATCATTATTAATATTATGATGACGATATTGATGATTTTGTGCAATTTCCTCAACCCACAACTTTCAAAACATCTAGAAAAAATCACTCGAATTTATTCATACAAACCTCCGCTGGAGAATTAGATGAAAATAGCTCAAAATCACGGCAGACTCGGAATTGGATACTTCAGTTTTTTTAATAGCATACATTTCGAAGATTGCCTTCTAGTTTTTACAGATTAGCAGTTATAGATCTTAAAACTGTGGAGTATGTGCTTTCTAAATATATGAGTTTTATATCATTTGGCCTTATATTGATGGGAAAATAATTGATTGAAAACGGCTCAAAATAAGAGCAAAAACGGCAAAATCGGCAATCTACAAAAACTCTGATTTCGTTTTTTTACAGGAAAAAAACTCAACATTGAGTAAGTTTGACAGATTAAACAAATACTGATCTTAAAATTATAGATGATGGGCCTTCTAAATATATGAGTTTTACATCATTTGGCCCAACATTGATGGCTAAATAATTGATTGAAAACGGCTTAGAATCAGAGCAAAATCGGCAATCTATAAAACCTGCTTTCGTATTTTTTCAAGCAAAAGTTTTCAGCATTGCGTTAGTTTGACAGATCAAACAGTTACAGATCTTAAAATAACAGAATTTGGGCTTTGTAAATATATGAGTTAAGTATTAGTTGGCCCAATAATTGTGAAGAAAAACTCAAATCAAAACAGCTCACAATCGGAATGTAAACAGTAAAATCGGCAATCTAATAAAATTCTGATTCTGTTTTTTCAAAGCAAGAATTTTCATATTTATGTGAGTTTCTCAGAGTAACTATTTAGATATATTAAAAATATAGATTGTGGGCTTTCCAAATTCAAATGTTTTATTTTTTTTGGCCCAATATTGGAGGAGAAATCCTTAAAAGAAAACAACTAAAAAAACGGCAAAATCATGAAAAAAAGTGCACGGCCACTGCTATAGTCAGCACTTGTCCCGGACAAGCGGACATTGCTTCATGTTAGGACTCTGGCAACTAAAAGAAGACAATGCAAGTTTTTTTAAAATATAAATTTTATGAAAATCCGATCATGCAACGCAGAGCTATAGGCACTTTTCTACTGGGAAGTCTCAGATTAAATCTCAGTTCAAACTCTTAGATTACCATAAACATATGGGACATATAATGTCCCCACAATATTAAATCTCAGACCCCATAATAAAAACTCTCATATTTTCTACTAGTCAACAATAGATGGCGCCCTTGTTCAGGGTGCTTTGGACTTATCTCACTCTCACATGCGGTATATGGGGACATTGAAGAAATGCAAAATCTGGACAGATCAGGGTGTGTTTGGCATAATTAAAGCTAGACGCATGTCACACTTACATGTGGTAACTGGAGAAATTGAGGAAACTCAATACCTTGAGGGCTCAGGGTGGATAAGGCATAATTAAAGGAATCAGCATATGGGCCCCACAACGTGAGTGAAAGGATGGAAGTGGACCCCATAAACCTGCAACAAAGATCCCTCTCTCTCTCTCTCTCTCTCTCTCTCTCTCTCTCTCTCTCTCTCTCTCTCTCTCTCTCTCTCTCTCTCTCTCTCTCTCTCTCTCTCTCTCTCAGAGGCGTTCTCTGTCTCTCTGACATTTACTATTGCCTCTATACTATTACCTATACATATATTATTCTCTCTCTCTCTCTCTCTCTCTCTCTCTCTCTCTCTCTCTCTCTCTCTCTCTCTCTCTCTCTCTCTCTCTCTCTCTCCCTGTCTTCTCTCTGTCTCTCTCTGTCTTTCTCTCTCTCTCACTTTTATTGATTGATCCCTCTCTCTCGCTTTCTCTCTCTTTCTCTGACAGTTACTGAGCTCTCTCTCTCATTTCCTCTTAAAAGTACTAATTTCATACCTTTGTCAGAGGTTATGGGAATGTGGACTTTGCTTTTCCTATTCTTTCAAATGTTTATGATATATGGGCAATTTGTTTTCTCTTTTGGTAGGATTTTAGAGTCCAATCCTGTGCTGTGCACAAGGGCCCGCTAGGGTAAAATACTAATATTCATATTAACATTCCCATTCCTAAAAACTATGAGGTCTATAGAACTTTTAATATGGATTTGAAACTCTTTGAATACTTGGTTAAATACTGCTTTAACTGCATTTCTCACCATGGCGAGATTGGTCATTTCCTTTTCTGGATCTTTCTGAGCTGAAAAAATAAAATGAAAAAACATGTCCAGAGTGATGCCCACGGCACTTTAAAAAACTGTAATTTTCTGCAAAAGTGTTAAAAATAACCACTTCCCTTCAGTTTTTTTTTCTAGTCTTGAATAAGATTTCTGTTCAATCAGATCATCCGTATGTATAAATGTACCTTTCCTGGGTCGGGGAAAGTAAAAAGATTGCATTGACTGACGTACTGTTAGTAAGTCACTAAAATATTAGTAATTTCACTAAAAGGTTGATGCTTGAACATCACTCTATGGCCTTCAAAATTTAATAAGGGAGAGCTAATAATTTTTGGTGTTATTTATATGAAAACGTATGATCCATAAACTTAAGAAGCTTGTTTTGGAGGTCATTGTTTACTGAGAAACGATGACCATCAAAGCTACCAAAGAAGGCACAGTAGTCATTCCCAAAAGCATGACCGCACACATCTACCCCAAGATCTCCAAGCTGATCAAACTGAAATGAAGAAATATTCACTTTTAGTAAGTCTGTGATACCACAGTTCACCTTTTAGAAAGTTACAACCATGCTGGTCATAACACGGGGGTGTGAAATTCGTTTTAATTCTCAAAGCAAATTACAGGACTTGATTTAAATAACCAAACAGATGTCAATTACACGTGTTCACTTCTGAGCAAGGTCTTGTGAAAGTTACAACCATCGGGTGAGTCCTTTAAGTCATGCAATTTGTAGAGTTGTTAAGGAATATTCTTGTGAGGCGTCACTATGCCTGATGCCCCTCCTGTTGTTAATGAGCATCATAAACCACATAGCTGATGAATTTAACCACATTCATTTGACAAGTAAAAATGTTGATACAAAGCACAAGTTTTCCAGTACCATTTAACTATGACAATGAGGGTCAAGTATTTCATGTGAAGTATATTTTTTCAAATTTATCTCTATGTATTTCCTTGAACATTCACACATGAGTTCTATACTTCAATAGTTACGCATCAGAGAACAAGGACTAAAAAAGAAAATAATAACCACTGGATTCAAACTTTTAAGTTATCGGCTGATCCTTTTTTGATGCTCCTGTTCATCAGCCGGTGGTGGGGGACCATTTGCTTTGCGATCAGCTGCCTGCTTTTGGTACTCTTCTTTCACTTCAGGGGCCAGATCATTCCACATCTTTGCATGGGCAGACAGACTTGCCTCTGGGGAGTTGTGGTCTGATACAAAGCAAGCACAGAAATATAACAAAAATAATGATAGATATAATCCAAACAGCATTTAATTAGATATTCAAAATTGTCAATAAACACTAACCAAAAGTGGATTGTAATAAAAGGAAATAAAGTACTATAAAATGACGAAATATAGAATTGTTTCAACAAAATAGTACAGTGATAGCATAAAGCTATGTAAAATGTGTTTTTAAACGATATCTTGGGACATAAATATCAGTCAAAAACTATTGTTAGTGTCACCTACTTTTACACAAGGATTCTATACGTTGACAAACAAAAGAAGAACGTTTTAAAAATATTTGGAGATATTTGGAAAATGTGCAATTTGATTGAAAGATCAAATGTAATATTTCGCAGGACAAACATACAAAACTTATTCCTGGTACCTATTTCTTTAGCACTTTAAGTAACCAATGCTGTTGTAATCAAGACAGTATGTTATGATGCTTAGAAATCTATTCCATGAATTGAAGCAAACATACGCGTAGTGCACATAAAGATGTTGTTGAGAAGGAAAATTAATGTAGAATTAAATAGTTGAAAAAAAGTATTGCAATAAGAAAAATGATTAACTAAAGGCGAAGGTACATTGTTACTAACATAAAAAAGAGTGCACCATATCCACGCCAATAAGAGACTACAGTTAATATTATCTAATCTAGTATCTATTAGGCTAATAACGAAATATTACTTTTAGCTGTGACCCATTAAAAACGAAGGTGCATTTTGTATGACTGAAATTATTTCCTCTAAGAAATATGTCAGTTGCCAACAAATCTGTCATAAATATTTGCCACGCTATTGAAGAGGAATTCAGTATTTTGGTAATTAATAGTGTTTGGAATCCATCCAAATTTTTTATATTGATTATCAGTCCATCTGAAATACTAATGATTGATTAATAAGCCAAGCTGTGGAAAAGCTGTTTCCTGCAATGTTTTACCTTGAGTTGCGTTACCCTATAATGCGAGGTAAATCGTAAGGGCGGCATGCTTATATCAAAGGCTCAGAGAGATGGATCCGGCTTCATCATCCTCTCTGGAGCAGTACCGCAGTAGTGTTTCCTGTTTGGTGGGGACATAAACAAGTGAATAAACTTTTGTTATGCATTTTTTCTGGCCGGCTGGACGAGAGAAATGCCAGCTATATGTCTTTGGATGTAATTTTTATCCATGTGCATGCTCATTTTTTTTTTCGGACATGTCAAATTGCACTCCATGAACTTACATGGAGGAAAAAAACATGCTGTTCAGTCTGTTTGAAGTATCGGGCTAACACTAGGTATTATGATTAAACATTTTAAAAAATTAACAACTTTATATTTGGTATTTTCATAAGTTAATGATGATGTGAGATTTCCATTTAAAGGTTTCAATGATTTGTTAGGGGGCTGCGGTACACTTTGTGCAAATTTGACAAGCAGTTGAAGTGGGGGTATGACAGCATTTCCTTTATGCAGAAAGGCATTCTTTATAAAAGTCATATACTGTTAGACAACTACACAAAGGTATTCCGTTCACTATACAAATATTTCAGATACATTCCCGGTAGTGCATATCAGGAAAGGATGCTAAGGTGTATACTGTGAGGATAATTTACTTATATCATTGAAAGCATGGCACATGTACTCACACATACCTAGATATGTATACTACATCTATAGGAAATTGCAAGCATGTGTAAGGAAAATGCAGTCAGCATAATATCAACACCACCTATATAATGTCCACAACACCTATAAATGGAAATTATACCAATACCTTATTACCTTATAATACACCAATATCTTACAAACTAGTCAATGGTGAGCTGCTATCAATCCTATCTGTAACAGCACAAACAAACTTACCAATGAATCAATTTCTATAGAAAGACAATACTGCATTAAATCAAAAGGAGGTCCTGTGATAGCAAAAAAGCATTTAGGCTACAATAGATATCAACTACCATTTATTTATTTTCTAGTAGCAGAAGCACCATAGACAGCGACACATTAAAAAAATTACCTTAGACAGTGAGATACATGAAATAAAATACTGCCCTTGTTAGCAACCTTTCTTTTGTATCAAAGGGTTTCATAGAGTGTGGTTGATCAGCGACTGAAAAATTACATGACAGATAACAATCTACATGAATATCTTAACTCTGCTTATAAGTAAAGCCGGTCACAGCACAGCGACTGCACTAGTGGTGGTACAAATTGACATCCTTACAACCATTGAAAAGCATGGAATTGTTATTCTTATTCTGCTTGGCCTAAGTGCAGCATTTGATACCATTTCCCATGATGTGCTGGTTTCTAAAAACCTCTCTGGGTAAAACAGGGCCAGCTTATGAATGGTTTTGTTTATACCTTTCTGACCGTACTCATGGAGTTCATATAGATGATTCATTCTGCGCATCACAGGAAATCCTATGGTCTGTACCACAAGGATCAGTGTTGGGCCCCCTGCTCTGCTATGCTACCTCCTACTTTTAGGAGTACTGATAAGAAAGCATGGTCAATTCTGATGCAGATTATACACATCTCTACCTCTTTATAAAGCCTATCAATCGGCGCCCAATTGACATGGCTGAAGCAAAGTTGGAAAAATGCCTCAAACTCAAACTGAATGTAGAGAAGACTGAGTTTCTGGCTATGGGTACCCCACAGATGAAGGCTTAGATTTCTATTCATATTATTACTGTAAATTGTCTAATAGTACCAGATCTTAACCAAGAGGTCGCTAATTTGGGTGCTGTTTTTGATTCAAACATGAATATATTATCAAGTCTGCAAATTACAATCTTAAAAATATTCCAAAACTAAAAGAAATTCTCAACACTGATACAATGAAGAATGATATTCTCTCACTGGTGCCATCACACCTTTACTATTGTAATGGACTTGTGAATGTATTCAAAATTGATGACATACCTACATGCTTCCCTTCCGTGTAAATATTGGAGGAACTCTGGCCACGTCATAAAGGGACCTTAATTTTTGTCTTAGTTCTAGGACGGCCTTGGACAAATCTGTTATGGTTGTTAACCCAAGTCTGAAAGAAAATATATAGGTTTAATGGGTTTTGCTCTTACGATTAATCAAGCCTATGTTTGTATCGCAGCTTCCTCCGAGAACTCATGCCACCATTATAGCTCGCTGAGTTCCACGAAGATGTATCCACATGGAAACCTGACATAGAATCCTATGAATTTGGCCCAAACAATCCCCTCTGGCCTTACGTTAAACAAAGCCGCCATTTTGGAAAATGAACAAAATCATTATTAGGTCCCCTTTGAATATATGAAATAAAAAAGGGGGGTCACCAGTACTGCCGTCCATATAGGTGGCGCCATAGTGGCACTTCCGTTTCCGAACAACATTGTTTGCCACTTTAGCGCCACCTATGGAAGGCATGACAGGTGACCCCCCTTTTTTATTTTAGATATTCAAAGGGAACATGGCAATGAAAGCCTGTGCAAGGTTTGATGAAAGTCTTAGCGTGTGGTATTCTTTAAATTGCCTTTCAATTTTAGACGTGGAATTTAGCCCCACCTTGACGCCACCTATATGGACGGGATAACTGGTGATCCCCCTTTTTTATTTTGGATTTCCAAAGGGGATCTGACAAGGATAGCTTATGCAAAGTTTCATGGAATTTCTATTGCGGGATATATTTTAAATGAATTTAAATGTAAATTTCAATAATCTGCCGTTGGTGGCGCTAGCTGTATACCTTGCCATTGTCTTTAACTGTACATTGGCAATTTATCATGGATGTGAACCTCATTTTTCTAATTTATGAGCATCAATAAATACGTAGCTTATTTATTATTAATGCATCGTTTTATGATAATAATAAAGGACTGTTGTATTTATGAAACAATTTTGATTTTTTTATAAATGACTGCATTACTAATACAAGAAGATTCATGAATACCAGAAATGATTTATAAATTCTAGAAAATTATTAAACAAATTGCCATTTTCTAGTATCTATAAATACCTAATATTTATATATGCGATATCTATGACTACTAGAAAATGCTTTATAGATACTAGGAAATCATATACAAATACAAAAAATATTATTTTAGTATTAGAAAACCATTCGTATTCATCAATGCAAATAGTTCATTTTCTGGTATTTATAGATTATATTTTATTAATTATGAATTAGTTCATGGTATTAATGAATCATTTCATAGTATTTATGAATGCAGCAGCCACTATGAGATGTTAGAAATGATTTATTCATGCCAGAAATTGATTAATAAAATATATAAAATGATTTATGAATACTAAATAGAGAAATGACTTCTAATTGGAATATCTATTTATCTATATTATTTACAAATATGAAAAATCATTCATAGATATAAGAAATGTTACATTATTTTATTATATCTATAAATCATTTATTAATAGTAGTATATGATGCTGGTCTATGCTCCGGATTTCAGTCAGTATTACAGAGGAGGAGTGTTTAATTAGGTAGATAACACCCCAATGAATAAATATTAATAACGATAGCAAGCGTTCACAGCTTCAACCAATATCAAAATTGACTGACCTTTGCTCAGCTGTTATCTCTGAAATATTCTGCTGGTCTTACCTCAAAATTGTTTTTTAACTCATCTGGCCAGTCATTTGGTGTTTTTATATTTACTTCTACCATCCCAAATAGTGTATCATTCTTTATTCCTTGTATTATTTGTTCTTCTTTTACTCGTCCAGGGAATTTTTAAAAATATTCCGGAGCCCTAGTAGAATTGAAATCTCTGATATCTTTATTATTTCGCATTAGTGAATCATATTCACACTCCCACACTTCTTCTACATTATGACCCTGTGAAATGATGTATTCCTTTCTCAGGCGAACGTCATCTAATCTTTGTGGTTGTTCAAAAAAACATTTTTCGTTCCTAACATGTTTAGTATTCTTACAAAGGTGACCATGAAAATAGCACCCATAAAATTCATATACAGTATTTGTCAGTGAGTCAAATCCATCTGCTTGTTATGGTCCTATCCTTTTCTCAACTCCTGTATTAACTTTGTGATTGATTTGTACATTTTCAGAGAAGTTTTTCCATTCCATCCAATCATACATTTTCAAATATGAATCCCTTTTTTCAGGTTTGAAACCTGTACCTTTTTTTCTCCTATTAAAAGCTCCAACAGGCATATTCTGCCCAATAGCCCAAAGGTATAACGCATTCGCGTCAAACCCAATGATGTTTTGACAAATATTGCTTTTATCATTTTTTAAAGGTGTTTCTCCTACTTTAGCATACCGATTAAAAACTATGCTTGGACCACCGATTATTTTGATTTGATCTTATCATGCAAATCGTTGTTACTTCTTTCTATTAACGCGAAACTTGCATTGTTTTTTTTCCAACTTCAAAAATCATTTTCCTAGCAACACCTGGTACTGATAATGTTTCTTTGAACACATCAATTCCTTTTCCATAGTTAAAGCTTTGTGAATTACTAACAGCATGAACATATGGACCTACATCTTTATTGTTATAATACGAAAGGTAATCAGAGAAATTTTGCATATTATTTTCTTCCCAAACCTTTTACAAAACTCGTAATTTTCTTCCTTGGTATTTGGTGTTTTTTCTAGTTTCATAATATCTAATTCCTTTCTTTCATTTTTGAACTTTAGCCGTAGAGATTCATATTCTTGTCTTTCAGCTTCTAATAATAATATTGTCATTTGATATTGCGCCCTTTCCATATAAACATGCTCAAAGGCGCATTACATTCATTGTCAGAGGATAGATGTTGATATCCACATAGTTATTTGATAAATACATCTTTGAACAGATGTGTTTTCAATTGTCGTTTGAAGATTGCCACACTCCCAGCTGCCCGAATATTATTTGGGAGCTGATTCCATAGTTTTGGGGCACAGGCACTAAATGATCTGTCACCGTAGGTTTTCATGTTGGTTCCCGGCTCGCAGAGTAAGTTCTTGGATGTTGTTCTCAGTGTCCGTGGTGGGACATACTCTTTCAGCATTTCCCTCAGGTAAGAGGGTGCAGTTCCATGCAAACACTTGTACGCCAGGAGAAGAATCTTGAATTCAATTCTCTTCCTGACTGGTAACCAGTGAAGTTCCTTTAGTACTGGAGTGATATGGTCATACTTCTTTGTGAGTGTGATCACCCTGGCGGCATTATTTTGTACTCTCTGGAGCTTACATATTAGCTCTTCAGGTATTCCACAGAGAAGTCCATTGCAGTAGTCGAATCTTGAGGTTACCAGGGATATGACAGCACCTTTAGTTGATTCTGCAGTCAAGTATTTTCTGATCCTTCCAATGTTTCGAAGGTGATAGTTTGCAGATTTGACTGCCTTTGACACATGTGCGGCCATATTCATGCTTGGATCAAAAACAGAGCCCAGATTGCCGATAGGTATATTGTGAATCTTAACAATCTCACCATTTACGGAGATGCTAGGCACAGATATTTTGGCTCGCTGCTTAGGGGTACCTAGCACTAGGACTTCCGTTTTGTCTGCATTCAGTTTTAGCTTGTTCTGTGACATCCATGTATATATGTCAGTGAGGCAGACCTCCAGCCTAGCAACTCCTATGTCCACAGCTTGTTGAGTGATAGGTTTTATTGCCAGATAGAATGAATGAATGAATGAATGATTTCTTAAAGGCACATCGGCGCACAAAGGCCATTTAGTGCCATAAAAATTATGTAAAACAATGGTCCTTTGTTATTGTTGAAAACAATAACAAAGCAATAGATGAATAAAAATGATCACAAAACAATGAACAACTTCAAAATATAATTTCCGCATAACAGGTTGTTTCAAAAGAAACTACAAAATCTTAAAAGGTTTTACAATCGGTAAAAAAGACCAATCTCATGTAAATAAGATAAAATGCTGTCTGGGGGAACCTTTTCAAAGAGTTCCCTAAAGCTATTTACACTAAAATGTCTATTTCTAGATTCAATAAAATCAACACACTCAAATAAAATATGCTTGACAGTCAATTGACAATCACACGCTGTACATTGTGGAGGATCTTCCCCTTTTAAGAGGAAGCAGTGAGTCAAATGAGTGTGTTGCCAGATAGAGCTGTGTGTCGTCTGCATATATGTGAAGCTCTAAACCATGCTTTCTGATGAGTTTTCCAAGGGGTAGGAGGTAGATCAGGAACAACAATGGTCCTAACACTGATCCCTGTGGTACGGACCACTGAATGTCCTGTAACTCAGAGAATGACTTGTCAATCTTGATGCGGAGTGTGCGTCCTGACAGGTAAGACTTAAACCAAGCAAGTGCTTGACCCATAATACCTAATGTATTTTCCATTCTGCTGAATAGAATATCATGGTCGATGGTGTCGAACGCCGCACTCAGATCTAACATGACCAGTATAACTACTCCATGCTGGTCAATGCTGGTTAGAATGTCATTCTGTACTTTCACTAGGGCAGTCTCAGTGCTGTGACCAGGCTTGTAAGCAGATTGTAAATGTTCATGCAAGTTGTTCTCAGTCATGTAGTCAGTGAGTCGCCCCGCCACCACCCTCTCCAACAGTTTTGAGATGTAAGAAAGGTTACTGACAGGACGGTAGTTCTTTAGAATATCTGGATCTAGGGTAGATTTCTTAAGTAACGGTGTTACTATAGCCGACTTCATGGATTTCGGTACCTGGCTAGATCTGAGAGAAGAATTTATGATGTTAGTCATTACTGGAAGTACTTCGCTTCTACTTTCTTTGATGAGCCAAGTTGGGATTGGATCAAGCATGCAGCTTTTCGCAGGAGACTTGCAAATTATCTTCCATACTTCCTCCTCTGTAGTATTCCGCAGAACATTCAGAGTGGAAACAGGTGGTGACTGTGCTATTTCCAGGTTGATGTCAGAGCAGTCAGGGAGGTTATCCCTGATTTTATCAATCTTTTCCTTGAAAAAGCATGAGAACCTATTTGCAAGTTCTTCTGCAGAGCTGTGTTCTGGGAGTTTTGACACTTTTTGCCTGAAGAGGAGTTCATTCATTGTCTGGGACATCGCTTTTGAATCCTGCCCACAATCAATAATCCTCTGATTGTAATATGACACTTTGCTACTTTCAAGGAGCTTGTTGTATTTGTCTCTTTCTTCCTTGAAGATTTCATGATGAACTATCAGGCCAGTTCTCCTCCACAGCCTTTCAGCTTTTCTGAATACATTGCATTTCCTTAATGATGAATAAAATGAGTCAATGACTGGTAAACCAGTATAATCTAGTTTCTCATAGCTATTTAAGAATTCATATGGAAAGAAAAGATTACTCTCCAGCACTTTGAATGTTTTCAAAAACTGAATAGCTGGTTCCAACTGAAAGGTAACTTGTGATGTTTAAAAATTTGAACTGTGAATTGGCGATAGATAAATATGCATTTTTTTATATAATAAATGCTTCTTTGTCATGCACAACCCTGAGATGTTTTATCAATTTAAATCTTATTAAATTGATATCATATTTCCCGGAATTGAAACCTAGGATCACAATAGGATTCAAGTTCAATAAGAAGATTGTTTAATTGATTATGCATAACTCCTCTTATTCTGTTCATCAGATTTGGAACTCACTCATTTCCTCTGAAGTGTAACCATTGTATCTCATTACTCATTCACCATTTTCCATGTTTTCTAGAAATATTTTGAAAGCATTCTCTTTTTTTAAAGCCTGTGTGAATTTGCATGAGGGTCCTTCACAGTGATTTGTTTCCATGGGTTCACTATCAGAATATTCTGTATTGTTTTTCTCGTTTGAAAGTTCTGAATAGGTTTCTTCTGAAGGTATCCACATATCATGTAAAGTTCTAAGTTGGTTTATTTCACTTTTGAATTTCTCTCTCATATTGAGTGAAGCATCATTTTAAATTTTGAGCATGTACTCTACCATTTGGAAAACTAGGTTATCTGGACCTTTGGATATAAAGCATTTTGGGTCTTCAAACTCTGATATGTTTGACGCTACACTTGCTGAAACAGGTATATGCCGATTCACATATATTAGTTTGTCTGTATTTATGTTTGTATCACTTACATTTTCAAGGATTAATTCCATGTCAATAGTTATGAACTGTCTTTTGTCATTTGGGATAGTAATACCATATTCTTCTATTTTTTCAAATAATGTTTTAGGTTGTTTGAAGAATCCCCCTGGATATGGATTGTATGTGGTTTCATTACTTGTTCTCTCATGTCTATTGCAATCTCATTTTCTCTTGAATAGTTTTTCACATGACCTGCATTCAAATTTTGATGAATACTGGTCTATGTTTGATAGCTTAGATGACCCTCATAGATAGTGAGGTTCATTTCATCGTTTTCCGTTAAAGGTTAAAGGTTATCTGCTTTTATAAACAGGCAAAGCATTTTTTCTTCATTTAACCTAAAGATGTTTATGTTTACTTTGAAGAGTTCTTCAAATAAAGGTAACTCTTCAAATTTTATTCCCCTGAAATCTTTTTTCTTAATTCCTAAATCCATACTTTTCTTCCATTTTTCGAAATGTAATTTGACAGGAGTTTCTAAACTCTTTCAATCTGCTCCTCTATGATATGCATAGCACCGAAAAAGACAAATCTCATCTTCATAATGATTGCTATTGTCAGCAGATTTGTCCATCCCTATAGCAGATTTGTCCATCCCTATAGCAGATTTGTCCATCCCTATAAGATTTCTCATGTCTTTCAAACATTTTGGTAGTAGAACTGCTCCTAACCCAAGAGGAAAATCTAACAATGTGACACTATAGCGAATATTTGTCAGTAAATATGCTTTCCATTTAGTATCAGGTCTTGTCTGAGTAGCCTTCTCAATTATATCTAACCTAGAGATACGCTCTATCAATGTTAGATGTTTTGCTGATGCGATAGGGTTGGGGTATTATTTGTTCAGCATTGTCATAAGCTTTGAAATATCTATATTCTCCATTATCTATATTAATTAGTATGATACCAAATGATAGATTTATCTTAAATGCATGGGTTGATCTCTGATAAATCTCTTCTATTTGCTCTCTTATATTGTTCATGTTTATATTGTTTCTTATTGGGAAGTTGTTTACATGTTGAACAGCATCTGATTCATCATGTGGTTGTAATATGATTGTTCTATGCATATCATTAACTTTCTTCAGTTTACTATCGCTTACTTCCCCATTTTCCATCCATGGTGCATCACGTTTATCTTTTTCCCAAGGGTCTAGTTGTAAGGAGTCACCATACCCTTTTTGATGGTTAAATGCTCTATGTTCATATTAAAGTTTCAGATTTTCAAAAGTTACGTTACAGTGTTTGCCGTTATAATTTTTTGAACAAGGTGATGTCATGTCATTATGAAATTGTCTGAAAGAAGATGGTTTATTATGTTTGCTTACACCCTCATGTTTTTTCAGTTCAGATAATGAGTTAAACATTTCTCCACAACTGACACATACCAATGTTTCCTTTTCTTGACCCATTTTCTCTTGTTCTTTTTCTTTTTTGAGATGAATTTTTCAATGATTGTCATATAATCTCTTAGAAGTGAACATAAGATTACATTTTGCACATTTATGCTCCTTTTTTCGGCATACAGATTTATGTTTTTTCCAACCTCTTTTTTTCAAAACATTTTTCACATTTCATATTGTAATTGGTAACATTTCTTCCATCACATACATCCTCATGCATTTTTCTTATATCTCTATCATTAATAGCTTGGTTACATTTTATACATTTACTCTTTTTACATTTCTTTATATGGTGGTAATAGGAATTCCTACTCAAGAAGTCCTTCAAACATACTCTGCACTTTTAAGAAACATGTTTATTCATTGTATGTGCATCACACTCCTTTCTATCAGTGAAAACTTTTGCGCATTTAAAACAGGAATGTCTCCTACAACCTGCTTTTACATGACGTCTGTAATTATCGCCTCTAGAGAAAGTAATATTTCATTTTTCACATTCAAATAATTTCTTTTTTTTCTACTTTACAATGTTTTTTATGTCTGTTAAAGTTGTCCTTCCTACTTATTACTTGTTTGCATATCTCGCATTTAAAGAAGGTATCGATGTCATCTTTTTTTCCATAGTAAGAAAGTTTCAGTTTCATGTATTTGAGAGTTCAGATCCTGTAACATACAATGACACATTTTTAACAAGACATAAAATCATACCCTAACACTATATAGCTATACCTTAGAAAAATACATGCTTCTGCTTGATCAATTGAATCATGGAAATACAATTCGATACATGAAATAACTATAATCAAATTGTAATAACCCTGCCTTTTCTTAAGCAACCATACCTGATACGCACTGCCCAAAACATGGTACAATACAAGGTCTACAATAACATCTAAACTCAATTGCAATACAGCAGGCTTACCTTATATACTTTCAAATGGAGCCACTGCACTTGTATAAATCTTGTTCTCCCTCTTCTCCTGCAGGTGCTAGGATAGGTTTGTTCACTGGTTTAGTAATTCGTTGTCTATTGACTGTATATGCTTAGTTGCTGCATGGAGCTGTGTACTGTATGTGTGCTTAGTTACAACAATGTGGAAATATTACAACTGAGGAGGAGGGTGGATATTGTGGTAAAAGATATTTTCAAAGGTTAGGTGTATTATCTTCCGAATGGCATCAGGAGAGTGTTGAGTAACCTTCTATATATTACTTTGCCTTGATATTGTTTAACTTTCATTAGCTTATATCCATTATTAATATTGATATCAAAATCAGGCAATGATCCCCAAGGTTTGGTGCATTATCATCAAAATGACCTCCTTTGCCCTGGTCCAAACTCCAACATTTGTATCGGAACAGTTAGTCAACAGTATTACTCATGGTAACCTCTTTATAGGGGTATACAGTTTAGATCATCATACATAACTAGAGCAGTGGAATATCCCCAGGTGGAATGTATACATGCGTTTACCTGATATTTTTATGATCTGGATTCTTATTAACTACACCACTATCAAAGTAGTGTGTCAATTATGAATCACTCTTGTGATCATGCATGATGTTGATATCAGTATGGATAATGGATATAAGCTATCAAAAGTTAAACAATGTTGGAGATTTTCCACTGCTCTAGTTATGATAAAGAGATCATTATGAGTAATACTGTTGACTAACTGTTGGGTTCAGATAAAAATGTCGGAGCTTGGACAAGTTTGAACATGACCCATATGTTGTATATGACGGTATTAAGTTTAGAACCTCATGCAAACTAGAGCAGTGGAAAATCCCCAAGTGGAATGTATACACTCACTTAGTTGATATTATTATGATTAACTCTACCACTATCAAAGTTCAGTGTGCTAAATATGAATCACACTTGTGATCATCGCATGATTTTGATATCAGTATGGACAATGGATATATGCTATCAAAAGTTAAACAATGTTGGAAATCTTCCACTCCTCTATACAGCTGGCCGCCAGATAGTATTAGTATATCGGGTCGACGTCGGCAGGGAGTGGCAGATTTCCATATAGCGGTCCGACATCGGCCCATTGTTGGTGCTCTTGGTGGCCTTCGGTGGGAGTGAGCGGAAAAATCATATAGTGGGCCGTCGTCGGCCCATTGTTGGCGCTTGTGGTTGCTCGTGGGTGGAAATCGTCGTACATGTGACGGGCAGGCCAACAGTGGCCCATTGTCGGCCTTAGCAATGTAGTGAATTCGAAAAAGCATTCGATTATGCAATTTCAAAATGGCAGCCATGAAGCGGCTGTGGCGAATAAAGTTGGTTCAACTTCATTCACTGACAACGGGGCATATATATATATATAAAATAGACATTCATTCATTCAGGAAGGATTTGAACTGACCATGATGAGTTGAGGTTTCAGAAAACAATCTCCTAGCTCGTGGTATAACAGATAAAAGTCAACATTTTCTTGAAGATACAAAGGTAAGTCAAAACCATATGTAATTTCTATTTATCATGCTGCTTATTTCGATGTGAAATGGCTTCATAACTTGACTTGATGCATATAAAATCTAAGTCATACACTAATCTTAACTGTAATTTTTATGTTTAGTTGTTGATTTTTCCCGCACAAAATGGTGGTTATGAATTCTAATCGGAGGTCCCATGGTGGTCCGACTGCTACTTGTTTACGCCACAGGGCCATCAGCGGCCCGCTTGTCAAACCTCGGAAGGCCGACTGTCGGCATCGATGTAGGGCCGTTGGTGGAGCCGGCAGTGGGCCACTGTTGGGCCGACAGACCATTAAGAGAGGCCCAACGCTAGGCCACTAACTGCATTATTGGAGGTCCGATGGTGGTCCGACTGCTCCTTGTTTACGCCAGAGGGCCGTCAGTGGCCCGCTGGTCAAACCTCTGAAGGCCCACCGTCGGCTTTTGATGTAGGCTCACCAGCGGAGCCACTGTTGGGCCGACACTAGTGTGCTATCTGGGTAGTTATGATACAGAGGTCGACAAGTTTGAACATGACACACATGTTGTATATAAGATACAATATAATGAGTAATATACCATAGGTCAGAAACACAAGTTATGAAACACGTGAAGATTCATAAATGATATGATAATTATGTGCTAATAAATACTCTCTTGGAAGTTGTCTGCTTTTCACTGATTCATTCCTAGTGACATGAGATCTGCTCATTTGAAAACTACATAAACCATGGCTTCACAATCTTCACCTGCTTCCAAGAAATCTAGTAAGACAAGCTCAACCCATGGTGCTACTTTTTCACCACAAGTCAAGCTGTCAAAACCTAACCTGAAAAGGTCAGTTGCTGGAAAGAAGGATGAGGAGGAAGAAATGGAGTGTAATGATATATTGATTGCACAGACTGCTCCCTCTGAGATCATTGATATGGAGGTCTTTCAGGACAGGACTTTTCGTGATCTTTACCTCAAGATCACAAAAACTAACCCAAAGAATGCAGAAGCAAGACGCGTGACTATTGACTTTTCTCAATTAAAATCATTAATGGTTGAAGGAAAGCCAATTGCCAGGAGCTTAAAAAGAAGGAATGGGGCTATTTATGAAGAGATAACCAAGGAATTGGGCATGCGATACTATCTCACAGTTCAGACATACAAGGGTGAACTATCAATTGATATCAGTAGATACTACTATGATTTTGAATATGAAGAAGGGAAACCTAGCATGGATGGCGTTTGCACAGTTCTGGGCAATTTTCTGGCTATTACGCAGGGTGCTGAAGAGATGTTCCAGGTCATGAGGAACTGTTATAAAGACTGTACTTTGGTCGTGACATCAGCCTGTGACCTGCTTCTGAGAAAAAAGCTTGTAAAAGCTTCGATGGAGAAGTGCCCTGGTTGCCAGGATGGAGATGACAATCAAACATCTCATATTGATGGATGTTTGCAAGAGCGTAATGAGTTAGTTAATGAGTTTTTTTATGCAGACTGGGTGACTGAATCTCTACACCGCCTGTGTCAAAAAATTAGATTTACCTAATCTAACCTTTGAACATATATTTCATACATGCTTGATGAAGCGTCACAGTAAAACTGTTAATGAGCTGTATCAACCTCTGCCAGAAATGGAGGAAAAGCGTGAAAAACTCATAGTTGATAAAGTTAATGAAATGGGGGAACTTTCACTGAATGAACGGGAAATCATCAATGGGTTCTGAAAGATATGTTCAATAACCTCTAGTGATGAAATGTGACAGTGAAACTGTAAATGAGCTATATCAACCTCTACCAGAAATGGAGAATGAGCATTAAAAATTCATAGTTGATTCAGTTCATGAAACAGGGGAATGTTCACTGAATGAACGGGAAATCATCAATAGTTTGTGAAAGATATGTTTCATGAACCAAAGTGTTATGATTTATAATACATATTTTATTGTTTGAAACTATTATACAATTGTAGATAATATTCAAGTTGTCTAGTTCAGAATGAATTGAAGTATATTTCATCTAACTTATATAAATTAGTTAATTATAAATCCTATGGTTGTATAGCCTTATCATGTTATGAAGATGTGAACATATTCAAGGTGGTGGATAGCGTTTTGATATTCAAATATTATTTGTAGTATTATCTAATTCACTTTCAAATAGTTATATAGTTATACAAATTGTTATTGATAGTTTTATCATGAAATATAACATTCAAATTAAAAGTTGATTACAACATTAAATTGAAGTATATATTATTTATCTAACATATATATATATATATATATATATATATATATATATATATATATATATATAAATATATATATATATATATATTCATGGTCTTTTTATTATTAGTAGCCGTATTTTTACTATGATTATAATTAGTATCATCATTATTGATATCAGTAATATTATTGTATTTTAGTTAAAATTTAAATTAGTAACCCTTGAATGATCCTTGAGGGCACATACATGTACACTCAAAAGTGAATTTAACTCAAAATTTATTACCTAGTATAATTAGTTCTTCAATTCCTAAAATGAATGCCCCACTCTCATATTTATGAATGAGGGTTTCAATCTTGTATGTTTCATAGTCTTTTTGTTTTTATTAGATATATTTTTATTATAATTATAACTATCATTATTGATATCAGTATTATTATTTTATTATAGGTGAAATTCAAATAAGTAACCCTTGAATGATCCCTAAATGCAAAAAAACTCAAAATTAAATGTAACTCACAATTTATCACCCAGTACATCTATAGTCTGTATAACTCTGGCAACTGCAAACAATACAAAAACGCGAGATTTGAATTGTTGGCAATGGGCAAAATCAACATTTTGAGGAGTTGAGACAAAAAGTATGTTTATGCATACTCGTAGTAGTGCTTCTAAGATGTTTGGATGGCAAACTCAAATATTTTGACAAAAAAAAATGGAAAAAGAAGTTGCCAAACTATAGTCAGACAGACTATCGTTCTCTGATTTATGATATTGCGCTCTGAAATGAATGCGCTGCTCTTGGATTTATGAAAAGAATGCAGCGCTCATCACGAGACAGGCTGCTTGAGCCGGCTTACATCCACGTTTTGGCAGTAGTTATTGCCACAATCTGCTCAGTCGCTGACGATCATAATACTACATAATACTACATGAATTACGCTTGTGCTGTCCTGAACGTAAGTTTAATGTAGTCAAATGTATTTGCTTTGTCTTGCGGTGTACACCCACCAGTCCACTCTCTGACATCAGGTCGTTCTGTGCTCTAAGCATTTTGAGGAGTTGAGACAAAAAGTATGTTTATACATACACGTAGTAGTGCTCCTAAGATGTTTGCCGAGTTTGCGAGGCAAACTCGAACATTTGGTCACAAGAAATTGAAAAAGAAGTTGCCAAACTCTAGTCAGACAGACTTTAGTTCTCGGATTTATGAAATGGATGGTATGAAACTAATGCGCCGCTCTCGGATTTATGAAAAGAATTACTAAACATGCTGCGTGAGTTTTGGCAATAGTTCCAGTTACGGCCGCATTCTGCTCGGTTGCTGACGAACATAATAATACATGAATTAGGCCTATGCTCATGGTGCTACATTAATTACGTTTATGCTATCCAAAACGCAAGTTTAATAATTGAACTCTTCCCTTCTTTTCAGTCACTGACGGTTAGGCCTGTTGCCGCCTGTATATATAGTGTTGGATGATTACGGCCCCAGTGATAAAACGCCCCATGTCCAATAGACCCCACTTGTCAATGCTACACACAGCAGGGGGAGCTGCCTACTGAAGCCCACCAAGTCGGAGGCATTTTGTTCCAGTCTTAACATACAACGTATTTCCCTACTTTTCAGTCACTGACGGTTAGGTCTGTATATATATATATATATATATATAGGTGTTATCTACCTAATTACACACTCCTCCTTTATATTGTCTGAAACACGACCACAATCGGCTCGGTTGCTGAATTACGCCCATAATACTACATGAATTACGCTTATGCTGTCCTGAACGTAAATTTAAGATTCACACTCAGACAAATCATTTCCCTTGCCTTGCCGTGTACACCCACCAGTCCACTACCTGACATCAGGTCATTCTATACTTAAACCCCTACACCCTTTTCATAGAATTCTGAAATTGTAAACTTGTATATCGGGTTAAGGTTGATAGAGGCATAAGGATCATGCGAGCCCCATGGGAGGGTCAAAGTAATTCATATTGCATAGTATGCTTCAACTACGAAATCAGGTATACTCTGTTAGGAGGTCTGGTCTAATGGTAAGACCATCCCCCCCCCCCCCCCCCATCTCATCTTGAGAGATCATACAAATCTATTTATCACCTTATGGTTGATTGCAAAACACTGCGGCTATTGCATGATTAGTCGGTGATTCGGTTGCAGCAGAATACCTCAGGAGGAGGAGGAGGGGGGGGGGGGGGGGGGGGGGGGGGGAGATGACAGCTGAGCAAAGGTCAGTCAATTTTGATATGGGTTGAAGCTGTGAACGCTTGCTATCGTTATTAATATTTATTCATTGGGGTGTTATCTACCTAATTAAACACTCCTCTGTAATACTGACTGAAATACGGAGCATAGACCAGCATCATATACTACTATTAATATCTGTAACTATTTTCAAATGTTCTAAAATGCCCATTTAACTCTCAAGATGAGGGGGGGGGGGGGGGGGAGCTGGGTCTTTGGCCTGGAGGTTCTCGAATCATTAGGCGTGAGGAGAGTGTTTTAACAAGAATCCGAATTGGTCACACTCATTTGACTCACTGCTTCCTCTTAAAAGGGGAAGATCCTCCACAATGTACAGCGTGTGATTGTCAATTGACTGTCAAGCATATTTTATTTGAGTGTGTTGATTTTATTGAATCTAGAAATAGACATTTTAGTGTAAATAGCTTTAGGGAACTCTTTGAAAAGGTTCCCCCAGACAGCATTTTATCTTATTTACATGAGATTGGTCTGTTTTACCGATTGTAAAACCTTTTAAGAATTTGTAGTTTCTTTTGAAACAACCTGTTATACGGAAATTATATTTTGAAGTTGATCATTGTTTATGATCTTTTTATTTAAGTGTGCCAATGTACCTTCAAACAATCATTCAATCATTCATTCATTTGAACATGGAGTGAGTTTGTCAGTAATGGGAGTATTCCTGGAATGCTGAGACTCAATAACATGTAACGATGAATGAAAGTATACATTGGGATGTGATATTGCTCAGAAATTATATTTTAAAATTGTTCTTTGTTTTGTGATCATTTTTTATTCATCTATTGAAAGGACCATTGTTTTGCACAAATTTTATGGCACTAAATGGCCTTTGTGTGCCGATGTGCCTTTAAGCAATCATTCATTCATTCATTCATTCATTCCATAAACCCCTTTTACACATTCACGATCTTAAACACGACTGAACACGACTTTTGAAGACGTGTTTGGTTGTGTTTGACCGTATGAGCATCGCAGACATTTTCTTGTTGCATCGGGATGCACCATGTACGACCGTCTGAGCGTAGTGTAGCGGAAATAATCGTGTTGATTTTTTGAACATGCTCAAAAATTCAACACGATTATTTTCGCTAATATGTGCACGCGTTGAACATCCTTCATACGGTTGAACACGACGTCAATACGATGTCCATATGCCCCTCATAGGCGGGAACACGAAGCTCATGCGACCGCTATACTCGGTCACGTGATCATGTTCCACCCTCCATTCCTCAAGATGGATAAAATGCTTGTAGAAAGGGATCAAATTTTAGATATATATATTCATACCACAACTTTTTATTATTTTTTCGAAAACAATGTGAAAATAGAACACTTATAACCAAATGAATGAATTCTAATTCAATGATAAGTATGCTTTTTCATTCCTGCCATTAATATTAGAACTTATGATAAAGAAAATCGGCGACAATGAAAACTTACTACATCTACTACTACTACTACTACTACTACTACTACTACTACTACTACTACTACTACTACTACTACTACTACTACTAATGATAATAATAATAGTAATAATAATAGTAATGATAATAATAATAATAACAAAACTATTTATCTTTCTGACAGTTTTTGGTATTGTGAATTACAGGTAAAAGCCATATTTACCTGTTTCTCATTTGCCTCTGGTAAACATATTTTTACAGTGACGTTCAACTTTTTCTTTATTCCAAAATAATGTGTTCAGCCTAACAAACAAATGGGAGCAAAGTAAAAAGCACCTCTCTGTGGCAAGTCATTTTGATGATGAACAGAAAAGTTGAAATGATAGAAATAGTTTGTGAGTGACTAGAAAATATGAATTTTAATTATTTTTCAGAGCGAAAAAAAACATTGCATTATTTCACAGAGAAAGTACGTCATACTTGAATAATTGAGCCTGCCTTTTCTGATAAAAATCCTATGAGACAGTTTTGAATACCTTATTTTCTGGCTAATATAGTGAAGTTTAAATTCATTTTGATTTGATAATATGATATATTTTCAAATATGTATGTTTGCATGTATATAAATATGACTATATACATATGTGCATATACATATATAGGAGTATCCACCGAAAACCACAGCAACTTTCTCACATGCCCCAGCTGTGATTCGAGCCCGGGCAGTTGTGAGAGACAGCTAGCAGTCAGTGGCAACGCCTTAAACCACACGGCCATCAGGACAGGTCTAAACCACTGCGATGTTAATGCCTAAAGTAATCGATGCAGTCTCAGAATTCCCGTTCTAAAGAAAATTGTTCTGGACCATTCTCATCACACAGTAAGTGGAGAGTTTCCGTATAAGTCAACAATACTGTCGGCACCTTATTTTCTTCACTCAAAGCACTTTGAATTACTCGATTATGGCACCAGAACGAAATCAATAATAGATAAAAGGAAATGTCAATCAGAATTACCACGTGACTACAGTGCTCAAACAAAAGAATGTGCCTTCAAACGATTATAGGGAAAACTGCTTTCGTCTTCGGCTTTAAGATGACAAGGAATATTGAAAGCTTCTGGAAAAATCCAGGATATGTTGTATCAGATGATCGCAATGACATCCGTTCCTTCGTGAACCTGATACCTTTCTCCCGTGATCATCGGTGATGACATGAGTTTGAAAGTTCTCAGACGACAGAGGCTGTAACCAATACTTGTTCACGAGAAAACACTTCTTCCTTCTACTGCAGGTGTCATTTTGTATATACATATATATATATATATATATATATATATATATATATATATATATATATATATATATATATATATATATATATATAAATAGATAGATATATAAAAATTTTACTTACAAAAGTAGGTCGGCAAGGTATCCATTGTGACCTACTTTCTTAGGTAAATATTCCCACCAAAATCGTGTGCTATAAGGTATTATCTTGCAGAAATTTTCCAACAAGTTGCCCTAGCCTAGTATAAATAGCAGACATGCATGGTACTTAGAAATCAAAGTACCCTTTATTGATCAAAAAACGTTATTTGAGGTAAAACATCGTAAAATAGAAACTGTGGTCCTATATAGGCCAGCTCAAGCACCTAAGTCAAAGAAAACTTACAGTTGAAACACCAAGACCTCAGGGATTAGATAACCATTGTTGGAAAGGGGACAAGTGTGCTAAACTAGGAGATGTCTTATTTTGAGTGTGTCACCAGCACCAGCACCACAGCCTTAAGTGACTATCTTTGTGACTATCATATTGGTGAGATGGAGATGAAACTGTCTCAGTATACCGATGACACGACTTTACTTTTGAATGGAGATAAACATTCTCTTACAGTTGTCATGGACATACTGAGATGGTTTAATAAAATGTCTGGTCTGGGAATCAATAAGGATAAAACCAAGGTAATAAAAATTGGGGCATTAAGGGACAGGAGGATGAAATGGGAAGGTAGTTTTGGCTTAGAATGGACCCACTCTTTCGTAGTGCTGGGTATACATTATGATGTTAACTCCTTGAGTGACTGAAACAACTAAAGTTAAAATACATTCCAAAATTAATGACATCAAAACACTCATAAGAACTTGGAGCTGCAGGCAGCTCACCCCATACGGGAAAGTAAGTATAGTGAAATCTTTACTACTTTCTAAAATCACTCATATCCTCCTATCCCTTCCTAGCCCCAGCCTTGAGATCCTAAAACAGATAGACTCACTCTTTCTCAATTTTGTGTGGAGTAATAAACCAGCCAAATTTAGTAAATCGATCCTTGAAGCTGAAATTAAAGATGGAGGCTTAAAACTCCATAATTTGGAAATATTTGATCAATCACTGAAATTGGGCTGGTTGAAACGCTACCTAAAATCAGAAGGTAAATGGAAAATCTTTGCTGATCTTGGGCATTTTGAACAAATATTCAGTTTCGGAAGTGCTTTTACAGAACGAGCAATGGAAATTGCTCAGGCACCTTTCTGGTCAGATGTCTTAAAGAGTTTAAAGGCACTTTGGAAAAAGAATGTGATCCGAGAAAAAGCAAACATTCTCTTAACTCCTTTATGGTACAATGATGTTCTTAGGTTACCTTTAAAACCAGAATGGTTGAGAAGGGGTGTAACCATAATTGCAGATCTGATAATTGTATGTTCTTGTCTTTAGAGACATTTCAGTCAGTTTTTAATATTAAAACTAATTTTTTAGAATATGGTGGTTTAATATTATCATTAAAAAAAATTCTTGATAATAATGATATACCCAACTTTAAGCCTATCAGACCAACCAATTGTATAATCAATGTTATTGTATGTTCAGATGTTTCTAATTAATCAGGGGTTTCTAATTTATATCGATCAATGTATGTTAAAAATAATAATATAATCAACAACATATGTGCTAAATGGTTTGACAAAGGAAACATTATTTTGTCCCCACTTGAGGTCAGATACTCCTTTCACAGAACTAATGTTGTTGTGGATGATATTTACTTAAAATATATCCAATTTAGAACTTTACATTATCGTTATTTCACAAATGACATTCTTGCCAAAATAGGCATTATAGACAACAACTTCTGTTCTATGTGCAAAGTTGGTATTGACAGTAACTATCTCATGCTGATAGATTGTCCTGGCACTATAAGTCTTTGGATCGACGTGCAGAACTGGATTAGATCACTTGGTATGGAGACATACTGTTTAACCGATAGACGAAGATACTAGGAGACCTAGAAAATTCCGATCAGTTGAACTTAATAATTTTAAATACAAAAAAAACAATTTTTCAATGTAAATTGGAAGAGAAACTCCCAGTTCTGCAGCGAGTCAAAGCAAACGTTAGACAATCTTTCTTGCATGATGAATACAAATATACCTTAGAAAACAAACAATTTCTTTTTAATAGGAAATGGTCTTTATTAGTAAGATATTACAATAACAGGGCTAATTAGCCATATAATAATTCAAATAAACACTATATAACAAAGTATTATTAATACAATAGTTTCTGTACCAAAAATAATACTTCCAATTATCTCATCACTTTTATATCACTTATGTTTTTCTCTTTATACCATTACCAATATCCTATGTAATATTTTTACTTTTCAGTAAACCAAATCTATGTGGACACAGCTTATGTACCTTGATTTTGTTTTTTGTTACACCTGAATAAATAGCATTTAAATATAAAAAAATCTTTGTGAGCAGCCACAGGCAAAACGGGTCAATTCAGAGGTGTTCCCTTTACTATAAAACTAAGAGAAAGATTTGTTTCGGACTGGCAAAATGTGGTCACTTTAGAGGAGACCAATAGTGATCAGCCAAGTGATAATTTGAAAGGAGTCAACCGTGGTACAAATGACATATTCCCCCTCGAAATATGTTGTATACAGGGCGTCCCCCTAAAAAATGCAATCCTCCCCTTTTCCCAATACATTTTCAGAACAGCTTAATTAACATCAAACATGGCTTCATGGTTACATAGAAGGATATCTTAGGGATATCCTGTTGAAGTTTCAGACAAATCCGTTCATCGATATATATATCTATATATATATATATATATATATATATATATATATATATATATATATATATATATAATATATATATATATATATATACTGTACATACATATGTATATATATATATATATATATATATATATATATAGATATATATAGATATATAGATATACATATAGATATATATATATATACACACACACATACATATATATATATATATTTATATATATATATATATATATATATATATATATATATATATATATATATATATTTATATATGTATATATATATATATATATATGAAAGCAAAGAATGAATGAGATCAGCGAAATGGCATATCACATATGTGATGCTTCATGTGGTTATCTAAGTCGGAATGTGAGGGTTAGGACTATATTTAAATTTAAATATCCATGTTATTCTTCTATTAAAACTTCCAAAGTCTAACCCATCAAGGATATTTAGTGCTTGCTATTTCGATTATGGTCACTTTCTCTACCACATACCCATACAGGACAAATTGTCATTAGTCAGTCGTAAGTTTCGGAGAAAATCGTAATACAGGTAAACTCGCCTACGCTGGACCACTGTACGGACGATATGCTTGGTCCAAGTCCCGTGCATATCAAGTACGTTTATTGGACCATGCATAGGACCACGGACCAATATCACGGCACACACGATGCTATTTATGATGTAATTAGCATTGTATGTGCCGGACAAACACGTGTCTAGCAGTCGGCCTATTCCCGCCGGGACTTACACATGTGCTTAGTTACATTCGGCCAGACAACACTCAGATAGCATTGTCTGGTATTTCTCAGCTGACAAATGCATGTATAATAAAAGTCCAGACAAGCGTACTCTTTCGCTGTTTTGACTTTTATATATATCAAATGAGGTCCCCAATGCAATAATATGCACACTTGCATGTGACGGACTGAGCCTGTCGGATGTTGACGGATTTTGCATATGACAGACCAATTTTCCCTGGTCAATTTTCCAATTTTCACCTGTACCGGGAGTGAAGCACCTAATCCAACGTCACTTACAACCATCTCGCATGCACCGGTCAGGATTCGAACTATCAAGGAGATATGGGCATGTTTAGTGGGAGTCTTTTATGGTCTGCCCGTTTAATGAATGATTATTTTTTATCTTCACCTGGAGCCTAATATAGAGACATCCCAGCTAGATGATGCAAAGCTACATCTCAGTCCAATATTAGGCCTCTAAGCTGTGCTGAGCACATCTAGGATACCTTATGAAATGAAAGAAGCAGTTCTTCTACCTACAGATAACTGGCTTGCTAGAGAATGATATCCATCTGTGTTACAAAGAGATATTGTCTTGGGCCACCTCTGCCATTGTCCTTTAGCATTCGTCGGAACTATCTAAAGTAGGTAATTCGATGGAGGGGGTGTGTTCCAGGTCTTTCCTTCAAATATCTTTCTGCTGATGCTGTCGTCAGAGATATCTCACTACAATGAGCAGGCTAGTTTTATTTGCGGTGATCCACTGTGGCCTACCAGGTTGTCCGGGTCCCTATATAAATGTGCTGAGTTGTAGAGAGCTGTCTAGGGTGCTTCATAGAGAAAAACACATCTTGGGGACAAAGTAGCTCAATTGGTTAGGCGTTGGACTAGTATACAGTAGGTCGTTGGTTCAATTCCCGGCCGGGGCACTTTGGTTTTCCTTGGGCAAGACAGTTTATTCCATATTGCTTCAGTCTATCCAGCTGCAAAATGGGTACCTAGCATAACTAAGCAGTGCTTAGAGCGTGTGCGCTATATGCTACCAGTTGCTCTAGAATCACATCCGGCGGATTGAAATGGTTTCCGTGTGTACAGGCCTGCTAGGGGAGGAAGGTCGTGTGAGCACTTCGGTGGATACAAGACTATAAACCGAATACCTTTACCTTTATTTGTGTGAAGGGGTTTTCATCCGCGTTCCTTATAACTCACTCAAATGTATATACCCCATATGAAACAAGAAATACCCTTAACTCTCGGAAAAGTTGTACTGAGGATCTGGTATTCCACTTTTTAGCAATGGTGTTCAAGGAATCCTACATCTTACATACAATTGGTTTATTGGTCATACTAAGATATACATTCAGTCAAACATATATACCTATAAAACAAATATACATATAAATCTATTTTCTGAAACTTCCACACATTGAATACATTGGGAAACATATTGTTTTAATACAAAAGTCATAACTGCACGAAAAGAGACTTTTTATTGAAAATAGAATATAATTTATATACTAAAGTTTAGTATTCTTGGTATTCATTTTTGATGGGAGCAATTTGTCAAAATTAAAGAGTGCCTGAACTGAAAAGAAAGATTATAAGTACCACAAAAAGTGACAACATTACAAACAAGACACAGATGTTTAATGGATAGACTTCTGACTAAGCATCATCAAGCAACAAGTGAATTGAATCTACAATATTTAATTTTATGAGTATTTCTGATGTGTCAGCAACCATGGCAAGTTAAAGGGAGTTAACCCATTAACACTCAGAGTTCCTTCAGAAGGTATCGTCTGCTGCTCTTATTCTTTTGAAAATAACTTTGTGAATAAAGTGAAAGTTGACAAAATATTTGAAGGAGAGTTGTTGTTGGGCTTCTGATCAACATTTCTCCTTGAAATGTTTTCAAGAAAATACTTTTGGAAGTAAAATATTTCCAAAATCGTCAGGCCTCTTTTGGCCGCTCTGAGCATTTATGAGTTAATTCAATCAGAGGACTTATTACACGGTTGCCAATCTATAGGATGGCCCATGCTGATAAGACAAGTGAAGACAATACACGTACGGATTTAACTGGACATTCCATTGTTGTTTTATTGTTATGTACCCTTTCCAGAATTTGGTTGTGCACATGGGGTACATAGCAGTTCTGGCCGAGTTGGGTTTCAGAAATTCATAAACCTTTGGTAATGAGTAATCGTGTTTATCAGTGATTTTAGTACACGCTAATAAACTACGACTCAGTTACGCAAAGTACGATATGATCATTCACACAAAATGGTTATCAAGGAACAATATTACTCACAAAATTAAGTTTTCGAGAGTTGTTGGTGTACTCAATGACTAGTTACAACATAAAGTGACTACATCCTTAGATTTTAATGAAATGGGACCATGTAACATATATTGAATTTCTCTAAAGTGTTGGTGATTTTCTTAAATGTTTGCACAAAAAACATGTTAACACATCTAAATCTAAATTACATCAATAGAGAAACACATGTTAACATTAAACAAGATTATACATTGGGTGAGTTCAAGTACTGCGTTAACACAAAATGTAACACCGACGTTAGTGTTAAAATGGGCGTTAACGCAGCACTTGAAGTCCTAGCAAGATGTTTGTGTTAACGCAAAGATGTGTGTTAAATTTTGCATTAACACCAAATGTAACAGGAAATGTTAGTGTTGATCTGAGCTTTCTGTTAAGGAAAGCCCTCTTCCCATATAGTTTGTACAGGCCAAAACACTAACGCCTTAGGCGTTAACATCGTCTTCAGTTCAAGTTTCAGATCTGTTAAGCTTTTAAGATTATCAGCTAATAGCGGGCTAGGACAAATATTGTGCACTGAGAAAAAAACATGAAAATTGGTACAACTATACTCTGAGTGATGCTGATCAATATTCTTATAGAAGGCAGAGTTTGAGTCACCCCTAAAGCCTATTTTGAGAGTATTTTATGCAAAAAATATAAAACATGATTTTTAGGCATAGTGCAATAAAAGATACAGGGAGGAGAGTGGAATCTAAACTTGGCACAAATACACTTTTAAAAGAGAGTTGCTGTTTGAAACTGATGTAGTGAATATTATGAATATTTTGTTTTGGGGGTGTTTTATAGATAAAAGAAAGAAAAGTCAATTTTTGGGGTCTGACCATAAAATTCCTAGGCCTTAGATTAGAAGCTACAAATCTCATACAAATATTCTTTAAAAAGTTTTTGATGACTGACATCAATAAAGTTTCTAAAAGGTCCCCTTAGTGACTGCATCTTTGGGTAATTTTAGCAAAAACAAAATGATTTAAAACTGTGACTGAGAAAAACCTTTTCTTCAAAGTAGAAAGTGCAAATATTACACATACAATTATTGTGGTTTATTGATTGAGACTGCTATTAATGAACATCTTGATATGTATCCACATTGCTCAATTTAGGGGGGGAATTTATTTTGTCAAGATTGAAAAAGCGAGATTTTTTTTTTTTTTTTTGGGGGGGGGGGGGGTTATATAAAATAATAAGATAATACAAAATATGAAAAAGTGAGATTTTTTGAGATCTCCAAATCTGAAAATATAATATTTCTTTTTAACACTTTTCTTTATTTTTGCATTGTTGATATTGGAAATTCTCAGTGAGTAATTAAAACCACAGCTCTGAATCTCAGTCAGACAGTTAATGTTGGGCCCTAACCATATTTAATACTAATCCCAATTTCTGTCATGATCTGAATGATTTATAAATAATTTGTGGTACTAGTTTTAAGATGTTGCAGTACATCAAAGCCTAGGGATAGTAGATGGTGTGTTTACTTGTAACTATTGTTCATGCTAACACACATTTCAGATAATGTTAACAGATTCTGTTAACAGGATGTTAAGGCTAGATGTTAACAGGACATGTTCGGCGTTAAGGTGTACAGGTTAACGCAACGGTTGGTGTTCCATCTTCGCGTTAATGCCCACACAGAACTTGAACTCGCCCATTGTACGGTCAGTTAAATCATGTTTCATCACAAACCTAAACTCAATTACAATCATTAAACGTCAATGGTTGGAATGATTATTTCCTACAACGTCAAAACACCTTTACCTTAAACTGTTTCGTTGTACACATTAAGACTAATTAACAGTATTCTATATTTGCTGTTCATCAGGAATCCATAATTATTATCCTGATTACCTTTTTGCTCTCATTTTGATTTAAAGATTTAAGGTACATCCCAACATCAAGTACCCTGATTTGAGTCAAGTGTCATAGTAAAGTACTCTTAAAGGTGTGATAGAAACTCCCACATGTAATGCTTAACTGTTAGAGTGACGTCACTTCCATTCCGTCACGTTTTGGAACTACATCTGTTTGACTCACGCTGACATCTCGCGAAATTGAGATTCGAGATTGCTCTGTTGTCTGCATGCTTGTCTCATGACGCGCATGCCCATATGCTCTGCACAATAACTTGCGCAAGTCACGTCGAAATGATGTTCCACTTGCACAGTAAAGAAAGAAGTTTATGCAATGATTAAGGTCGTTCATCAGTCGTAGGAAAGTGTTCAGAAAAATATAATTTGCCCATGCACTGAACGACGACTTATAGTTCCAGAATTGGCTCGAATATATCAAGAATACTGCCCATGGGGCAGTTAAAATGAAAAATACTAGTGAAACAGTTATAAGCATGACGGTGACACTATCCACATGTTTTGCCTCACTTTGATTTTGTAATACTATACCTCGACTCGCACGCTTTAGAATTGTCATTATGGCGATGTTCAGCAGAAATATCATTATCTGCGGGATGACGAAAATGGCAACCATTTCAATCCAATTCCATATCTCAGAAGTGTATTGCTGCAGTTCCGGTTTGTATCGACACGTGAAACCACCCACAGGGGAGATATGAGACTCGATCAAGTAAAGGTACTGTGCATTAAGGAGAACTGCAATCAAAACGAGGCTAGCCAGAACAATTTTCGCTCTCCGGACCGTGCACCAACTAGGTCGTTTCAGGGGAAAGCCGACGGCAATAAATCGTTCCGAAGTCATAACAACGACCAACCAGGTCGCAATGAAAGCTGTAGTATTCAGGACAAAGTTTATTACTTGACAGCCAACGTCGTCGATGCTTAAGTTGAATCGGTTAATGAAATATCCCCAGCCCTTTAGCCATATTGAGAGGGTGTCCCACACTGCGAGGTTAGCCATGAAGAGAGTGGAGGAGCTAGACTTAGCCCTTTTACACAGAACCGCCAATGTCAGTCCGTTACAGAAGAGGGTCAAGGGCAACAAAACGTAAAACTTATACCTAGCAATGTACAAACCAACCATGGTGGTGGTATACCCTTCCAAAATCTGCCGAGTACCCAAACTGGACGTTCTAGGTGAGATTGTTGTATTTGCTGTAAAATTGCCACTTTGGTTATTCCAACTCAGTGTCATGTTGTCCATAAGTGCAAGCATGTCTTGGGCCACAGTAGAAAGACTATATGCTTCATCCTGGTGAATTGTTGCTAATGACTGAGAGAAGTCGGTATCGGTAGAATGGTTGTCCATACCGTTATAATGATCTGTATTACCTGAAAAGATCAAATTATTTTGACATATGGTTCTACACATATACACCATCTAAAAATATACCATAATCGATATGGAATGTGACCATTATCTGACAAAATGGTGTTCTGAATAAAAGCCATAATGGAGAATTTGAGGTACTTTGTTTTACAATATATGTATGTATTGTTTCCTTTAATTTGAGGTGGCATATGGGGTTTATATGTGTACAAAGGGTTATTTTCAGTTTTTTACATATGTGAAAGCCCACACCCGTGTCCTCAGTAATAGTTTAATTATGAATGGCTAGGCTATCACTGAAGGAAAGAAAGAAGGTATGAGATTTTACGTTGCTTTCAAAAGTTTAGGTCATATTGGGATGAGATAGAAACCCATAACTGGGGAGGAATCTGCCGTGGCCTAGTGGTTACGACACCTGCCTCCTAAGATTGAGTTCGCAGGTTCGAGTCTCCACTGGGTCCCCAAAATAGTGAGTTGGCCTGGTATCTACATAAATGTGCGGCGTTGTGGAGTATTCCCAGGGGGTGCACTCAAGTACAGAGGGGGGGGCCGCACCCGCGTTACGTATTTCGTGGAAGAAGGGGTCTTTTTTTAAGACCATCGCATGTCTGCGATTTTGTAAAAAAAAGGATACTTTTTTGTACCCAGGTACGAAGTATGGGGGTCAAAATCCCCTTACAATCCACAAAATATACGCAGCTCTGACGCCGAGTGACTCCCGAAGTGACTGGGCGTCCGAGTTTGCTGCCGCCACTTGCTGCCGCTAAACATGAAATTTAAAGTTAAAATACGTGTTCCTGTTTATCCGATGTCAGTGTTTTGATAAAATACGGGGTGTTTATATACTGGAAAAAGTCAGCGTTTTTACTAAAATAAGGTTACTTTCTTGGCCAGAAATCAGTGCTTTAGGGGCATTTTTAAATTTTGATAACAAGCGTATGTGCCCCTCCCCCCTTAATACTTAAGTGCCCCCCCCCCCCCCTCGGGGGAGGATTGTCCATGGTCTTTCTGCAACTGAAAGACCCTTGGAATTTTTCGTAGAAAGAAGAGAATTCATGGCCAGTCCTGGGTTTCTATCTATCTGTTGAAAGCAACGTAAAATCCCAAACCTTCCTTACTTCCCTAAACCGGGAAGAATTCCATTCTCTTAACGAAAATAGTTCCAAGGGGTCTCTCAGTTGCTGAAGGGCCATAGACATTCATCCGAAATGTTGCACATTATACAGCGACCATGCTAATCTGGATCCAGTGGACTCAAACTTGTAAATTCACAATTGGGAGCCAGGCATCTCAACCACTATGCCACGGTGGATCCCATAGGCATTCATTGAGCAGAATAGGAGAACAAATATAGATTATTTCATAAGCTGCAGATAAAAACCGGAAAGGTATTTGGTTCTTTTCTCTATATTGAATTTCACTAAAACATGATCACTTCTGTCATTTGGTCACCAAATGTAAATGGATTTCCTTTATAATTTACTTAGCCATAAAGTATAACGGAGAGAAAGAAATCGCACATTTCTCATTTTGAACATTGTTCTAAAATTATTCATCCAAAACATTTAACAAAAAAGAATATGCCTTATTAATCTTGCCTCCACATTTTGCTAGATTTGACGCTTACCTGTTCATAGTTTTGGATAGGATCTCCGTTGAAACGTTATGCATGTTGTTTTTTTTCCAGTTTTTTACCCCTGCCATCTTACACCTAGCAAGATGGGTACCTCTGGTAGGCTAAAAGCTCATCTTCATTTTGTTATGCCAGAGGTTACTTTAGTCATCAATGCAGAAATAATGCTAATTCATTTTGCAGGTTAGTTACAGAAAATGGCACAAAACTATTTAAATGCCAAAGCCCTCGGGAAAAGACAAACAAATTATTGTTGTACCTCATTAATCGTTCCAAGTTGTAACACGTCCTGTTTATTAAACCCCTGCAACCAATACTAAATAAATGATTCAGTTGATAAATGAGAAAATAAAACGCAGTCAACACAGCTGAAACAACACATGGTTGAAATTTACATTGCATTATTGATATGTGAGGTGTTGCGTAAACACATTGACTACATATCCGAAGTTTGTTTTCCTTTCAATGATTAATGATGGGGAGCTTGACGTGCTGGACGAGATTCACCACCTATGAAATGGGCTAAGTTACAATATACATTCTGAATAGAGGATTTTTTTTGTCACTTTTTCTGCCATATTGCGGCTAGGTTGTGACTAGCCAGCTGTAACTGGTGATTTGGATTTAGAATTTTGTTTATCGTCACATTGATGCCAATTGTGGCTAATTCGTGACTAGCCAGTTGTAAGAAGTGGAGGAAAACTGAGTACCCAACGAAAACCACCGCCTAACCCCAAGTCACTGGCAACTTTCTCACATGTCCAGGCCGGGATTCGAACCCAGGCAGAGGTGATGTAACTGGTGAAGGAAACGTGGTAAAAACCACCACCCAACAAGTCACCGGCAACTTTATGCCCCGATGAGATTCGAACCCGGACAGTAGCAATGTATATGAAGGAACTAATTCTCACCAGAATGCCTAACTGTCTTGGAGAATTATTGGGTAGGAACCCCTGTATGGTATAACCCTGATTTCATTATCACACTCAGGAATCAATGCGATATAAATGGGGTGAATATGGCAGAAAACATTGCTGACAATAAATTTATCTGGCTCGCCACGATGGATCCCTCCACTTAAAAAAGAATTAATCTTAACCTTATTGAATACCTAATAACATAATCGGAAGGAAAAGGAATAACACTGACAAAAACAAACACCTGGGTTCTAGACCAATATTGCCATCATATTTAGGTTGTTTAGACATTTCTCAGTCAGGATGTCGTAATATTTAAAATAAAGTAATTAACGTCAATAGTAATATCCTAAAATCAGTAAAAGATAAATGGTGTGAAAAGCTGAATATTGAAATTGATCTGGAAATTATAAAAACTGCCTTCAAATATTTACATAAGCTTTTGGAAGATCCCTATGAAAAATGGGCAATTCAAAATTATACAGCACAGAGTTGTAACAAAATCCCTCCTAAAGAACATGGAGACTGAATTTGACCTTTATGTGATAAGGACAATGAAACCATTTTACATGCTGGCAAATTTGATAATCAGCCTGTTTAGCTACTAATAATGCACTAAACACTACTGGCGGCAAACATCGCAAAAAAGTTGTGAAAAGGTCGTGAAATTTCATAGATCTGTGAAAATGTCGTGAAACAGAATCGTGAATTTCCAGTGTAGTGAAAAAAGGTGAGCGTCATGAAAATCTCCTGAAAAAAGGTGAGCATTGTGAAAATGAAGGTCGTGAAAAATTTGATGTCGTGAAAAATTCATGAAATTGGATATGCAAATAAGGGCCTCCCTCTAATACTAAGTATAGACCCCACATATTCTCCATACGTGAAAAACAGCATTTTGACATCTGATCATAAAAATGTGAGATTTTCCATTTTCCTTGCTGAGCTTTGTTCCAAATGTGTATAGGAAAGTTAGATGAACATATATAGAATAGACAGTAAAGCATTTAATGAAGAATCAATTACAAAAATGTTTTTTGAGCTCATGAATGTCAATTATTCATGAAACCACATACACCTGGCATCAAAATGTCCTTGTGTTAAGGTTTAAAATGTTTTGAAGGTGTTTTATGAGGATATAGGCCATCTATTGAGGCAAGTGACATATCAACAGAAAACTTATGGAATATAGAATAAATTGCAGACAGTGACGTGCGACAAAATAATGAATCTTGAGGTTGATTACAGGTGTTAATTGAAGATATTTACCTATTTTTGTATACAATTGTGATGACTTTTTCAAAGCGATGGAAATTCATGACTTTTTCAAGACATTTGCATGGCACATTTTCATGACGTCTGATGAAAAAAGTCGTGAAAATGATATAGTACAAATATTCGTTTTCACAATATTTTCACGACTTTTTCACGTTTAGTGCCTGTAGTTTTTCCTGACAGATTCACCACAGTTTCACGACATTTTCACATTTTCATCATGCTTTTTTCACGACCTTGTGAAAAATGAATAATTTTTCACAACTTTTTCATCAAGGAGCTGAATATATTTTCACGACAGTTTCATGACATATTTCACGACAAACATATTTTCACGACAAATTCAGTAATCAGAAACTTTCACAACATTTTCACAGGCTTTTCACGACATATTTTCATGAACCATTTTCACGATGTCTGATGAAAAAGGCGTGAAATGATATAGTACAAAGGTATATTTTCACGACATTTTCTCGACGTTTTGCGACAGTAGTGAAAATTTGATACAAGCACTCAATGGCCACAAGCTGTCTAGACAGAAAAAAGCTTTTGGGATATGATTTTAAGTTCACAATGTATTATCGCGAGGTTATCTGCTCTTGTATGCGAATTATCCAAAATTGAGTAAAAGATTTTAATGATTGACCATCAAGAAAATAAGAACTGACTTGCCATAATCATTTGGAAAACAAAATGAACGTAATAGTCTGTGAGCTGACGTTCGAAACCCTTCCCCTCCCAATTGAAGGTCGGTACCTCCCTAATTTTAGGGGTGGGGGTGACATTTTCCAATTGGGGGATGGTATGGGCACTTGCAATTCTCTGGGATACTAAAAATGTGTAATGCCTGTCAAGTGACTTTACGGGACTTTCTTTTCCCCTACCCCTATGTTGAAAAAATAACTGAACGTTCGAACGTCAGCTCACGGACTATACTGCCTGAATTGGGGATATTATTATGACAGCCTTAATTACGCTTATTCTTTGCCATTTTTTGGAGATCGCTTAAGATAAGCAGACCAGTCCTATCTTGAAATAGATTTGATCATGTTGCATGCATATATCCGCGTGTGCATAGGTCCCTTTGTTGTTATTCCTGCTCACACATAAATACGCACGTTGCAGTAGAAAGATTGAGACTACATACAGTGCCAACATTTAAATTCTGCACTAAATACTTGGGCAGCCCGGGCATAATGCATGACCGCACGCCCGATTGGCACCCAGTTTCCTGGGCAAGGATGCATGGATGACCTCACAACTGAACGTAGTGTTTCATCACAAGCTACGTGGGTTATTGATGTGCTTGGCTTATTTTTTGACTTTTTATCCATGGGTGTTTTAGAAAACATTCGACTGGTGCAGGAATTTAATGTCTGTACTGTACGTACTCATGGCCAGTGACCTGTTACACTGATTACTTATTGAAATCGCCGTAATTTCTTAAAAACATAGGGAGACAGCTTCAGAAGAAAATGTGAAAAGGCAATCCGGGCAGGGTACTGCACATTTGGAAAAAGTCTTCCACCCCCCTCACCATACTCCCGTATCCCAGCTATTACGCCCCGGTTGGTATATATTTTAAAATAAAAGGCATGTTCCCTTCAAAGGCTTTTCAGGTTTGATAAAAAGTCATGGTGGATCAGCTAGATTTTCAGTGTAAATGGTGTGAGAATCGGTGGTTTTTCTGGTTGTATATTTTGTGTTATATACTTTGATACAATAAATAGAATACTTACCAAAGAACGTCACATAGACAACTTCTGGTTCCTGCTTGCGGTTTACTCTTGTCTTGGTCGCTCTCGACTTAACGCAAATGTATCAATCAAAAAGCAAGTGGTGCTATAAAGTAGATACTATTTTCTTTAAGATTAGTGGTATCAAAGTTGTGTTGCGTTCAAAACTAACTGATGTCTCGAGTGCTTTGAAATGAACGCTTTTGGTGTCTTCTTTTATGGAGAATGTGGTTGCTATAGAAATTCAACGTGGGCGTGTGTTGGCGTGCCGTCGCTAGGGGTATCATGGTGGCGAAGTCAGTATTGAAGTCTGGTACCACTTAACCCGTGTAAAAATGATAGGCTGAAATTGATCGATTGAGAGGGAATCCTTGAAACCGTTTCAGCTTATTGTAGCCAAAACAAACATAGGCTCATTTACCTTCAGGAGTAGCATTGAATACCTCGTAACTTTCAAATGATGCTTTTATACTGTGGCTATCGATTGGAATTGCATTTTAACTGACTTAAATTGAGCCACATTACCAGACCACACTCAATATGTTAATACCATTGTGTAAATGGTTATTTAGATTCTATCAATGATTCACAGTATTACCATTTATATTACATGACAATCTATATGGCGGAACGGAAGCAATTCGTGAACCAAATTGTGTTTATACACAAACACACAGGGGGATTAAAAAAAATAATCAAACCAACATCGTTATCAGGATAAATTCTCTCTTACCAAGAACAGAGATGGTGTGAATCCATACACACCCATATATATATACACACATATATATATATATATATATATATATATATATATATATATATATATATATATATATATATATATATATATATATATATATATATATATATATAATATATATATATATATATATATATATATGTATATATATGGAAGGCCAAAGTGGACAAAAAGGGCATTTATTAATATTAATAAATCATTAATTAATATTAATAAATCATTTATTAATATTAATAAATCATTTATTAATATTAATAAATCATTTATTAATATTAATAAATGGCATGATTTATTAATATTAATAAATCATTTATTAATATTATAAAATCATTTATTAATATTAATAAATCATTTATTAATATTAATAAATCCTCAGCATTTATTAATATTAATAAATCATTTATTAATATTAATAAATGATTTTCTAATATTAATAAATCATTTATTAACATTGATAAATCATTTATTAATATTAATAAATAGCATGATTTTCTAATATTAATAAATGATTTATTAATATTAGAAAATAATTTATTAATATTAATAAATCATTTATTAATATTAATAAATGTTGAGCATTTATTAATATTAATAAATCATTTTCTAATATTAATAAATGATTTTCTAATATTAATAAATGAGCGCCACCTTTTGTTTGCAGAGGGAGTCTCTACATGTGAAATAATGAATACCCCCTACACGTGCTTGGGATAAGCGTGAAAATTTGACCTTGTTGTCTGTCAGATGTCATTTTCAAGTGTATATTTGATCTCTTTTCCATCTCGATATGATTCCCATGGGATCGTATGTTGATAATATACCTTATTTTGATCAATAAATACATGTTAGCGGTTCTAATCTGAGAATAGAGTGGTGTCCTTAAGTGTTTAGCGGCAGCACTGCCAGCAGACTGACGGAAGCCCAGTCACTTCGGGAGTCACTCGGCGTCAAAGCCGCGTATATTTTGTGGATTGTAAGGGGATTTTCACCCCCATACTTCGTACCAGGGTGCAAAAAAGTACCCTTCCTTTACAAAATCACGGACATACGGAGGTCTTAAAAAAGACCGCGACTACAACTCCATTTTCATGCAACTGCCATGTGCTAGGGAGCATTCATTATTTCATAAAGAATTGAATAGTTCAAGGTTTCTCCAATAGATGTCACTTATTTGTTAATATTAATAAATGATTTATTAATATTAATAAATGATTTTCTAATATTAATAAATCATAGCATTTATTAATATTAGAAAATGATTTATTAATATAAAGAAATGATTTATTAATATTAAGAAATGAAATATTAATATTAAGAAATACAGAGCATTTATTAATATTAGAAAATCATTTATTAATATTAATAAATGATTTCTTATTATTAATAAATCATTTTCTAATATTAATAAATCAATTAGTAATATTAACAAATGCCATGATTTATTAATATTAATAAATGATTTATTAATTTTGATAAATGATTTATTAATTTTAATAAATGATTTATTAATATTAATAAATGGAAATGATTTATTAACATTAATAAATCATTTATTAATATTAATAAATCATTTATTAATATAAATAAATCATTCATTAATATTAATAAATGTTTTATTAATAATAATAAATACTTCTTGATATGAATAAATATTTACTAATATTAATAAATATTTATTAATATTAATAAATGATTTATTAATATTAATAAATGATTTATTAATATTAATAAATGATTTATTAATATTAGAAAATGCTCTTTTTGTCCACTTTGGCCTTCCATATATATATATACATATATATATATATATATATATATATATATATATATATATATATATATATATATATATATATATATATATATACCTATGTATATATATATATATATATATATATATATATATATACATACATACATACATATATTCATACATACATGCGTGTGTACATACGCATGCGCACCCCCCCCCCCTATCATAAGATATAATTTATATTTTCTTATTTCACTATCATCTGGATATTTCACTATCATTTGGTTGACATGGCAGCGATTTAGTTAAGTTACCATTGTGCAATTGTCATAATGGCATTATATGTGTCACCCTAAGCGAAGTGTTTAAGCCTTATATTCCAACTTTTTATGAGAAATCTTGTTAAATGTGTGAAAGGTATCTAAAAGCATAATCATTTGCAATCATGTTAAGTATGTTAACGACGTCCTTGTTTGTGCACATATATGAAACGACGTTTTACACGTAAAAAGCATTCTCCATGTATTTCGAGTAATTGATCTATAAACTACCATACCTTTTTCGTATAAAACAACCCCGTTGCATGCGTAATAAAATCCATCTATTCATCTGAAATGTTGATGAGGTTTTAAGAGAAATGGCATTTTAGTGTAAAAATCTCAAACAGATATTATTAAAAGCTTGTGACACCTCCATTTCATAACAAAACGTTATGGATTTTGGCTCTTCTGCAATTAGAACTTCCGTCTTTTCACAATAAAAAAATCATATTTATATTTCGATATATTTGGAAACAATAACTTGTTATATGGTTTGCATTTATATTGTATAATATGGAAATATGCAGGATTGTTTTTTACCTAAACTCTGTATTTCCAGGTGGCCATGTATTTCAAAAGGTATATGGTTGTTTTATTTTCCATATAAGGCTTTACTGTGAGGTTCTCTTTTATCTCAGTTGGATCGACACTTTCGTTTCACACTTTGTTATATCAACACAAGCACATAACGTGTCTAAAAGCACTTTTTTGATTTGATTTGATTTTATTCGGTCAAGTAAGATGTGTATTACATAGCATTTGGCACACAAAAAATCATATAAAACGGTGACTAGATGGAGAGTCATTAACTGCTATGCAATAGCATTCTAACCAGACACAGGATATATACACTAAAAGTTAGAAACCTATTTCCATAGTGGTCCCAGTCTGCCCAGAGTCCAATGGCATCATATAAAATGATCAACTCCACTGCTCAATATTGACATAACAACAATATCATATAGTATAATACAAACGTTCGGACTAGAATCGATGAATTTCTTCTTATGACTCAGAGAGGACTGACGTGAAATGTTTTTTGCATCTCACTTTAAAAAGAGATTTACTGAACGTAGTCTGGATCTCGTCTGGCAAAGAGTTCCAGATTTTGGCACCTATGTAGTGGAAGGACTTTATACCATATGAACCAACCTTTGGTAAAATCAGAGCATTAACACTGTCTGGTGTTATAGTGGTGGGATTCATTTACTCTTTCAAAAGCTTGAAGGTACTCTGGAGCCTGTTCACCAATGCAGTTAAATACATGGCTTGCGGCCAGATATTTCATTCTGTTTTCAATGCTCATCCACTTAACCTCATTAAAGTCATTCGCTACCAAGTGTGTTCTGTTTGAGTAATTTAAAACATATCTAATCATTTTGTTTTGTACGACCTGAAGGCGACCCTGTAAGAATGTTGGTAGACCGTGGCAATAGAAATTGCTGGCGTAGTCTATTCTCGACTGAATCATTGCCATGCAGACAGTTTTCCTGCAGTACTGATTTACAAAAGGCCCCCAGAAGCCAGAGGGTTCTAGATGTTCTGAGATGCATTCTCAGCCTTATCTGAGTACCCTTACCTTTCTTTACATTGAAATATGTACTTTGACCTCATTTAATAGCCTTTTTGTCTGCATATTGCTGTACATGTATTAACAAATATTAAAGTTGTTGGTTACTGTTTATGCCAGTGCCTTGTCACATTTTCCAGATATTTAAGGTAGCTTAAGTGATGTACCAATAGGTTATAGATGATGCGTGCCAAATGAGTATGTTGATAGTATGTTTTTGGGAGATGTTCAAATTTTTTGTGTTTTGTAGCACACTCAAGGATTGCTTTCAGGGTAAAAAGGTTCCCTAAAACACTAAAAACTGGCAACATTATAAGTGCAATTCCTTTCCAATGACAGACCATTGGTTTGTAATGTGTGAATAAAGAATAACATTTCTTCTTGTAGAATTAAAGTTTATTTTTCTTGAAAAGTGTTACCACATCCTTGTTCTTTGCCCCCCAATAGTACTGATATGTAAACTACTGGAGCCCCATTATTTTATTTCATAGAGTCAGAGCTCAATAATTATTTTCACTGATTTTCAGGGCTCAATTATTTTTTTCAAAGAATTTCACGACACGATTATTTTTTTCAATTCTATATATGCCCCCCCCCCCCCCCCCCCCCTGGATATCTAATGGTCAATGCCTAAGCAGAGGATTGTAATAAAATGGGACCAGATAACGTTCATTTGTTTATTTTTCTCTACAGGGTAGATAGTTTTCATAAATGTTCACACACAAAAACATGTTTACAAATCTACATTGCATCAACAGAGATAGACATGTCAACATTAAACACATTTGGATATAAATCAACATCAATCAGTTAAATCACATTTCATCACAAACACAATCTCATTTTATTGTGAACTCAATTTTCATTTTTGAAATGAATATTATTCAATTTGTTTTTGTATATGTAGGCTGATCATGAATAGTCATTTACAATCATTGAATATCAATGGTTGCGATGATTATTTCCTAGAACGTCACTCTAGGATACAGAAAATCACCCTCCATTGTATTATTGGAAGAAAAAAAGGACAGCATCTTGTTCTCTAAGTGCGATATGATCATTCACACAAAATGGTTCCCAAGGAGTTATATACTCCTATAAGAAAAATTTTGAGAGTTGCTGTTGAGGTCGCCTGTACAGAAGCAATGGTAGAAACGTGTACGGTCATATAATGACTACATTCTTAGGTTGGTAAGTAAGCAGTAGACTGTAATGAAATGGACTATGAACTATGTACTGTTTATTTGCTAATTTCTCTAAAGGGTAGATAATCTTCCTCAATTTGTGCACACAAGAACATGTTTACAAATCTGCATTACATCAATAGAGAGACACATCAACATAAAACGCACTTCAACATTGTAAATTAGAATCAATCAGTTGAATCATTCTTCATCACAACTACAATCTCATTTTATTTTGAACTCATTTTCATTTTTGAAATGAAAATTCTTCATTTTGTTTCTGTATATGTAGACTGATCATTAATAATCAAATACAGTCATTGAACATTAATGGTTGCGACGATTATTTCCTAGAACGCCATTCTAGGGTACAGAAAATCACCCTTCATAGTATAACTGATCTTGTTCTTGAAGTTCATTACTTTCATATAAGCAGATATGTATGTAAGCCTTAAAACACCCGTACAATCACGACTCTGCTACGTAAAGTGCCATATGATCATTCACACGAAATGGTTCCCACAGAGTTATATTACTCCTATAAGAAAGTTGTTGTTAAGGTCGCCTGCAGTGATTAAAATGCGTACGGTCATATAACAATTACATTCTTAGATTTGGAAGCAAGCAGTAGATTGTAATGAAATGGGACCATTTACTGTTTATTTGTGAATTTTCCCTATAGGGTAGATAATTTTCTTGAATCTTTGCACACAAAAATATGATAAGAAATCTACTTTACATCAATACACAGACACATGTCAACATAAAACACATTTCGACATTGTAAATCGGAATCAATCAGTTGAATTCAAACTTCATCACAAACACAATCTCATTTCATATTGGTCTCATTTTCATTTTTGAAATGTATATTCTTCATTTTGTTTCTGTATACGCAGACTGACTATTAACAGTGTATTACAATCATTGATCGTTTATGGTAGCGATCAGTATTTCCTAGAACGTCAATACACCTTTACCCTAGACCGCTTCTTGAAATTACACATTCAACCTAATAGATCGTAATCTAGATTTGTTCTTAAATCGAAAATACATCAGCATTATAATCATCATTAGCCTTCATTCTCAGAACCTGTCAGAATGTTATATATTTAAAGACTTGAGGCACATCACCACACGAAATATCCTTATTTGAGTTGAGTGACATATTAAAATATTCACAAACGTGTATTAAAAACCATGTCTGTTTGGCTCACGTTGATATCTCGTAAAGCTGATATCTGAGGTTGTACCGTCATCTGCACGTTTGACTCATGACGCTTATGCCCATATACTCCACACAAGAATTTGCGCAAGTCGCTGCGGAATAAAGTTCCACTCGCACAGTAAAGAAAGAAGTTAATGCAATGATTCAGGTCGTTCATCAATCGAAGGAAAGTGTTCAGAAAAATATAATTTGCCCATGCGCTGAAAGATGACTTATAGTTCCAGACTTGGCTGGAATATAGTAAGAATACTGCCCATGGGGCAGTTAAAATGAAAAATACTAGCGAAACAGTTAAAAGCATGGCAGTGACACTATCCACATGTTTTGCCACCTGATTTTGTACTACCATACCTTGACTAGTGCGCTTAAGAATCGTCATTATGGCGATATTCAGCAAAAATATCATTATCTGCGGGATGACAAAGACGGCGGCCATTTCGATCCAATTCCATATCTCTGAAGTGTATTGCAGTAGTTCCGGTTTGTAGCGACACATGAAACCACTCACAGGGGAGATATGAGACTCAATCAAGTAAAGGTACTGCGCATTAAGTAGAACTGCAATCAAAACAAGGCTAGCAAGAACAATTTTGGCTCTTCGGACCGTGCACCAAATAGGTCGTTTCAGGGGAAAGCCAACAGCAATAAAACGGTCAGTGGTCATGACAACAACCAACCAGGTCGCAATTAAAGTCGCAGTATTCAGGAAAAAGTTTATTATTTGACAGCCAAAGTCGCTGATGTCCAAGTCGAATCGGTTTATGAAATATCCCCAGCCCTTCAGCCATATTGAGAAGGTGTCCCACACCGCGAGGCTAGCCATGAAGAGAGTCGAGGAGCTAGACTTAGCCCTTTTACACAAAACAGCCAACGTCAGTCCGTTACAGAAGAGGGTCAAGGGCAACAAAACGTAAAACTTATACCTAGCTATGTACAAACCAACCATGGTGGTGGTATAGCCTTCCAAAATCTGCCGAGTATCCACACTGGACGTTTTGGGTGAGATTGTGGTATTTGCTGTAAAATTGCCACTTTGGTTATTCCAACTCAGTGTCATGTTTTCCATAAGTGCAAGCATGTCTTGGGCCACAGTAGAAAGACTATATGTTTCATCCTGGTGAGTTGTTGCTAAAGACTGAGAGAAGTTGGTTTCAGTAGAGTGGTTGTCCATACTGTTATATTAAATTGGATTACCTGAAAAGATTGATATATTCTGACATATAGTTTTACAAATATACACAATCGGGAAATATACCAAAATCAATATAGGATGTTACCATTATGTAACAAAATAGTGTTTTGAATGTAAACCATATGGAAGGATTATAAGGTAATTTTCATAAGCTTTTTTTACAATGTATGTATGTATGTATGTAAGATTTCCTTTATTCTAAGGCGGCATATGGGAGTATTCTCCGATTTTCATATATGTAAAAGCCTACACCCTTGTCCTCAATAGTGGAAGAACTATAAATATAGATGTGATTATTGAGCAGAATAGGAGACCAATTATCATTAGTTACGTATACGTCCACTCCTGTTTGAAAGTGGGGTCCAGCATGCTATCCACCCAAAGTCATCCACATTCCAGAAGGCTTAGTCGAGAAGGATACACATGACAAAGAGGGTGGAACCAATTTGTCACCTGCTCATTCATGGTTTGTAAAAAGGTTTAATTGCTGGCTACAGATATAAATCTAATTTTCACCCGTTCGATATTAAATCTACAAAGTTTGAACAAAACGTTGTGCATGTTTTGTTTTGTTTTTCAATTTTCTGCCCCTCCCCTCTTACACCTAACTAGATTAGGAGACAATTAAGGCAATGTACGTTCTGTACAGGCTGAAAAGTCAAATATCCGGGTGGTAGAGGAAAGACTTGTGGCAAAAATGTCTATCATATAAACTACCTTAAACCACGTTTGCTAATTCTTTTAAAATCCCAACTTTTTTTCAAAGGTCACCCTCATATTGTGCAACACGAGCTTATTTTACTCATCAATACAAAAATACTGCTGATTGGTTATGCACGACAAATATGGGAGATGACACGCAGAAACAATAAAAATGACAAAGCCTTCGGAACAGCTTTGTTATATCTCATAAATTGTTCCAAGTAACAACACGTTCTGTTTATTTAACCCAAGCAAGTTATACTAAATAATTGATCCAAATAATAAATAAGAAGATAAAACGCACTAAAAACAGCTGAAAAAACACATAGTTGATATCTACCTTGCATTGTAAATATGTGAGGTGTTGCGTAAACACATTGGCTATATATCTTTAATTAGTTTTCCTTTCATTGATTAATGATAGGAAGCTGAACGGGTGGGCGACATTCATCACCAATGAAATTGACTTTAGCCCCTTTCCCATATCTACAATCTTGCATTGCGACTGTAAAGCAACCGCTGCAATTTTATAAAATAGGGCATCGCCGTGGCCTCGGAGTAAAATCGGTGTGCAATACAACGCTTTCGCAGCAGACGCCATGGCATCGGTGTGAATTGTGGCTTATCACAACAACTGTAAATCAGCTGCGATTTTTGAAATAAGGTCAGTGAATTGCTGTGGTATAGCTGTAACATCACTAAGGAATTGCAACGGTCGTCGCTACGCCATCGCTGTGACATCGCAGTCATGGCTTCACCATTGCAACGCTCCCTGTGAAGTTGGAGAAATGAGTGTGGGGATGGCTGCAGCAATATCACAACAATGACACCGCAATTGAATAGCGTAGCAACGATGGTGACATGTTTGTCACGTTATTATAACTTCCATTGCCGCAGCTTTTAGTCTATTCAAAAAAGGGGCTTGTGTGTACCCTCGGAAATCAGTTTCTAATCGACGGATTTATATAGGAAAAATAGTGTATAAAAGGATTTGCTTTGCTCGAAAAATGACAAAGTGTCTCACGTGCCATTTTTATTCAAATTAAGAAGCCATTATGTAAAAATCTGTTATTTGCCAAATCTTTTACAGGTAACCAAACAATAATAGTCTATAAATACATACTTTGGGGGTTTAAGCTTACATAAGAACTGTCTTAAAGTTGCTGCGTGCATGGTTTTCATATAAATATACAAATTAGTCACGCCATGCTTTATATATATATATTGGAATTCGTTCGTATTTTTCAAAACTTTTCACAAACTTTACCTTTTGGTTGTCAAAAGCATTCCATATGATATAACTAACATTCTATTTTGTTCTAAATGTAACATAAAAGTTAAATAGGAGCCCAGAGCATGATTTCATTGGACTTTCCTGTACCACAACATTGAACAAAAAATATGAAATTGTAAAATGCTATGCCACCGCTGTGGTAGCTGTAATATTGCTGTGCCATCGCAATGGCCGTAGTGAAATAGCAACATAATCGCCACAACTTCGCAGTGACATTTCTACACCATCACTACACCGTCGCTATGCAATTGTAACGATCGCAGCACAGTCGCTACGCCATCGCTGTGTCATCGCTAAGCACATAACGTAGGTCAAAATGTACATGATTCATACGACTCCACAGTGATCACTCACTTTTCAAGTCGCTGTGCCATTGTAACGCAAGATCGCTGATGCAAGAAACGGGGTTTTAAGTTTTAACTGGTGAAGGAAACCGCCAAAAAACACCCCCCAAATCAAAGTCATTGGCAACTTTCCCACATACCCAGGGTGGCATTCGAAACCGGACAGTAGCAATGTATACGGAAGAACTAATTTTCACGAGGCCGAGGGGGCCAAACTGCCTTAGAGAATTATCAAACACCCCTTTACGGTTTAACCCTGATGTCAACATCATGCTCAGGAATCAAAGGGATATAAATGAGGGGAGGGCTATATATGGTTGATGATATTGACAATGAATATTGCCTGCTCTAAAGGTTGGATCCCTCCACTCACCGAAAAAATGATCTTAACTTTATTGAACACCCTTGACTTTAACATAACCTTAAAAGGGAACTGAATAACATCAACAGAAACAAACAGCCAGGTTTTGACCAGGTTGACATCATATTGAGTTTACTTAGACAGTTCACAGTAAGGATATCATGCTATTAAAAATAACTTAATGAACTTAAAAAGTGATATAATCATTGAAAGATGAATGCTTTGAAAAGTTGAATATTCATACTGATCTTGAAATTGTAGAAACTGCCTGCAGTTATATACATACGATTTTAAAAGATCCCCATGTAAAAAAGCGCACTTAACGAAGATCACTGTATTTTTTCGATGAGGACAATTATCAAATGCAGAATGGATTTCCCATATGTACATCATCTATGAAGGTTTTAAGTGTTTGAAAGACGTAAATGAATAAAAAGACTGGTCCACCATATAGCTTTCGGCAGCGGCCATTTTGAATTCCATTATGGCCACCAGTTGCCATGGCAACCAGTGTGAAAATGTATTTAGGTTACTAAGTCGATGATAATCCAAGTCAATGCAAAGTAATACAGGCCCAGTTCAGTAAAAACATCGTTATTCTCTTAAGTGATCCACTACCTGCTAACCTGACAGATGCAACTATTGCATTTCTGAGTAAGGCTGAAAATGTTGGATATTTCACTAAAAGTGGTTCTAGCTTCTTAATCCAAAAGCAGAAATTTCATTAAACTTCAACCAAGTTTGGGTTAGAATAGACCTCAGCGTCACTGTGCCCATTTTTACAAGTGACAGTTACTGTATTACTCCCTACATATATCATTGAAAAAAACTTTCATTTACATTGGTAAAAATCTTGACGCCAACCCTACAGATTTACATTTCCATTTACCAAATAACCGCTTTTTGACCTTGAACCCAATGTCAAGGTCACAGTCAGCCATTCAATATTTGTCATTTGGTAGGTAGAGTAGGATATGCCCTCTAAAATAAGTGGTCACTTGTATCATTAAGTGGATTTTTCGAATTTTTTATGGTCAAATATTCTACCCCCGACCCATATTTTCTCCAGTATATTTGCCAAAAAATTGGTCACCAAGCTAATCTTGGGGTAGTTCATTTAAAATAAACGATCGGTGGCTCGAAGTTTCTGTCCAGATTTGATTGTTTTCACCACCTTACGTTTATTGCAATTGTGGTCTTTCATGATGAGCACTCGGCTCTGAGAACACTTACGTTGATTTATCCAACTTATTCGTTTTCCCCGACATCCTCTGCCAAGCATTACTTAGCAGCCTTCAAATAAACCATGTCCGCCGCACACAACACGTCTGATAATGCTTTTTATAATGCTTTTTAATGCTTTTAAGAGGTAAAATTCGTTTAAACTTACTGTTATCTCAGTGCAGACGATGTTGTGTCAGCCATTTTGAATTAACGTGGTCACAGGGTCTCTCGCGAGATTATCGTTACGGCGTGTGATTGTAACTCTCGGAATTCGTTAAAAAACGGAAAGGTTTAAAGAAATAAAACAGTGTAGTGAGATAAAACACAAAAAAATATGACTTTCACGTGACTTTTCCTTTAAAGTACTAGTAATGGGTACCCAGGTCATTTCTGGGATGTTACACATCGTGTATTTGTAGATTAAAAACGCATAATATAAGTGTAGTATTCCTAGTATTAAGCGAGATACAGAGCATAATTGCTCTGACACCCATAAAATACGCCGATGGCGGCAAAACTTGGCTGTGACGTCACGGGTGGCCTTCATGCAGGATGGCGTCAAATCTTATCGCATGGAAATTACATATTGACATATTGCTTTGGGCTGCCTCTTGGACCAGGAGTGTCCAATTTCCAAAACAGTTATATTGTTTTAAGGCACTAAAAGTGCTCAATTACTTGATACGTTTTTGTGACGATTTTTTGCATAAAATAGCATTTGTCAGCAGTTTAGGGTAGTCCCTACATTACATGAAATTGCTTTATATAGGATAATGCAATTGTCTCCTAAGCTTGACAATAAGAACTGTCGCAGGTTAAGATACTTGATAAACTAGTGGTTTTGTGAAATGTTGAATAAATGTACTTATTACGAATTTCCAAAAAAATACACAACTATTCCTTTCAAGTCCCACTCTTAGTTGAATAGATCGACATTTGCGATTCCTTCTTTCACCTTAACTTAATTCTGTCTGACACAAGCTTAACCAACGGTCTCTCCTCTTTGATGTATATGCTATACAGATTTGATAAACCTCTTGGGAGCATTAGGTCGAGTTTTATAAACATACTTTCTGCCTCAACTCCGCAAAATGTAGATTTTGCCCATTGTGTGCCCATATTAAAATTGCGCACGACATCGCTCACATTTCAGTTGTACCGAAGTTTGCAATGGGCCAATTTAACAATGGGATTCATGAGAAAATTCAACATTTTGCTGAGTTGAGTCAAAAAAATGTTTATATACATACATAAACAACTATATATATATAAGTACTATCAAACTGTACAACAAGGTTGTGATTGCCAACTATCCGCCTAAGGTACTCAATATTTGAACCATGCTTATGTTGTTTTGTTGTTAGAAGACATACATATTCTTATTTGCTATCGCTTATTATTATTTTGTGACTTTGGAGAAATAAAAAAATCCTGTTGCACATGTGTGCAATTTGAAATTAAAAAAAAAAAAACTTTTCAGATGTTTATATTGTAATTAAAGAATCATTTTTTTCCACGTAAATTCGAAATGCATACCAGCTTACGCCTTATCACTTTTGTTACGCTATTATTATAGTTATATAATAATAATAATAATAATAATAATAATAATAATAATAATAATAATAATAATAATAATAATAATAATCTTTATTTCACGAGGGTAACACAGTCAAATACAGGATTTGATTTTTGCTGTGGTCTTTAGATTTAAGGATTATACCTTTCATGCTTCAGGCCACAGAGTTGAAAATTGTTCTCCAATGTATGGTTTTTTGAATTTGTATTTGTATTTTGTATTTGTATATTTATTGACTGTATCATAAAGATTACAAAATTAAAAAACAACAACTATATATATGTGTTTATCAGAGGTTTGCCAAGGTTGGATGGCAGTGGCGAACACGAACTTTTTGTAACAAAACAAGGAAAAAACGGTCAGTCAAGCTTGGGTCAGGCAGACTATAGACTGTTCATAAACAGTGACAAAGGACCACTTTTTGAAAAGAAAATAATGACACTGAATGGCCTTCATTTATTCATTCATTCCCACCCAACCACGCCCTCAAAAAATACGTTACAGTACTGAAATGTACATGGAGCTTATAATGTAGCTCTACATTTCGGCTAGCTGTCACTTCCGATTTCTCGGCCGTTTGCAGTCCGATTTTAACGAAATAAACATCGCTATTTTCACTATTAGATATCCTTTCAAGATAGAAATTACCATGAAAATTGCGTAATCCACATTCAAGTGGCAGCGAGGGAAGTCGACCATGCCTTCATGTGACAGTGTCTCCCGAATCAGACCATAACAAATGCCGTTGTTGTGTTTAACTAGTGATTTCTCAGCCGTTTCTGGGTTGATTTTTATGCGACAAAGTTTGTTTGGACCGCACATAGATATTCCATTAGCATATAAAATATTAGGGCAATCACTTTATTAACGATGAAGCAGCATCGAGAAAAGTACAGCTATGTTTACGAGCGGCTATTCCGCTCAGTGTAAAAAGAGATGACCTAAATCTCTGAGGGCCACCCTCTACGTCACTGCTGCGAAGCCTCGTTTTCAGTCGTTTTTCGGCGGGAGATTTTTTTCTCAAAATTGGCACTTTGGAATCACAAAAAGAATTACTAAACATAACTTTTTGGTTCTTCAATCTACTTACTTATGTTTTATGAGTAATGAAGACCACACTTTTGAAAAGAAAAATGTATCTTTTTTACTAGTTACTAGTACTTTAAGTAGCAAGTGGTCTAGTTTGTTCACATTTTTTTCAACAGGGGGTTTGGGGAGGGGGGGTCTACGAAGAATGTCCGTGACTAGAATTCAGTTTATAATATAAACTCTTACAACCCTTAACCCTTAAGATCCCTATGATATGTATCATCAAGAATGTGACGTGCATGAGATAAACCAATCAGAATCAAGCATTTATATTTTCACAAAATATTTGAGGACCGTTGCATGCTTGCATTACGATAAATATGTCAACAAGATATCATCAAAATGGTTTTGAAGACTTTTAGGCACCGCCAGCATGAATAAGTTCCCTGAAAATCACACTAATATTTGTTTTTGCCTTTTCAAAAAATATGGCTAATTTAGCATTAACAATAGGCTTAAAATTTCAATGGTCCATGTTTAGATTTAAAACATCCTCAAATAAACAAGTTGAATTAGTTCCCTGAAACTCACACTAATAATATTTGTTTTTGCCTATTCAAAAAAATATGGCTAATTTAGCATTAACAATAGGCTTAAAACTTCAATGGCCCATACTTAGATTTAAAACATCCTCAAATAAACAAGTTGATAGACAGCTCAAATATTCTGTCGAAAGGGGTCATAGTATGCCTTTGACCCTAGATAAGAACCATTCTTAAATGACTCTATTGTCACCTGCACGATAACAGTTGATTTGGTATGTTTAAGAACCAGTTGCATTCTGAGGCCTAGATTTTGTCGGCCTAAAGTATTTCTGTTGCCAAGTGGTCAAGGTGGTCACAGTGGCCATTTGTGAGGGGTGGAGTCAACTCAGCGTGCAACGTAATCACTTGCCCCGTTGCAAGTTGTAAGTGAATTCGGCAAAAAACGGCAATCAGATAAGCAGAACAAGACCCTAACTTGCCCTGTTCGGCAAGTAATATTTTGGCCAAAGTCCTCACATTGTAACTCCCCTTTGTTATAATAGAGTGGCAGGGCAAGTGGAAGTGCCAGCGGGGCAGTAAACTTTAGGGGCAGCTTGCCCCGCTTGGCAAGAAATATATTGGAACCTATGTTGCACCCTGTAGTTGGGAGCACCTAGTGGAAAACCATCACCTACCCCAAATCACTGGTAACTTTTTCACATGCCCAGGCAGGGATTCGAAGCTCAGGATGGTGCTCGGGATTGCTCTCTCTCTAGAGATACAGAATTGTCACATTGACAGGTGTGCCAGCCAATTTATAATTTAGCATATCCGTAAAAGTACACATATGGGAATGACAGCTTCATCTCTCTGTACCATAGCAATATAAATATGTGCACATAGTACATATCTTGCATTGTTTTGTTGTCTTTTCTCATAAGTGTAAATTTTTAACTATAATTCCAGGCTACTTAAAAGCTCACTTATAACATTAAAACATCTTTTTGATAAATGTTTTTTTTTTCAGTAAAGAAATTACATATCTAGTCATTTTCAACTCTTATGCTGCTAATTGCTAATTTTGTTAATACAAAATGATGAAAAAAAATAATAATAACTGAAACCCTGGCACATGGGCACTCATCTGAGAGTACAGAGTGAGAGCTCTCCAATGAATACCAACATGATAAGGTTTAGATGTTTTTTTAGAAAATCTTTGCATTCTTGTGCTTTGGACGAAAGTAGCCTAAGCATTGGAAGGGTTATGGAATGCCCAATAAAACTGTGGTGGGGCGGGGGGCAGTTGCGGAAATAAAGGGGTCCAAGGTTAAAGGGATTCAACTAATCCACACTTTACATTAAGTAATATGCACATAATGGCAGGATACCGGAACTGGAAATTTTCCAATATCTTGTTTACCTGAGCTATGTATGGATAAACATAGCATTCAAGTGCATGACACAGGAATTCACAGTTAAGAGAATAATCATAGCCTTTCCCTTTATGGTTCAAATCTGGCAGCTAGCGTTCTTTCTCAAGGAAGTGAAATTTATATATTCAAAGAATGTAAAGTTTACTTTGGCATTGGGGGCTTAAAACTCTCGATACAGCCATATACCTTATGGAGATTAATTCACCGCTATAGTTAAGAACTTAATTCTTTCTCCTACAGAGGAACAACTTAGATTTTATATAATCAAAATATTGTTGTTTTTTTCTTTCAAAAAGTGGAAGGGGAACTGTTATTGTGGAAGGATGGGTGAAGATTTAGGAGGAAGGGTGTAGGGTACAGGTGTCGAGACAGCTAACCTTGCTAGGAGGGGGAGGGGGGGGGGGGGTTAAGGAGGGGATGTAGAGGGTAAGATTTATTCAGCAAGCTGCATTAAGCTATAAGAGGTAGTGTAGGGTACAGGAGAGACTGCTAACTACACTAGGAGGGGTGGGTGGGGGGGGGGGGGGAGGGGGGGTTTAAGGAGGGGATGTGGAGAGTAACAGTTATTCAGCTTGGTGCATCAAGCAATAAGAGGCAGGGTAGGGTATAGGAGAGACTGGGGACACTGCTTAAAGGGGGAGAGAGGGGTTCGAACCCCTCCAAAGCTGAAACTACTTTCGTCCATTTCTTGAAAACCATCTAACCCTGTCATGTTGGTATTCATTGGATAGCTCTTGAGGGTTTCAGTCATTTTTCAGGTTTTTTGCATCATTCCACATATTTGCCACATGAGCCACCAGTAGCGTAGGGTTAAGGAGGGGATGTGGGGAGTAACAGTTATTCAGCATGCTGCATCAAGCAATAAGAGGTAGGGTAGGGTAACTCCACTAGGAAGGGGGGGAGGGGGGTTAAGGAGGGGATGTGGGGAGTAACAGTTATTCAGCATGCTGCATCAAGCAATAAGAGGTAGGGTAGGGTAACTCCACTAGGAAGGGGGGGGAGGGGGTTAAGGAGGGGATGTGGGGAGTAACAGTTATTCAGCATGCTGCATCAAGCGAGAGATGCTGTGTTCACACTGCAACAGTTTCCCCTCTCTACCCAACAATGTTCCCCATTGTTAGTCACCAGGTTCAAGGTCCTGCGGAACTCAAAAGCCAACCATGCAGGGCTAAGAAATACCTGGCTAAATAACAGTGGTTAGAGGTAAAAATCATACCCCGCTCACCCTCTACGGGGGTGATTACCAACCATTTTTCACACTTGCTTCACTTTCTCTATGTGCTTCTTTCAAGGAGGTGCTTTCGGGACGCAACACAAGCCTTTACGGCAAGTTGAGATTTTATTGCCTCAGCTTAAGATAAACTTACCAACTCCCAAACAGCGCTCACCTAAATTTTCTATGTTATAAAACTGTATTTGGATACCCATAACTGAGGCCTAAAAAAAAATTGTTTGTTTCCTGTAATGGTCCGAAAAAAAATAGGGTAGGGAAGTAGGTAAAATAATGTTTTGCTTTATTTTTTTGGTCATATATGTGTGTTTTACGCATGTTTTACGTTGATTGGGAGTTGAGAGGGTGGAAAAAACTTTAGGGTAGGGATTTTTTTGAATAAAAACTAGTAAGGGTAGGGTTACAGGAAACAAACATTTTTCTTTTAGGCCTGAACACATGTGTTTTCCTATTCATTTTACCTGTGGGGACCAAAAACAGCCTGCCTATTTTGGTGATAACTTTCTATTGACAGCATATTTTAGAAAATATTTGAATGATGAAAATGTTGATTTGAACTCAAACTTTGTATCTCCAAAAAGCATGCTTTGTCACCAAGTTCTATCCAATTACAGCAGTAGTAAACACAGATTTGGGAAGTTTTCAGTCCCTGTACCCTGACATTGTGTGCATATCCCTGCCATTAATGTTGAACCTTCTATATTCTCAAGATTTCAACGGCCAGAAAGTATTTTACTACCCCCAGGGTAGCATCTTGGATTAAGAAAAGAATGGATATGTAACGAGAGACCAATTACTATATGCCCTATAGTTACATGCTAGCCTCATGCCAGGACTAGCAGATAAGGCAGCAGCACGAGGTCACGTGGGAACAAGGACCAATCAGGGCTCCCGCATCGATTACATTACAGAGAAACCTATCTCCACCACCTGCTGGGGGTGCCCAGAGCACCTATTAGCGACTATTAATTGACACTGGTTGAGGCTAGCATGTTCAGGTTGACCGGCTGGTTTCCATTCCATGTGTTGGTCTTCTAAGGTAGCATGCAACCATTGTGGTTGGGTCTTTTAAGTATCTCTATTATCCCTGGGACTCGCACAACCCCTTGGGCCTTGGCACAGGAAGATTTCTTCCTTTGTTGACCTTGGACAAAAATAACTCCTTGTCCTTAGTCAAAATGCCAAATGTAAACATTTAGTCACTTGGGTATCACTGAAGCCACCTTGACCTATCCATGCCCGCATTGGCTCGAAATGGTTAGACTATTAAGGGAATATTCTTCTTATATATTGCATTCCTTTTGGAAGATGCTTAAAGGTGAAATATTCCTCAGAATTTGATAAAACCTTAAAATCTCCTTTGAGTAGTTCTCAAGATAATACCTTTTTCAGAAATCACTTTCAAAAGAATGATAGATCCAGACAGCATTTTTTTCCAAACATAACTGGGCATGAATGGGTTAACTCATCTATGTCTCTACAGAGAGGTATACCGTAAATTCTTGGTAATTTGGGACACTTTTTAATAATCATGATTTTTATGGTTTGAGGGTGGTCCATGTTTCCAGGGGTGGCCCAGATTTCCCTTAACCCTTATGCTGCTGATGGCTAATTTGGCCAATACAAAATTATACAAAAAACCTGAAAAATGACTGATACCCTGGCACTCAGGTACTCATCTGAGAGTGCTCACCAAGAGCTAGTATCCAATGAATACCAACATGAAAATGTTTAGATGGTTTCCAAAAATCTTTGCATTCCTGTGCTTTAGACGAAAGTAGTCTCATCATAGGTAGGGTTAAATCATTTTGCACAATAATTATAGTGGCCTAAATTCTAAGGGTGGTCTAAATTTCTGAGAATGGACGGTACTTCATACAGGGGGTCACTATGACACACATCAACATGTAGCATACTTCCCATTGTTCCAGAGATGCATGGAGAGCTTGTAACTAAAGCCAATTAGTAGGTAAAGTGGCGTTGACATGCAGGTATGCATCGAATCACCTGGGGGATTTGGCCGCCAGCTAAGCTGCTATTAATTACAGCCAGGTAACAGCTAACAATAGAAGTGGAATGCCGGTCCTTGCAACTGACCAGCAAAGTGGAACATCTTAAGAATACAGGAGGCAGACACAGGCAGGATTTAAGATAATGGCAGTTCGTTTAAAACTAGGGGGTCTTTGTACAGTCGTCTCCATCATGAAAATTGCAATCATCAATACTGTATTGAGTGTTCTTTGTTATATTGAAATAATGTTGCAAGTGTACATAAACTTAACCCACATCCTGCTGGTAGCCAATTCAAAACATAGGAAAAGAAAATGCATCATATATAAAAATACCAAATTTGCAGTTAAAATGGTGAAAATTATCCTTTATATTAGCCATGTTTTGAAGTATTTGAATGAAAATTACTGACTGGATCTATGATATACCTTAGGTTATAAGAAATATTTTACAAAGTATTCGAAGTAGAGTATTGTTGTTAGTTTTTTTCTCCTTCAAATATTTTCTTTACCATACTCTCACCTGAGAGATTTCCCCAAAATTGCTAGACTACTTTTGACTGCTGTGTGCATTAATGGTTAACCCTATAAATCAGGAGAATTACAGCAATGATATTATGAATAGCTAAAAAGAGTTAACCCATACATGCCCCAAGTCCCCTTTGATTTTATTGTTGGCATGTTAATAGATACTTTTAAACATGACTAGAAAATTAGAAATATTTGCTGAAGAGTTTATTTTCAGTTGGGTTCTAATATCAACATATCTCTCTATATAATTTTCGAAAGACATTATATTCAGAAAGATATCACCAAAGTAGTGGAGTTATTTTTGCAGCACAAAGGCATTATAAAGTTCATCAAATATTTGGGTTAAATCACACGTCTGGTCAAGCGGTCAGCGAGTGGTCATCTTCCACCCTTTGGCCCTGGGCAGTTGAATGTCATTATGTACATCTTCAGTGGGGGTTTCGTCAAACTGTCAGCGGAACTGCGAGCGGGCATTAATTAACACATTAATGCTCACATCGCCCAAAAGCAGTCTGACAATTTTTATGAAATCTTTCACGCAAAGGCATAGTAAGGTAAATATTTGATGGAGAAATGTTAATGAAAAACATTACCAACAACTTTCCTTCAAAAATTAAAAAAAAATCATTCTAAATTTACAAAGATATTGTCAAAAGTATCATAGTTCCAGGCAACAATTTCCGGAGGAACTCTTAAGCATTAATGGGTCGAAAACTTATCAGCATTTCCACTGTTTATGGAAGTATGCGCTGGGCCCAGGGCTATGTGTCATGGCTCTAGCTCAGTCAGCGAAATCAACATTCTTGTATGCAGTGCACATTCTAAACGGTGAAGTCCGTATTGTGTTTCACTTCTTAATTCACTGCATTAGCATGCCATCTACTGTAGCTTGGGAGAGAATTTTCCAGTTCACTGTACCGAGGGGAAAAACCAAAATCATTTTGTATATATACAGACTTGAGGTATGTTTGACATGGTGAGGTTTAAAGCACGGCCCCACTTCATCCATCATTCCCGGTATACACACACACACATACATACAGTGACACCACCTGTTTTCTCTGACGACCCGGAGGCCCGTTTACCTGTACAACAGATAATTATCACCTGAACAGGTGTGACAATAGAACAGGTAAATAATCAAAAATAGGTGACACTTACCTTTGGCTTTTCTCCGTTTCCATAAAACTAGTGCCACGATTGCTGCTATTACTCCCACTACTGCGAGGGTACCGAAAACACACCCCACCGCTACCCCTGCTAAGTCCGGGCAACTTTGCGCCATACTAAGTCCGATAGTCCATCCTACAACTAGTAAACGTAGTTTCCATTCCATCCTGTTGTGTTTTTAAGTTCATGTGTCTATGACTACTGCATCATCTTTTGCCTATGTGTGTAGCAGTAGACTCAGGTGCGGCTTGGGGCCCCGTAGCAGGTCAAGTGATGCTGAACTCAGTATTTCACATTCTTTTGGGTGAGGTATGCACCGATTAGCATACCTCATTTGCACTTGAATAGATGAAAAGGATGATCATAGCTCCTGTGCAGTCCGGGGTATTGAGTCCCACTAAGGGCCGAGTTTAGGTATTGAGTCCTCCACCAAGGGCCGTGTGTCAGAACCTGGCTCACCCAGAGTAGTAGCCCTGAAAATACCATATGAATATCAAAAGAGCGTTGGAGAAAAGGCACCAGTCAATTTAACCCATTCACGCTATTTTTAGAACTCAATATGAAATTCATCTTCTGGATCTATGATACTTTTGCGAATAACTCCAGAGTAAAGCATGATTTGAGAGAATTTTTGATGGAGAAATGTTGCTTGGCAACTGCTTGACAATTTCTACTTAAAATATTTTCCAAAAGTTACTTTTGTTTGAGAGATATCTCAAAAATAGTCATGCTTTTTTTGGACATAAGTCATAAACAGGTTAAGCATAGGACCAAAGCACAAGCTAACAACGGTAGTAAGTTATCTGATGAAGCTGGATGGATGGTTGGCTGCGGGATTTAACCATTTCATGCCGATAGCGAACAAAACAGGTCCAGACTATTTCAATGATAATCCTTCCAGAAAGTGCATTTTAAAAAATATATTTGAAGGAAAAATGTAATTCAGAACTTGAGTTACAACTCTCCTTCATATATTTTGGGATATCATGTTTTATTTCAAAGTTATTCTCAAAAGTGTCATAGAACCAGACAACTCTTTACAAGCAAAAAAAAATTGAAAGAGAAATCCAATTCAGAACTCAAGTTACAATCTGCATTTAAAAAAAAAAATTTGAAGGTGAAATGTAATTCAGAACTTAAGTTACAACTCTCCTTCAAATATTTTGGGATAATATGTTTTATTTCAAAGTTATCCTCAAAAGTGTCCTAGAACCAGACAACACTTGACAATCAGACCTCTAGGCATGAATGTGTTAATACAGGTGTGTGGTGGAAGTCAGGCTCCGAAGGGAAGCCACTTTGTAGAACAGGGTTAGGCTCTTAAATCACATCAGATGAGAGTCCCTTTCTCAGGCCTGCTAGGGCTTTGATTATCCAACCGAATACAAAGGCAGGACAGCAATTATGTAACCCATTATCATTCCGGCTACCTGGACTGAAAAAGCTTTGAAAGTAAAGATTGATTTCTGGGTGGGAGTGCCACTGAGTGAAGCCAAAGGGAAGCACTGACATTTCAGCTGGTTCTAATCAAGCCTAAAGAGTTCCTCTAGATTTGTCGTCAGGATCTATTGATCAAACTTTTGACAATAACGCAGGAATTCAGAATGATTTTACAAAGTATTTGAAGGAGAGTTGTTGGTAGTGTTCTGATTAACTTATCTCTTTCAAATAATTTCCGAGCTATGTTTTTGCTTGATATATTTTACCAACATTGTCAGGTTAATTTTGGCCGCTGCCAGCATTAATGGGTTAAAGAATAAGGACCTGATAAAATGAATTCTGTGATTTGTGATTAGTGTGCGAAGACATTAAGTTATCAAAGGGTTCAAGTTATGAAGAGCAACTAAACACTGCTTGTCCTGTTACGCAGGGCTAAAAGAACTCTGGATTGGAATGGTATCCACATATGCTCTGAAACCCTTTCAAAGCTGAGGCTACTTTTGTCCAGGGAACAAGAGCGCAACGTACTTGAAAACTGTCTAAAATAACCCTGTCAATGTGACTGTCATGTTGGTATTCATTTGAAAGCTTTTGCTGGGTGCTATCATAAGAGTACCAATATGCCATGGTTTAAGTCTTTCTTTAGCTTCTTTACATCGTTTTGTTTTAACCTAAATCAACCACCAGCAGTGAAAGAGTTGATAAATCGGAAGCGCATGTATGTATTCCTAGCATCCAGCAAACTTTTCTAATGGCTAATTGACGATGACAGCGTCAATACAATAATAATCCTTCTTACACTTAATTATCACCTATCAGTTATTATCTTATCACTAATGCAAGTTGAAGTTTACCTTTCACCAGGTGAAATTCTCACCTGGGATAATTAATATAAATATACCTGCAAACAACATGTAAGCTTTTGAATGCCAGCAAGGGAAATCGAAGCAAAGAAAGTACAAAAAGGGTAGGAAACTAAAATCTAGTTGTATATAATGATGATGTTTTGATGATGTTTTAACGATTGAGGTTTATTTTCAGCTGATTATTAGAGAAATGTCCAGGAAAATTGTATGCAAATGAATACTGGCTGGTGAAACTTTCAATAAATTGATCATTTCAAAATGTAGTAATAAGAAAGTTTTAGACAGACCAGAACATCTTTGTACATCCAGTTAGAAACTTAAAAAGAGTGAATATCTTTATATGAACCTTGGTGAATTTGTACCCAGTCTGCAAACAAATATGCACAGGTGAAATATAAATATGAATTCCTTCATATAAAACTCTAGCAAAAGGATACGCAAACAAATACTCTCTGAAGAAATGTTCAAATAATGAATTCTTTTCTAAGTAAGAGATAAAGCATGAGCATTCAGTAAGCCAGATTAAAAGGAAATAGGAAAATAGGAAAATTTGAAGGACAGGGCACATTCTCTTCAGCTTTGTCCACTCTGATCCTTGCAATGTATGTTTACATCATGTTCATTTCTCTTCATTTCTGGAGGTGAAACTTACAAATATTAAATTCTTTCACATAAAACTCTAGGAAAAGCATACAAGTTTACCCTCAGTTGCAATACATATGAACAAGAATATCATTTCATACAATCTTGTTATTTACCGAATATTTTCTGTATACCATAAAGAATATCATATTAACCTTTGCTGGTTCTCAGAGGGTTAAACAATTTACATGGCTATGATGCTTATCGAGCACAAAAATAAAGAAAAAGAAATGTTTACCCTCATGCAGTTACTAGTGATGTATGCTCACCACAGTTTAAACGTGTTACCTGCAATCACGTAAAAATAATTACTTCCCCACTCTCACAATTTATTTCTTATTACCCGCAATTTATCTAGCTGTAATTTCTCCATAAATGTTTTACATCACAAATCAATTCTCTGTGGAAATCATTCCAATCAACTCTTAGTAGTCAGTAGCCAGCCACCCATTTTGGTGATTCAGGTTAACTTGAGAGCTAGAAATTTTCCGTCGGTATAACGTTTTGGACCCACACTTGGGGCATCCCGCCAGGGTGGATGTAGACTTCAGAAGTGGTGCACATCTTTTTTATGGGTCAATTGTCTAAAACATCCCAAAATATGTAAAAAGCGCCTAAATAATCATAAAAGTAGGTAAAATAGACCCGTTTTCTTGTTCTGAAAATGATCTCACCTGAGTTTCCACCTGCTCCACCTACTAGGTGTGTATAGGTATGCAAGGCGGATTTCCGATTGATTGGGTGCTACATATACTGTATAGTGTGTATTCCTAAGCTCTGGACTACAGTAGGCAAAGAGGCTAGGGCTCAACTCGAGTGTAAGAGCGGCGCAGCGACGGCACCCAGGTAGGGCTTTATCAGTGACTAAGTCAAATACTTGCCTTGATTAATAGGCCGGGCCTAGGATGGCGGAATTCCCTCTGCCGGCAAATACGCGCCCAATGACAGCTCCTGACAGTCACCTGACCTTCGCTGCCCCACTCACAATATGGAGTATACAACTTCTAACACTTCACTAGATTTAATTCTCGATTCTCGATGATAAATGGTCCTGTAGGGTGACCTATTTATAGCCAATGAAACCTGAGCGTTGCCTCACCTTGGAATGCAAGGGGGGAGCGCTTTCCATATTAGGTTACAACATGTTTACAAAACACGGACAAGTTTGGCAAATCGGGCACCAGTGTTTTCCTAAGTCGGTTCAAGTTAAATGCTACAGAAGTACATTAAGTTGTGATGATTCCCAAAACGGTTGCCTTTTGTAAACCATATAGGGTGGTGTGTCATAAGATCATACTACTTTAACTTCCATATCATACTCCAGGTAGATATAGCCTCAGCTAAATTCTTCTTGAAACTTGATGTCCAAAATGGACATAATAAATTAAGTCATGTGCTTTAAATGTCTAGGGGGAAATAGGGCAAAATAATAAGGCAGCAATAATAAACAGGTAACACTCATTAAGAAAATGCATGGTAGCTCTAAAAAATATCCTACTATTCAAATAGTTTTACTCAGTTTCTATACGTTTAATATATTGAGAAATTTGAGATAAAAACTGTGTCACATTGTCATATTTTTCACACAATTGAGAGTCCGAAATGACACCCTGACCCTGCTGGTAGGGTTACTACACCCTGCTTTTGGGGTAGCAGTTACTGCACCCTGCTGATAGGGTACTAAGCTCTGTGCACCAAAAACTGCACCCAGTGTGGGGTAAAGTATGCCAGCATTGTTGATATTGCATTTTTTACAAGCAGTTACTTGTCCAAGTAACACCCTGACCCTACAGGTAGAGCACCAGTCACTGCACCCTGCTGGTAGGGTAGCATGCCTAATTAACTGCACCCGCACCCATTTCAGAGATGAAGTATGCCAGCATTGGTGATATTGCATTTTTTACAAGCAGTTAGGTGTACAAATGACACCCTAACCGTAACAGGTAGGGAAGCAGTTGCTGCACCCTGCTGGTAGGGTGGCATGCCTTGTAAACCGCACCCGCACCCGTTGCGAGATAAAGTATGCCAACTCTGCCTCCTGTACAGACAAGCAGCGGCCTTCACCTTAAGAGTTGACTCTCTCATGCCTTTTACCATGTTAACATACCTGTCTGATTGTAAACACACTCATCCCTATTTACAGCAGCCAGGTGAAGCTACTCGCTTCATGTCACATCCTTCCCTTCAGGTAAACAAAGCACACCTTTAAATCCTGCATCACCAGCAAAAGCATGCAGCCAAAACAAAGTAAGGCGTTTTTATATATATATGTATATATATATATATATATATATATATATATATATATATATATATATATATATATATATATATATATATATACATATATATATATATATATATATATATATATATATATATATATATATATATATATATATATATACATATATATATATATATATATATATATATATATATATATATATATATATATATATATATATATATATATATATATATATATATATATATATATATAGTGTGTGGATCAATATCTCCTTCTCTCACCCTCTCTTTCTCTATCTTGATTATGTCAGGGAATTTATGAACTCAGCGGGTAAGCAGGTACTAACTGCATTCTTGCAGGCACGGCAATGATGCTTTTAGCTCCTCCTTTTAAAAGCACTCTACCTCAGGTAAAAGTGTACCTCCCTCGTAGAACATATGTACTAATGGGAACATATGCACTAATGACCCATGCATTGTCTCCTACCAGACACCCTCTAGAAGCATTCCAACACAACAATAGCAAAGGGTCCTGAGCACTCTTATCACTAGAGAACTGTGGGCTACTTCTCTAATAGTTACCGACATCAATACAAAGCAGCTCTGCATGTTGCAGCGTGACATTCCTTAACTAAAGACACAGGGGGCAACTTTTCTGTGGGAATAGGCCAGCCAAGGAGGCTACACACACATATATATATATACATATATGTATATATATATATATGTATATATATATATATATATATATATATATATATATATATATATATATATATATATATATATATATATATATATATATATATATATATCCTAAAACCAGTGAACAATGAATGAAAAGACTCATTGCTATATCTGACATTTTGCCATCAAAGTTTTGATGGCCTGTTAAGGGAGACCACACACCTATACATCCCCTAATGGAAATGTGTAAACAAATTGTTGTGAAGAGACAAAATCATTGGTAACATACATCAGTGCTTTTAGTCTTATCTTAATTTGACAGTAAATAGTATGTAGGTATTAAGTATGTTTCAAACATACTCCCTGACCCCCTGTGTCCTTATATGTGATTACGGGTTATACCTCTTACCCTGAGCAGACCTTTTAAGCCATTTGCACTTAGAATTCCTTTGACAATTGTCTGTATCTATGATGATTTTGACAATAAATCAAAAATCAAATTTACATTCACAAAATCTTTGACAGCAACTATTTGCCTATCAAGACAACTCATTAGTCAAATAGTGCTTTTCTGCAGGAATGACTTTCCACAGAAGAATACCATAAAAATTACCAGCCCAATTTTGACTGTAACACAAACATGAAGGGGTTAAGAGATCCTTATACCCAAATGCTTTTTATGACATCTCGGTTGAGAGCTGCCTCAAATCAAACTGTCATAAGCCAGCATGTAACCAAGGTCTCGGTGAAGAGTCCAAATCAATTAGGGCAGTTTATGGCTACAACAAGAGCACTACACTAGCACAATGTTCATCATATGAATGGGCCAGGACAATTGCAATGTTTATAGGTGTTTTGAATGGCTCTTGAACAAGGGTTTTCAAGGACTGGATAGAGAGCATAGTCTTAGCCAGCAGGGCGTTTGGGTGTCATTGGGAGACCCAAACCCCAAAATATCTCCCTACAGGACACTCAAAATTTTGGGAGTAGTTTAGTGAAATGTCATCTTTAAATATATAATTGAATTTACTTCACCCCAATTTAAATACCATGACATTGTTCATGGATATTATGCCTTATTTCAATAAGAAAGTACATGTTTATGGTGTAATCTATGTACATTGTTGTCTCCCTTGAAAAATAGGACACCCCAAAATTAAAGGATTGACAATTGTGCACCCAGATTCTAAATCCTGGCTAAGTCTCTGATAGAGAGGAAATGTTTCTGAAAGTTTGATCCTATTTAGCAATGTTTCTTCTAGAAAATATAACTTTAACAAAAATAACAAAGAATAGCAGAAATACAGATGTTTCATAAAATAATCATTTTTTTAGAACTTAAAAAAAAATTGCCTCCATGTTTGTATTTCACATGCTCTCATAGCTAAGAGGCTGAGTGTTATTTACATTTTAATACATTCCATAAGCAAAGTGTCACATTTCTGAATGAAAAAAATTGTTAACTGAGTCATCAAGAATGTTAGAATTGGTAATGTTAACTGATAATAGAGAAATTGTCTTGATCAGAATGTTTAGAGCCGTTCGATTTAAACAGCATATGGAGTACCATAAACAGCTTTAGTGAGGTTATAAGAAAAAGGATTACAAAAAATGTTGTAAGGGGCATCAGAATATTGTGGGTGTCATATTTTTCACGGAAGACAGCAAGATATGAAAAATTAACAATCATAGGCATGCATGTACTAAATTGATTAGGAAAATGCTTATATGTTATTATCACATTTTTACCACTTACCACTTATCAATGTTTGCCGCAACCAAAAGCAGCCTGGCAATTTAGGTAAAATCTTTCAGGCTGAGAAAATATTTGATTTTTTTTAGCAGAACATACCCAATGACACTCCTTTAGATATTTTGTAAAATAATTCTTAATTTCCAAGTTATGTCCTAATAGCAATTACTTTAAGTGGAATGATATCAATCATTTGCTTAAAAATTCAGTTATTTCGGACATAAGGCTGACTATGACGTGTGTTATCTTGATGCATACTTTTCAAGGTTTTGGGTGTCCAATTCACGCCCAGACACCCTGCTACTTATATGCAAGAGAGAGATATCATTACCCTCTACATAGTTAAACCTTAGATGAATAAAAGAAATTAGAATGGATAAGTAGCGAGAGACCAAATACTATATGCGCTATTAAGTGAAGACCTGGCTATCCCAGGGCTCTCAAATCTGGCTTCAATGTGATGTCACTAGGAGACAAAGCCCAATGAGGGCTCTCGTATCGTTTATATCACAGAGAAAGCGGCGCACCAACATGCACAGAAGTTTTGGGCTATTCGCTGCAGCCTGATTGTTTAGGTTGACCGACTGGTTTCGTATCTACTTGTTTTTATTCATAAAAGGTTAAACACACCTACTCACACGTAAAACAGAATGCTTCTTTACTCCAGACCACAGCAGGTGCATTGCATAAAATGATTCAAATAAATACAGGTCTTTTTATTTCAAAATTTTATAAAAACTTCTTGAGTAATAATGACTTAATCAAGAACATAAAGAACCTGGCAAGCATTGCAGTTTGTTTTTGTTCAAATATCAAAGCTGATATGTCAGCTAAATCATTTCATCACTAATAGATTTTGACAAACCCTCATTTTTTTGTTACTAAGCATGAACTATGTTCAACTATTATAAGACCACTGAAGTCACAAATACTAAAATGGGACAAGATAATTATCAAAAGCATTATTTACTAAGATCAAAACAATGATAAATGTTGTTTTCCAACATGTGAGCTAGCATAGATCTTGGTGATGTCACTTTGCATCAGAGCATAAAGACATTGAATAGGAAGTTTGAAATAAATCACAGATGTAAAAAAATGAAGGCTTGAGGTCATTTAGGGAATCACCAGATAAATGCCTTAACCCCTTTAATGCTAGTCACAGTCAAACGCAGTCAGGCAATTATGGCCAAATCTTTCAGCCTGAAGCATAATTGAGAAAACATCAGAATGAGAAATGTTAACCTTTCCAAAGCTGAGGCTACTTTCGTCCAACGCACAAGAATTTAAAATCAATCTAAACCATCTCATGTTGGTATTAATTGGATAGCTCTTGCTGCATACTCTCAGATCTGAGTACCAATGTGCCAGGATTTTAATCATTTTTCAGGGTTTTTGCATCATAAGCAGCATAAGGGTTAATCAGAACATTACCTACAACTCTCCTTCAAATATTTTTCTTAATTTACAAATTATTACCGTAAGTATCAACGATCCAACTGACAATGCCAAGAGTAACTCCATCCACAGGTTAAGTTGACATTAATGTTCCAGAACTAATTGGTAACGCATAAATTCCTTTCCCACAAAGACCAGGTTGACATAGAAACCAACAAGAGAATGACGGGAATGAAATGTATGTTTATTTTTTCAAATATTTCAAGTTATTCATTTCAGGACAGTGCCATCTGCATGGTGATTAATATAGGCAACATTCACTAATCTCGGAAAGATTGGGACCAAGAAAAAGTGTCTGAGGTAACCGAAATCCTATGCCAAGGCTATGCAAAAATCTGAGTTTTGCGAGTACAAGGCAAGAGAGATTACCAGTATGTCTTTTTTTCTTTTTTTTTTTCATCACAAAATAAGCTTGTAGATGGATCATCGGCTGAATTACACATGTATGGAATTTCGAATTTTGATCATCGACACTTTTTCTGCCATGTTTAAGTTAACACAGGACTAGCCAGTAGTCAGTGGTTGAGGAAACGGCAATGTCTCAGACCACTCGACCATCAGGGCAGGGCCTAGCATAGAGTTAACTCATCCATCCTTAAGGGTATGTTATACTTTTGACAATAATTAACTTAGAAAAAAGAATGAATTACCAAAATATTTGAAGGAGAAATATTGGATGGGTTCTGATCGACACTGCCCTGCTAAAAAAAATGGAGAATGGTTATTTTGAAATCATATCTGTGCTTACCTAGAAATGACACTTTCCCCATTTATTTACCCAGGGCAAGTGGGCAACATAGGGTAAGTAAAACAGGTATACAATCAGGTCATTCCTTTCCCATTCTTGCTTACAGCAGCCTCAATATTTTGATTTCTTCCCAATTTAAGCATTCTTAAGGAATTTACTGAAGGAGAAATGTTAACCAAAACCATACCAACAACTTCCCTTCTTTTGTGCAATTATGCTTAATTTAAACTTGTTTACTAAAGTATCATTGATCCAGATGAAACATTACAATACAATGGGACCCCTACGCATGGAAGGGTTAAAAGTATGCCTCAGCCCTTGTGTAGTGAAATACCTTGAATACATCCCCCTCACTGTAAATGACTTGCATCAACAGTTACAGGCCAGAAACCCAGCATGGGACCTTTTTCCTCCATTACTTCTAAATAACTCTTACAAGTCCATCCACAATTGGAATGAATGTTGTTTTAAAACAGAACATCTCAAAGACACTTTGTACTTTACAATGACATTTAAATTGAACACTTAGTTTGCAAATGAAAAAGCAGATGTGAATGGTATTTGCGTTCATCTGCCTCGACTGATGCTCAATGTTGCCCAAGGGAGGCAAGGACAATGCTGGGCATGGAATTCCATTGGTCAATGCGAGCAGTGGGTGAACGAAATCAGACAGAGGAATGTGTGGGTTACAAATTCCTCATATCCACACCCAATCGATTGTAATCTACAGATTCCATAGGCCACACCTGTGGTCATCATCCCTGCTGCCAATAGGTGTCCAGAGTATTGAAGAAATGGATTGCTCCAGCTCCATTCATATTGTACTTTTCAGGATTTTCACCCTTCCAATGCTGAGGCTACTTTCGTCCAAAGGATAAGGACGCCAAAGATTTTGAAAAATATCTTGACCCTATCATGTTGGTATCCATTAGATAGCCCTCGCTGAGTTCTCTCAGATGAGTACCCATGTGCCAAGTTTTCAATGATTTTTCATTTTTTTTGCATCATTTTGTGAAGGGCCAAAAAGCAATCACTATCATTTTATTCAAAATGTTAATGAATCACCGAAATGTTCACACACCCTTCCACCCCTAGCAGGCCTGTACACACGAAAACCATTTCACTCAACCGGGGGATATTCCAGAGCAGCTGGCAGCATATAGCGCACAAGCTCTAAGCACTGCCTTATTAATGCTACATCTATTCCCTAGCAGGCCTGTTCTTACATCGAACCATTGAAACTCCGTGTACAATCAACATCCAATCTGTAATCATATCAAGGGAACTTTCCCAGTTTAACCCATTCAATTCTGAAGTGTACACTGCATATACACATGATCTGACAGATATGGAAATTTCTTGATAGCCAGGCAAAATTTTGATAATTTCTTGACAGAAAGTTGTTGTTCTGGTTAGGTTTCATCAACCCTCATCAAATATTTCTATATTTGTACTCTATTTGATGCGTTATGTTCATAGCTGTCAGATCATTTGCATATTGCAGATGCAGAAAGGTCAACAGTCACTGGGAATATTAACAAGATACTGGTATCACAGCTTGGTGCACTAGCACAACAGGTGGTCAGGGTTTGACTTTCCAAGGGGCCCAGGGACATATGCCCATAGATTCAGCTCTGGGCTCCTAGATCTTTCAGACATGGGGCCCGAAATAGTATATACAATAATAGAGAAATCCTGTTTTTGACCACTAAATTTATCAAAAGACCTTATCAGGCCCCTAGCCTAAAATCTAAAATTCTAAATCTAAAATCTCTGGTATCCTCCACCATTATCTACTACTTGCTAATCTCAATTTAAACTTAATAAGGCAGAAAAGGTGAGGATAACTTTTTTTTCCAAAGTGAATATACATGTAACTACTGATTAGACAAACCATGAGAATTCAATAAGGGCTGTCCCATATAAAAGTGTGGGGGGGGGGGGGGAAGGTGGAACGGAAGGTTTTTTAAAGGGGGGAAGGGCCAAATTCTGAATTATATTATCCCATTAGATTATATATGAATTCTGGCAGGAGGGCGGGGGTCGAAATTTTTAATTATCTTCCGTTTCTCCCCACCACCACAGTTTTAAATGGAATGGCCCTAATCTGGATTTGGATAGATTACCAAATGCCACGCCTGATTATATTATAAGAAGGAAACACAGATTAGTGTCATTTGATTGTGCTAATGCTCATAAGGTTTCACCCTTCAGCCTCCACACACACACACTAGTTCCCTTTGCAATATCTGCATGCCAAAATGTCGGATTAAAACTAAGATCCAAATCCCCTAATAAGCTGGCCAAGTAGTCTTGCTCAATATTGTATTTCGTATTAGCCTATATACCCTTCAGAAGCAAAGCTGGGTTGATACAGTCTCTGAAATGTAATGGAAAATAAATTTCCAAGGCTATACATGAAAAACCTTGAATGAAATCTAAAATTCATGTGGACACAATTGAGTTTTATCTAGAAAATTCAAAACATCAAATTTTTGCCATGGTCAAATTTCTGAGTCTTAAAAATAAGAAAGATGACAGTATCGATAAATGACAACTAACAGTGGTAAGTTTCAAAACTAAGACAATTGTGTTTCCACAAGTGTCTGCATCTTTCATCTGCTGAATATCTTCTTAATCACTGCCCCCCCCCCCCCCCCCCCCATTAATGGGTATTAACCAGAGATAACTAGGTAATGTACAACTATGTTTAGATGAATAAAAGTATGGATATGTAGCGAGAAATCAATTAATATATGCTCTTTAGTGAAGGCCTGGCTATCCACTTGTCTTATATATATATATATATATATATATATATATATATATATATATATATATATATATATATATATATATATATATATATATATATATATATATATATATATATATTCTACTATTACTAACCAGAAATTTAAATAACTAAGTAATGTACATCTCTGACTATGGTATGAACCCATAGCCCCCTATCCCTGCAACTAGCCCCCAGGGCCAGGGTGGGTGTGGGTGGGTGGGTGTAACTGTGTGACTGGGGCGTCAGGCACTGCTTCTGAAGTTCTGTAGTAGTTGTACATGGAGTGTGTGGGGGGCGGCAAGTGCATACCACAACGCCATCGTTCCAAGCCAACACAATACAACATACCCCGAGCTCGCATTCCGCGTATCAATAATAAAGACTCCCCGCCCTCGGGCGACTGATAGATGACTATTGCTGCTTCCGCTGTGCTCCGACACTGAAGTAGAGTACTTCAACACTACTACATTTATCGCGACACTTCATCAATCTGGTAATGTCGCACTTGGACTGAAATAACTTTATAAATATAACACACAAGCAGTGTTTATTCACAAGGCGACCAACTAGAGACCCACAAAACTTATACTGCAAAACCCACGTCGCACCTAAGGGGAATGACACTCCTTCCCAAAACATTACGTAACCTATGACTGCTGGATATAAACCCAAAGAAACCACAACGACAGCTAACAATCTAAGTGGCCATCTTGCAGTTGCACGACACTTCGACAGTCGCGGTCTTGCGGCGATTCGCTCACCTGGTATTTCGTCCACAAATAAAACAACTGAAAAGTTACGCCCCTCACTAGAGTACCCCTCGCCATGTCCCCTCCCCGTTCTACCGATCCCAAGTGTGTAATTGCTGTGGACATTAAACAAGCAGTAAATCGATGATTACCGTGTACGCTTAGCGGGTGCCCTACCTGTTGATGCTGTGCCGATGATAGTGTTGAATGAGCAGGTGGTTTACCTTGCGCTCTATCATTTTCATCCGATTGCGGCGTCACCTTTTAGCAAAGAAGAGAACTAATTTTCATCTCCCGTTCAAGTTCAATAATATTGCACCTTAATTACTGTATGCAACGATTTTTTTTGTGCGGATGTTCTGTGTTGCCCACTATACACTATCAGAAATTTAGTAAAAAGGGTCCTAGGGTTTTGGTACTGAACTACTCTCGTTCTTGCCCGTCCAACGTTTTTTCTAAACCAAAGAATTGGACTTAACTGTTTACAACTGTTCACCCTACCGTGACTACCCCGGTACGTTTAATTTAAACTATCGAAAAAGTATCTAAAGAAAATCAAAATTCAAGTAAAGCAAGAGACTGGCAAAATAAAATCAGATTTGAAAAAATATATATCATTTTGGAACTAAATGCATTTGACATCCGTTTCTTGATAAAGGAAAGCTTAAAAGGGAGGCAGCAACTTTTATATGAAAATATATCCTACCTG
>OZ012699.1:23955525-23985525 GCA_963942565.1 Maea johnstoni
AAATATGACATCTGTGTGGGGTTTACACCAGGAATAACTTCCCCCGAGAGAGGATTGTCGCTCGAGGGCGTAGCCCAAAGGGCGACAATCCACTCGAGGGGAAGTTATTCTTGGTGGAAACTCCACACGTATGTCATATCTGTGTTATTATACCGAACAAATACAATACACAAAAGGGGGAAAATTACAAACACCAGAGATGTTGGATAAATACTCGTCGTCTGCCTTGTTGAACTAGTTTCACCAGTAGGTCCCTCGGCAAACTCTGTAGGTGTTCGGGCATTATTTTTCGGGCTAGCAGTGATTATTCAACTAATTCATGGCTGTCGCGGTGAATTATTTAACTATTTCATCAGCCTGTCACTAAGGAGTGAGGAAATCATGACGATTAATCTATGGCCTTGACCAACCAGAATCAAGAATCTTCACGTGAGGTATAACATAAATATATATATATATATAAATATATATATAAATATATATATATATATATATATATATATATATATATATATATATATATATATATATATATATATATATATATATATATATATATGTATATATATATATATATATATATATATATATATATATATATATATATATATATATATATATATATATATATGTGTGTGTGTGTGTGTTGGCAATATTCAATAATAGATTCAATTCTAAAGACATAGAACCCTAACGATATTGCACATCTTTCAAACAGTAACAGGCGTCATGGACCCAATTCGGATCCACTTATATAATCTTAGATATTTTCAAGTGTTTAATATTTCAACACTTCCTGATTTCAAAAGTTGTGTTTAGTGCATAAATCAAAATGACATAACAGGTAAAACCTGATCGATTACCAGGTTCTCTCTCTCATGATTCAATAAGCTATTACCACACAAACTAACCATCAAAAGTCAATGTTCTGATAGGCAAAGAAATTTTTAATTATTTTATGACAACTCTTTAATAGTGGGATGTGAATGTACCCCACACTTGTATCCCGACTTAATAAACACCGAGAAGTGTTTTTTGAAGGACAAATGACTAAAGATGTTTTGAATGTATAATGCCCCTACCTTTGTCCTTACCCATTACTATCTATTCTTTGGTATACTAAGAATTAGAAATCTACATAAAACAGGAAAAAATTGAAACGGAAAAAAAACATATGTCCTCTATTCGGAAATATTAGAAGCAGAAACACCCAAAAAATGAAAAATCAGGGAATATTTCTACAAGGGAAAATTAGTCATTATTATATTATCACATTACAATATGAAGAGATAAAGTAGAAAAACAAAGATTCTGTCAGAAGGAAGTAAGTTTTTTCTCTCAAGGTGCACTGATGTTTATTAGCATTTTTGTATTTCCCTGCCAGACTGGGGCCCTTAAACCCCTGAAAAACCTATTTTCCTGTTCTCTTCTGCTAAGAACTTTTCAATGTTAAATTGTCCCCTTAGCACTTTAAGTACCTGACATTGTTTTGGGTGGTGATTTTCTATACTAAGCTTGTTGTTGAATATTACTCCTTTGGTTGTTATGATACTTGTATTTACCTTTTGGTCGAAGACTGGCTCTCCCAAATGATTTTGTGCATCGGCTAGATATTCAATAGAATATCCTTGTTTATTGGGCTATTCTACTACCTCTTGTCAGATACTGGTTGCTGTCACATTCACAGAAAACATGCTCAAGGCATTCCGGCCCCAGTCCACAGTAGTCACAAGAGACATGTTGTATTATATCAAATTGTTTATATTCTATGTAGAATTTTGTATTGGAACATTTAGGTTCTTTCTTTACTGATTAAAGGTTAATGTGTATATCTTTTCCCAGAATTTATCATTCTCTGGCGTTAATCACACCATTTCTTCTTGCTGTTGCATGAGATTTATTGTTTCAACACTTTTTTCTTCATTAGTTTCTGTTAAATTTGGGCCTTCAAAGCAAGCACCTTTCAAATTATGTTCATCGTTCATTTTTGGTATCAACCTTTGGTATTTAACTTGAAACGCAAACGATTTCTTGATCCTTTATTTGGCATAACAAAAATATTGATGATACATATCTCTTCTACATACAATTTCGTACAATCAAAGGTTCTTTTACAAATGACAAGCTTTACAAAATTGCAATTAAGTTAGCTCCATTATGTAACTTCTGTAAAATCTCAGAAGAGAAGATTGAATACATACTTTTCTCTTGTCCAGTAATTGGGATCTTGTACACGATTCGTTGTCCAATATTGGTTACAAAGGCTATATATTATCAGCGGAACGAATCCTTTTAGAAGACTTGGAGTATGGTGATCTATTCAGCTATATCATCTTTATTTTAAACCTACCCACTACTAGGTTGTTATATTTTCATTTTCCTATATGCCAGACAAACAGAAGTACATGATATATTATTTATGTATGTTCAATAAGAGTACTACAGTACAATCAGAGACAATTCGCATGTCATCTTTTAAAAATGCACAATGTATATGACTGGTATTTAAAAAGTCTATGAGGAATAGACAAATATCATATCATCTTAACTTGTAAAAAGATAATTTATAATGCTATGAAAGCTGATAAGAAACCGCACATCCAGCAAGTTACTACCAAGTTATCATATAGAGAGATACAAGGCAATATTATCAAGAAAATAAACTCGATTTGACAGAAAATGGTTTGATATCTCTAATCTTCTATTGAATCAAACAAGGCTGAATAGTACAACTATTTTCTCACATCTATCATATTACATTACAAATGTTATATTTGCGGATCTTAAATCCATCTCAACTATTTCTTTATGTTATCTGTACCAAAAACCATCAAGGTGCATTTATTATGCACTTATTTATTGTGCACGTATTGTTCATTTATTGTGATTTATGAAAACAGGTCAGAGGGTGTCAGGTTTATCTACATATATACATTACCGAGCTACATCTACCCAATCTTACTAGTAAGTATTAAACAATGGTCATAGTAAACTCCGAGAAAAATAAACAAAAATCTCCCAAAAGTAAAAAAAACACTTTTGGAAAACTTCCTTATTTTACGACACATACTTTAGCGATCAATATCATAGATGTTTATTCAAACTTTGACAGGTTTGAGCATGGCTTACACATTATCCTGAACAGTGAAACAAAGTGTAAAAAGGTAACATCGCATCAGAGTATCTGGGCACTTACACATTTTCTGTAAGTATGGTTCAGCAAGGGGCTGAGTACTTACGCATCGACCCCGCAGCGAAAAGAGTATTGTGAATTCCTACAAACACGAGAAACAGTGGTAAAAGCTATAAGGAGTCGATATTTGTACCCGTCTGGCAAATACAACTCTTAGCAACAGGAACTTGCTACATATATTAATCAACATAGTATATCCTAATCAATAGATGCAACATCGTTAGTGAGGTTGAAAAGAATAGTATTAAAGCATTATTAGCACATAGTTGTAGGCTGCTTCATTCGCTAGCGAACGTTTCTCCCTGAATGGTGAGTAGCCCTTTTCTGTTTTATTTAAGGGAAAAGTGGGATTATCGTTGGAGGAAGGGTGTCTGAATGCGCCCATTGAGAAGAGATGCAACTAACAGATTTAGGTAATACACAAATTCGATATATTGATGTTCGCTACACCCTGATTGTGTTTGACAACTCATCCTAAACAATTAACTATACACTGCCTGAAAGGTCCTATGATGATGAATATATCAAGCATCACAAAAGGGTGTGAGATGTGAGAGATAAAGAAATTGAAAAAAAGCATGTACAGTATTTTTAAAAGATGCTCCTGCCTATAATTATGGAATGTGGACAATCAAATCTCACCGTTGCTGAGGAAAGAACAACGTTTCTGAACCAGTTGCTGCCTTTTGTTGAAAACAACATGATGGTGATTTTCAATTGCAAGAGTGTACGACTTTGTAATTAAGTGAAACTAGGAAAATGAGGTGCTCTTTCCTTTGAATTACCTTTGTTAAAAATATCAAATTTTGAGCAAATCCGTCAAAATATATTACCCACAGTACATATATTTTCTCAAAGTGTTTCTTTCACCCCTTCATACAAGAACTATATTTCATGTGATAGTAGAGCATTTTCATTTCACCTTTGACTGTGCAATGTGTGTATTTCCCCATTTTCAAGGCATTATATATTACCGTCTTTGTTAATTAGATAATGCCGTTGATACTCAAAGGATTTTCATTGTCACCCAGTATAATGGTATGAAATTCAACATGGCGAAATGTGGAGAAATAGAAAGAATGTTTACAAATAATATTTGGTAGGGGTAGGTATATTTAAGTAATAAACAAAAATAAAATCACACACATCTGCTCTAGTTCACTGTTTATTCTAACTCTAAGTTTGTGGTTCAGCAAGGTAACGAATTTTAAAAATTACCTCAAAACAAAAAAAAGTGAGGTCAGATTGGTCACTTATTCGGTATACCAATGCAATCAAGCGATTTTACCATATAGAATGAGCTAGGATCTACGGAAGCCTATTCCGAACTTTTTTCTTTTAGATTTTCGGATTTCTAAGGAAAAAAACAAAAATTTCAAAAAGAATTGTGGTCCTTGTAAGCGGTCTTAGAAATGCTGTTTTTACTTAATAAAACAGACATGCAAACACACACGCACACACACGCCCCGCGCGTCGCAGGGATATTGACATGTCACTTACGTCCTTACCAGAACGATCTGATGCTCGCAGACAGTCCCGGCAATGTATGTGCGTGTGTGTGTGTTTGTATGCCTGTTCAATGAAGTATAATGAAAGGTAACACAGGGAAAATTATGTAGCCACAACGTGTATTTATCCGTTGTTCAGACCAGAATTCCACTGCCGGCGCTGCCTCACGCGCGTGTAGTGGGATTGACAAGGCTACACGAGCGAGGCAGTGATTGGCTATCTATTTTTAGTAACTTTGCAGAACAAAAAAATATATTAAAAAATATTTTAAAAAATATATATTTCCGAACGAGGATCTTGAGGCATTTTTTTTTTTTTTTTTTTTAGATTTTCGGATTTCTAAAGGAAAAAAAAAGATTATTATTTTTTTCAGTGGTCCTAATAGGATTCCGTAAGGATCCATGCCCAAAAATAAATACTGATACATATGTCAGAAAAATGTATTCTGTATTGATTATTCACATAAACTAGTAGATTAATCTATTGTGAAATTTGATCAAATAACTGATTATTTTTAAACACCTTCATTCCTTTTCTCAATGAAACACAAAATGTATTGTTATAAAAGTTCTCCTCTAAATACTGTGAATTTGACATATTTTTGTACTATGTTACAAATAAATGACATATATATATATATATATATATATATATATATATATATATATATATTTATATATATATATATATATATATATATATATATATATATACATATATATATATATATATATATATATATATATATATATATATATATATATATATATATATATATGTATATATATATATATATATATATATATATATATATATATATATATATATATATATATATATATATAGTCTATGGTATATAGTCAGATTGCCTAGATGATGTTTATAAATAACCTACCATAAAGGAGCTCTCATTCTCTCATTTTTTCTGTCGAACCGGACATATTAGCATATTAAAAAGCCTGGCAGTCTGTGTCGATGTTAAATACTCCATGACAATGGAACAAAATATATAACAAGAGTCTTACCCCATTAGATGTACCATCAGGGACTCTACTCGTCAATAATTTAACTACCTAACGACGGCTTCCCTGAATTGTTTTGTCTTATTCGATGTGCATATTGTCATATATGCTGCCGAGAATAACTGTCCGTGTAAGTAAACAAGGTATTGCCACATATTCCTATTAGTATCATGCTTTTATCTCTGTAGCAGAATATTACGAATATAGTTTACATATGATTTTAATGTTATTTATGGAAATGAAGAGAACCTCAATAAAAAGTATTTGAAAGGTGTGCTTTATTTATTCCTTTGTTACTTGCTTAAGTTACTATTTATTGTGTAGAAATTGCATACACAATGCTATGGGATAGGCTCTTAAAAGTTTTAATAACTCTATTGACATTTCTATTACTTCATTTTTAGGGAGGAGAGCTGTTCATTCGAAGATTTTCTTTATCTATTTCTGGCAGACTTGACATCATTTCTTGGTTGGGGATATGCTGGTAAGTATGAGCTATACTCATGACTCCTCATTCTCTGAAGTTCGGTGTCATCCTACATATAAATATATGAAGAGAGTAGAATTCGCATTTAGTTGAACTCACGATTATTCGAAGGGTTTAATGAAAGTTCCTACAAAAAAGGAATTAAATTTTTAAGCGATATTTCTGACCTAGATGGTAGCATTTTATCAAGAGTTACCTTGGAAGAAAGAGGTTTACCATTAATATTTCTAGACTATGAGCATTATATATTATATTCTTCATTGAATGTAGGTAACAAATAAAATGGAAAATTAACAATATGCCAAAAACGGTTAAGAACGGATCAATGATAATTGGTACGTATTTACCATTTTTACATTAGGATACAACAGATTGCTCGGTGATTTACAAAGATTTGAACACAAAAGCCGACAATATCCTAAATAATGTAATAGAAGAATGGAATTTAAGTTAAATGAGAACATTTCCATATATCAATGTCAGAAAGCGTTAAGAAGATTACATAAAATCACTAAATCTATATGTATATATCCCATAAACATTCGTTTTAAATTATTACATTATTGCATAGCAACAAATAAGATCTTGAAAGATATGAACTTGGTTGAAAGTTCGTCCAACCCGTACTGTCATGAAGACCCTGAAACAGTAATCCATACATTCATAGAACTAGAGGTTCTTCAACGCGCGTGCTAGAGAAATAGAGGTTCCATCACGAGTGGATGGGAAGAGGAGGAATCTTGCACGAGTGAGTGATTTCAAAATCACTCACGAGTGCAAGATTCCTCCTCTTTCCATCCACGAGTGATAGAACCTGTTTCTCCCACGATAAAAAGGAGAAATTTGCACGTTTTACCGTGAAGTTAGCTAGCTAAACTAGGTCAGCCAAAGGTCACCCGCGCACTAGTTCAACAATGGTAATACGCGTTTGTTGTGACGTGCACCGTTTGTTTCCCCAGAAACTGGCGCCAGATCACGTACGTGACGCTTGTTTAAATCCACGCGCGCTATTGTTAGATCTACCTTTGACCCAGCAGCAGTGACCCATTGATTGAAATTGAGGGATCTGATTGGACAATTACATTAGTTTGACCTTTTGACCCCGTTGAAGAACACCCATTGAAGACCACAAATCCTTAACTGTAAAATACACCTCAGAGTGGGAGAATGATATCTCTTATACGAGGGGATAAGATTTTCATCTTGAAACGAGCCTCTGTCGAGTTCCAAGATGGAACTTCTATCCACATGTGTGAGAAATATTATCCTCTCGCAGACGAGTTGAAGAACCTATTTCTGCCACGTCCCATAAGATAAATAAACCGTAAAAACATTTAAAGTATACGAGGAGAGTGCTGAATTCACCGTTATGACCAACAGGAAGTGAGCGTTGCTGCCTAAAACACTCACGCTGATTGGTCAATCTCAGCACCTGCGACCTATATACTATATAGGTCACACACATTCCTAAGCAACGAAATAAGTGCAATGTTCCATACATGGCAATCTTTACCAAATATGGTCATAAAGTGATTCCCAATGACCATTAGGAATGGTCATTGTGAAAATGGGTTGATATTAGAGAAATACAATGTAACGTTTATAGTTTTATAAAGGCTAATGAATGTGATATCAATTTTAACTGTATGCTGCCTAAGTGTAATATTTGTTTACTGTTTGTTTATATATTGAAATGAAATAAAAATCCTATTGTACAATTTGAAATGAAATAAAAGTGTCACCCTTCTTGGTGGTAGCTCATGAGTGCGTCAATACGATAAGTGGAAGGAGTATCTTAGGAAACTTAATCACATGGAAGATATTTCCACATGATATAATACATGGTTCAGAGTCCCTATGACACTATCTTACCGTAAAAGGTGTTGAATTGCGAGTAAGGAAACGCGGATCGTCAGCGGTACAATGAAATATACACCTGAAATATTCAAAAGAAAAGTGAAAAGTCATTCAAACAAAAATCGATCTTTAAGCAGCTGACTGCAAAAGTCACCCCTGCCCTTTCAGCAAATTATGCAACAGAGGATCATATAGAAATGAACATTGCCTGATAAATTATGGAGTCATTGTATTGTGAAAGATATTACTGTTTTCTGTGAGAGACATTGTATAATACAGTATTGGACATTTCAAATGCTGAATAAAATCCTCTATGTGGATGAATTATAAAAAAAATAGTGAAAATCATGAAATCATCTCACACTTTCAGGGAATAAAGTCGTCTGCTGCTAATGTATCTATTATTTAAATCAAATTATAACATCTATGATAGCTGTATGCTACCATTGGGTAAACCAATTCAGATAGGGATGGTCTCACACAAATGGATGTCTTGGTGACAGAGTAATATTTTGTTACTTATTTGGTGGAGTATTTCTGTTAGTTCCTGTTTGGTAGAACAATATCTCGCTCAGAATTTAACCCATTAATATTCACTGCAGCCAAAGGTGGCCTGACAACTTTGATGAAATCCTTGAACCAACAGCATATCTGGGAAAATATCTGAAATAGAAATGTTGATTAGAACACTACCAACAACTCTCCTTAAAATATTTTGAAAGAAACTTGATTACCAAGTTATTGTCAAAATAATATCGCCCCAGACCACAATTCTCACAGAATTCTTGAGCATTAATTGGTTACGTATTGATATATCACTGTATTGGATACGTTTAAATTCTAGACGCTGCATTCTATCCATTAAAATTGTGAGAAAAATACCACAAAAAAATATGTTGCAAATGTTTCATTTTTACTAGGAGAACCTAGGAAAGATAACACCAATATTCAAGATCCCGGGATATCCTTGGTCAAATGCATTTTTTTATCAAAACTTATCACAACTCAACTAAAGAATTCTAAGATATTTTCACGGCTATCTACTATGCCACACTTAAAAGAAAATGAAAACCTCCTTTTAGAGACCCACATCTCTATGTGAGAATTAGAAAAAAATAGCTAAAGAGCAAAATCAACAAAAGCCCTGGTTATGATGGCTTCCCAAAATAATTTTAAAACCTTTTTTGGCCGTAACTTAATATCCCACTTTTGAAAATCATGAACACATACAGGTATAAACAGAGGTTGGACGAAAACCCCACATCAGAGACATGATTACTTCCTATTCCAAAAGGGGGGAAAATTTGTGGTAACCTCAAAAACTGGCGTCCGATTACTCTTCTAAATTCCCTTTACAAATCCTTCCCCTCACTATTGGCTGAAAGAATCAAATTTGTTTTGCTAAAATATATTCATCCCAATCAAAAAGGTTGCATTAATGGGAGGTTTATTTGAGAAAATACTAGGTTTACATATGCTATTATGAATGAAATCTCAAATTAATATTCAAAGGGGTTGATAGTTTTAAAAGTTTTTGCAAGGGCTTTTGATTTGTTATCTTGGGGATTTATCCTGAAAACACGAACCATTCAAGTTTGGAGAAAAATATTCCTTGGATGAGCTCAATACAACAAAATTCTCTTTCAAACAAATACAAAAAGGTTATCTTTAAGAAACCATACATTAAGGGAGAGGGTGTAGACATCGGTATCCTATATCACCCTACCTGTTTGTTTTGGCAGCAGAATGTCTGTCTAAATCCATCAAGACTGACAGAAAAATAGAAAACATTGCTTTACAACGTACAGGAACTTTAAAGTATCTCATTATGGAAATGACACTATGCTTTTTTAAACCAAATGGATCTGTTTTGAGGGAAAGCCTTTTGGTTCTTGGTGAATGTCAATCAATATGGTGGACAACAGAACAATCCTATGTTATTATATCACTATAAAATGGACGCAACCTCTTGAATGTTTAGGGTTCAATTATGACATGGAAAAATGTGATGAATTTATAAACTTCGATATTGAAAGGAAGTTGGTAGAGATTTCCAATCTAATTGCACTATCTTGCTCAAGACGTATGACCCCCTTTTGGAAAATAGTAATCGTTAAAAGTCTGCTTATCTCTGAGATTTAACATGTTCTGTTGTCCCTCCCAATTCCAAACATTTAAACATTTCACAAAATATATTTGGAACGGTAGACAACCAAAGTCTAAGATGGAAAGTCCAACTAATTTGGGGGGGGGGGGGGGGGGGGGGGGGGGGTTAAATTGCACAAATTTAAAGATTTCTGACTTGACCTTCATCATGGATAAAAAGAATTTGACATCAAGAGCTTGGGTGGGCGGAACTCCCACGTAAGAACAACATTCACAAACTGGTCATATATGGTGATTCCTACTCTGAGGAAATATGTGAAAAGATTGATAATTGTTTTAGGGCACATGTAGCATATGGTGTATGTATGATACTCAATAGGTTGACGTCAAAACATGATGAGATTCACAATGCACCACTAAGATACAACAGTAATTTTGCTTTTCCATACAGAAAAAAATGGGCAAATATTGGGTGTCTTTTGAAAAAATAAGGGTAAGCTTGCAACCTTGATGTAATTTCCGGAGAAAGGCCTAAAGATGAATCATCTGGAATTTGAAACTCTTCAATACAATTTTAACAAACTCAATTTGAATATAAAAAACAGTCAAGAAATACAGCCCAATATCCCCACTACTTTGTGCACATCATCATCAGAGAGATGCTCAGATACTTGCAACACCTTACGCCCTCTAGTAATAATATCACGTTAAACATACAGAGAAAATGATAAAACGAGTTGAATCATAATATTTATCTCCAGATAATTAAAACTGTTCTGAAAAACATAAGAAAGCTACCGGTAAGCGCACATGTTAAGTGTATATTATGCAAGTTTGCGGCCAATTGTGAAGAACAACAAACTGGTAGAAATTGGATTGAAATATATCCAAGTTGTACATAGTGTGAATGTCCATAATAAATTCTGATACACACCTTTATAGAGTGCCCAAAAGCAGTCGAAATATGGAGATCAGTTGAGAGGTAGTTGAAGCAACGATTGACCCACAACTAGAAACCGGAGACACAGAGAAGATCTTCAAATTTGTTACCGCAGATAGTCCTATAAAAAGATTGATTTTGGCAACAAAACAGACTATTTACAAAAATAGACAGATAGGTACGATATAGAACTTATGGGATGGTAAATGTATCTTCGCTTGCCAAATCCTGATAAAGGAATACATTGCTCGTACAAATGTTAGGGAATATCAGTTTAACAATGTTTTGAACCTAGCATACCTGGGATTATTAAGCTAAGATTAAAGCTATAGTTTGCTTAAGCTATAGGCAATAATTGAGGACCCCCCTTCCCCAAAAAGGATGAAAGCAAGAATCGAACCGGTTGTATATTTTGCATCTATATGTCTTTTTTTTTGTCTTGTAATGAATAAAAGTCAGCATTTCATTGCGAAGTAATAAAAAGTTTATTTTTACGTCTGTTCATATATCATTTCACTTGTATATATGACTTATACTCTGTTGAACTCGATTAAGAGGTAAAATGAACTATCATTATATCAATAATATGTAACATTTTTTTTCGTAGTACAAGCAACGTGATAGGTGCTGGTCATATTTGTTGTGAAATATTTTGCAGTGGCCTCGCTGTGTGAACCACTCATAGTTGAGGGCGCCACTGTCGCGAAACTCTCGAATGTATCAAATCTCGTCACGTGCAACGCGGCTTTGCATTCATGGAACCGTTCCTGGAAGTCTTACCTATCCAGCTGTGATGCCTCTACAGGAAGGTGGTACCCGGTCGACCCATGCATTGGTAGGACAATATTTCAGGCAGCGCTTAATGAAATGATTCAACATTTACTCCCTAATCAAAGTGATCAAAATCCATATCTGATTTTGAACAATATTTTAATATTATTATCGTAGTTAAATTACATGATACAATATGAAAATATTATTGATAACATTGAGGTGGTTTATGAGGTGAAACCCCTAGGATAGGGTCATTTCCAGATTTAATATATGTTCTCACCCCATTGTTCATAACCAGATCAACTTTCTATGTCGTCACTAAGGATAGCAACAAAAACAAATACAACAGAGTTACATATAGACTTACAAACCAGCCAAAAATGTTTTGGCCTATTACTCCATATTGAATTTCACAAACACGTCGATGTTTCGAAATTTGAGATATGAATAACTGAGTAGAGTTCGACATTTTATTCAATTCTGATCATGTTATGCAATCTGTATATTTCTCCCCTTCACATCTCTGAAATGAATGTTTATAAAAATGTGAACGTAGCAAAAAACGAGAACAATTCGAGACCATTCCCTTTGTATAGGTCTTCCTTTCCCAAGAGGTGAAATTTGATGGTGTTTATGTGTGGATAAGAGCTTTGTTCTAAAACGTGCCTAATTGTCTCAATCACCCTACCAGCGACTGGTCGACTGGTGAAGAGATTTAGAATCTTTACTGTACATGTGCTTCCATGTGCTTCAATCTAAGCTTACTTGGAATGAATAGTGAGTCCATTATCTCACAACAACTCAATGCCTGTTGTGTTTTTAGCCACAAGGCTCTTCCACAAGGAGGAGCAGACAATTTTGCTGATGGATTTCTCTGAGGATTTGACCAATCAATACCTTGAAGGTTCAAAAGTGCAGGACTACAGTGGGAGAGGTAACAATGGCGTCATGACTGGCAGAGGATCATTGCTAAAGCGATCCAGTCTAAGAGGTCTGTATTTGGGAGAGCTTGACTACGTGAAGGTGAAGCACACTTCAAGCTTGACAAATCGCCAGGGGTTTACATTAGAGGCTTGGGTCAACGTGACATACAACAGTGGTTACCTTTTCCACAAAGGGTATGACTTCATGCTATTGAAGTTTCAGCGTGGGTTGGTAAAATCTGCGATACGAGATGTCAATGGTAGCATCCATGGCCAGCCTCTTTACTATAGGTAAGTCTCTCTCTCTCTCTCTCTCTCTCTCTCTCTCTCTCTCTCTCTCTCTCTCTCTCTCTATATATATATATATATATATATATATATATATATATATATACATATATATATATATATATATATATATATATATATATATATATATATATATATATATATATATATATATATATATATATATATATACATACATACATATACTAGTCCGTGGGCTACCATGGGTTACCGTGCTGCATTAGAAAACTCCCTTAGAATGTCCTGAAGAGATTGAGTGATGTGAACCATGCGTATATCTATGTTGGTGTTGATAGCATACCATCAGCAGCCGAAAACCTCTGAAATGGCAAAAATCATAACCCTTGGGAGTATCTGATTAAATACTTGTTTGGTTGCCCTCTTACCAAGGTTTTTTGTTCACTTCACTCTTGATAATCAATAAGGTCCTTGTCTAGTGAAGAAACGTAAAATAAAATGTTGAAGATGTGTCTGCACTGAGTGACCTCACATATGGGGTACATATGTAGAAACGGGTAAAAACGGACTTATTTGGACTTTAAGGTTTTTGCTATACTAGACATCTATGTAAACATACAATGTGGCAAAAAAATAATAATTACATATCAAAACAGTCACAAATTCAAACTAAAATAAGTTGCAATATGTATGAAACACTAAATCAAATGAAAACATACAAAGATGTGAATTAATGAATAAATATAATTAAGCAATATATGTATTCATATAAATTGAAATAAAATAGAATGATCAAAATTTGAATAAGAAGAGGAAATAAAAAAATAGAAAAAAGCAATTGATTAAATGAGCATGCAAGGTAGTTGGTTATGATGCTAGCAGTCAATGGTAAAGAAGTGAAAAACCACTTTATTCATTTGATAACCCAATTATCGCTCTGTGCACATAACACTGAAAGCAATGGAAGCTCAGAAAGGTCGCAGGCCTTTCACGGTGCTCGCAGTCATGCCATAGCGTGAGTGTAACGTCACCTATAAATCCATACAGGGCCCCAGGATGTCGTTGTGACACAATGTGCGGCTCATGCGCCTAGACGGAAGTAGATTTGTAATACATTGGGTGACGCACGCGTGAGTTTCAGGGAATTCTGGGAAATAGCAGCGCCATGTACATGTATTCTGGAGAATTACCATGATGACGAAAATATTGTTAATCAGTGTAAATTGCATCAACATATAGTTTTGACCGTCGATGATCCAGTTACACGAGCAACTATGCAACTAAGTAACACATGCTACCACAACATCATGATTGTAGTAGTGGGGAAAACTGCCAGGGTTAGGGAGTATGTGTTCACTGTAAAACTAAATTACTCGCCTTTCTGTGGGTCAATTTTAATGCGGTTTGGATATGTAGAAGTTCCACATTATACTCTACTTGCCTATTAAATCTCTTTTAAGATGAAGATTTTGCGACAGGTTGAAATCGCTGAAATTTTTACTCCATCATTTTTCGGTCAATATATGCTATCCTTTGGTCAGAACTAAAATAAAGATGAAATCACCCACTCACTTCACTCGCTTTCTTGCCATGCCTGCATCAAATCAATCCCCATCTTTCAATTTCAATTGTTTTAAACAACTGCTGAATGGAAATTGAGAGGTATATTCATTGAATTTGATATGAGGAAGCATGGCTTCAAGGGCGAGTTAAGCAAGATGACAATGCATATCCATTCATGCACATGAATGAGTTTACATTTCATACAGGTTTTGTTTGTTTGCGTCATTGCCGACCAATCAAACACAAAACATTTGTGCTATGTCTACGAAAAATATTTTACCTAATATCACTGAAATGTTACTGAAAATGTTTGTTAATATTAAAACGTTGGCCTGAAAATCATAACCATAACATTTCTTGTAATATTTAATTATTATTCTCAAAACATTTTGAAATACATTAACACAATGTTGCAAATATTATTTATTAAATGTTTTTGAAAAATATCTATTAATATTAAAACGTTTGGCCTGAAAATTGTCACCAAAACATTTCTTATAACATTAAAATTTTCATTTTCACAATATTTGAAATATATACGTATTCAATGTTGCTTGAATTATTCATAAACTATTTCTAAGAAACATTTTGATATTGTTGTTGAAGATATTTATACACATTGAAATTATTGGCCTGGGAAATATTATGCCAATATATTTTGTAACATTTTACTCAACTTTTTTTCAAATATAGTTTTTTCAATATGTTTTTGAAATATTTTTCTTTTCCAGATAGGTGTGTTTTGATTTTTTAGAGAAGAAAATGTACTTACCCATCTCCCATAAAAACACACATTTGAAATCCCCGATTTAGTGATTTCTTGGCCAGTCTTACTCTGAAAAGTATACTGTACAAATCTTGATTTCAATATAGAAGAAAAGGCTACTTATATTCTTTGGTCAGCCCTAATCATTGCCTTTTTGAATGGCACATACTTGTATTTCATGTTTTTTAAGAAACCTTAAATTTTAAATCAATGCCAGTAATGATATATTAGTTTGGAAACTACTTTTTCCTAAATTTTAAAGTCAATATTTCATGTTTATCAATCATATTTATCTAATTTTAGCATAAAATGTTGCTTTTAAAAGAAGTTGTTAACAATTGTAAAATTATAACTTAACGTTATTCATATTAGGACAATAATGTTGAATTGTTGCTGTTGTTTTTACATTTTGATATTATTACGTGGCAATATCATAGGGCATTCTTCAATGATACTTATGAAATATGTTATAAGGTTTTTGCGTTGCAATTTGCATTTCTAAAATGTTTTCGTATTATTGAAGGACTGTCTTAAAGAAATGTTGAACAAACAATTCAGCAAAACATTTCAGAACATTTATTCAACATTTTGCTATGTCATCTTTTACATTTTATCACAGCTTTGTTCAGATGTTTCACAAATATCTTATAGGATGTGTTCTTGGTATGAAACCTATGTTTGAAAAAACATTTGTAATAAGCAAATTGTTAACATTTACTTAAAATGTTAATACAAGATAATATTATATTATGAAACTTTATCGCAGAAAATTATTGGTTATTATTTTTTCAATATATATATTTGATATTTAATTTCAACTTTGTTCAGATTTTTTAGAAATATTTTCAATTTTGTAAATACAATATTAAATAAATATTATAAGATTTTTTTTTGACAGGCACATGTGAAACATATATTTCAAATGTTAAGAAATATTTTAATTTAATACTATCCAACATATTGTGTAAAAATATTGTTTAACATTACATTAATGTATATATTGATATCTTATTTCGACGTTTTTAAACTTTTTGGAAACGTTTTAAAGTATGTAAATGAAATATTCAATAAATGTAAAAACAACATTTGTAATACACAGTTGTAAAATATAACTATAAATGTTGATATTAGATGGTGTAATGTTATCAAACATTATTATAAAAAAATATTGGTTAATGTTTTAAGAAAATATTCCTTAATTCTCGTTATATTTTTTTCAAAACATCATATTTGTATTGTATAACATTATTTATTTTTATTACTTTACTAATGTTTTCCCCATGGTTATTGAATTTTTTCTAATGTTTACTCATGTTTATTGTGAATGTCTGTGAATCTTTCTTCAGTCCTTTGAAAAATATTTTGAAAATATTTTGGGTTTGCTGGGCTTAAGCTACATACCAAACCGGAAGCAGCCTACGCTTTGCGTCACGAAAACTTTCTGGGTCCCTGTATGGATTTCATCACTGTTTCTAGGTTATCTCACACTAATGCTATTGCATGATTGCGAGCTTCGCAATAGGCGTTTGGCCTTTTCGAGCTTCGCTTGGCATAACAATATAGTTGACAGCAACCTTGAAAAGTCATAGAAGGTGAAGGCGGAAATAAAATGTGCGAGAAAGATATATAGAAATAACATCAAACCTGAAGTTTTTAAAAAATAAGTAAATTTTGATGTCTCTATGTCAAGGTTTAACAAGGTAATTGTTATCAAATTGGCGGGGCAACCTGAAAGCGTGATGGGACTATCGGATCTTGGGTCCAAAATGCCCCGCTCGACAACCTGGGTTCGCCGGCTACTGTTGAGCCCTGACTTCATGATCTGACCTTTTGGGTGTCACCCGAATTTGCTAAAAACTAGGCCTGAAACAATTCATCAACGAATCAACAACTAAAAACAAAATACTGATTGGTCACATATACACAAACATAAATACTTTAATACAAGTTGGAACTTTGAATACATACTACTTAAACGATGATCAAATCTTGATCAACTATCAAGCAGAAAAACATTCAGACAACCAACAAGAACGAGACTATTAAAAAAAGTTTGAAACCTCCCCCCCCTCCAAAAAAAACAGAAAAAAACACAACACAAAACAGTAAAAACTAAAGGCGAAAAGAGCACAAGATTAAAGGAAACCAAGGCAAAGACACTGTGACACCATTGACGTTTCTCATTTCTATGATTTTTGTAGGTACGAGGATAAAATAACTCATTTTGCCTATTCTCATAATCTCACTCATGGCTGCTTCTATATGGAGGGGAAGAAAGTGGATGAACGTGTTATTCCTAGTCCGCTAGGTGTCGCCCTTTATCGGCAACAATCTTATTCTCTTAACATTGGCTATTCTGGCAATTGGCACCCGAAGAATATGGAGGGTGTCCTCCATGCACTGCGACTGACATCCGGTGCCAAAACCGAAAATGACGTATACGCAAGCTACCTTAGAAGTGAGTTCAAGAATGCCTTATATTGCCTCACCATTAAAAGTTGTGTTTATGTTTGACATTGGCCAAACATTGTAAATCCCTCTTCTAAAAATTCCGTAAATACTTAAAGTTTCAGACGGGGGGAGGGGGGGCTGATGCTGTTGCTACTTCTTCTAGTACTACTCCTACTACTACTCCTACTTCTACTACTACTACTACTACTACTACTACTACTACTACTACTACTACTACTACTAACGCCAATACTATTGCTGTCGCTGCTGTTTTGATGTTGTAATATATATATAATATATAATACATCTCCCTTCTTCTAGTTAATGAAAAGTTGCTGCTTATTTAAGTGACGCCAAATTCTGTCCACAACTTGCAAAGTCAGTTATACTAAAGTGTCAATGAATTCTCTGAACAGAATTGTCTTATCCTGTGATTGTAAAGTAATAAAAATAAGTTATAACAAAATCCATTCTAATTGTCATTTGACACATTGTCTTGTAAAGTCACTTCTTCTTGATTCACAACTTGATCTTGATGACCACTAATGTAAAGCCAGAGGTTACTAGCACATGGCTTTACCACATACACACACTGATCACCAGATTTCCTTTTCTCAGGATTTTAACACAATTGCATGGTCAGAGGTTACTAGCACTTGACCATGCCCTAAAACTTATTTTCACTTTTCCACAAAATCACCATATCTCACTGGTGCTTTCACAACTCTTCCGCTTCTTGTCACAACATTTCCAGCTGTTTTCGGTACAACTGGAGATTTCTCATGACTGGCACATCCAGCATGAGACACAGAAGAATCAGGACTTGGTTCAGTCGGCTCACTATTTGTAGGTGAATCATCCATTTCTGGAAGAACCGGTGCTGGTGCTGGTTCGCTAGTTTTCAGAAGATCACGGCGATTCCTTCTGAACTCTCTTCCTTCATGAGCCACTACGTAGGATCGAGGATGACAATCACTTCTTTCTACGATGGCTGGTTTCCAATACTTTCCCCTTCTTATTCTAACTACATCACCAGGCTGTAGAGATGGTAATGTCTTGGAACCTCTGTTGTAGTATCTGACCTGACTTTCTTTGTTTCTGCGAAGCTGGTTTTCAGGTTTTACTACTTTTGGGCTTAACAGCTTAGATGCCGATGGAATCTTTGAGCGTAAACGCCTGCTCATTAGCATCTGGGCTGGGGAAAAAGTCATTCCTGCCACTGGACTGTTGCGATACTCCAGCAGAGCCAAATACGGATCTCGTCCATCCATTTCTGCCTTCTTGATCAGCGATTTCATCGTTTGGACCATCCTCTCACTCAGCCCATTGGATTGCGGATACGTCGGACTTGAGGTAGTGACAACAAAACCCCATTTCTTCGCATATTCTCGAAACTCGTAACTGCTGAATGGGACGTTATCACACACTAACTCCTCCGGAATTCCATGTCTCGAGTAGATCGCTTTCATATGCTTGATGATAGAACCGGCAGTCTTGCTGTGCACTTGGACTACCTCAGGAAACTTGGAAAAGTAGTCCGCTACTACTAAATAGTCCCGACCTTTCACCTCAAATAAGTCTGCCCCAACTTTCTGCCATGGGCGACTCGGGATTTCATGTGGTTTCATTGGTTCTTTTACATTGCTGGGTCTGAAAGTCAAACAGATTCCACACTTTTCAACCTTCTCCTCTATTTCTCTTGACATTCCAGGCCAGAAGATGACTTGACTTGCGTGTGTTTTGCACTTCTCCATACCGAGATGGCTTTCGTGGATTATGTCAAGCATTTCTGGTCTGAGCGCTGTAGGTATGATGATGCGATCACCTCTGAAGATCAGATCTTCGCGTACGTTGATCTCATCCCTCATTGGCCAATACTGCCGGACTGATATTGGAGTCTGCGTCTTGTACTTTGGCCAACCGCGCATCACCAACTTCTTTAACTCTTGAAGTGCGGGATCTTCACTTGTTGACTTCTCGATCTCTCCGCGTTTCAGAGACGAGATTGGCATGTTCTCAACAAGCGTGTGGATGATCACTTCATCATCCTCCAGGATCGATTCTGCGGCGCCCACTGGGGCCCGAGATAGAGTGTCAGCTAGATACATCTTGCTACCGCACAGCCACTCCATCTGCGTTCGATAACTCGCTAGCTTCAGCCGCAATCTTTGGACTCTTGGTGACGATTTGCACATAGGTTTCTTCAGGATTCCTAGTAGAAGTTTGTGATCATTCTGGACTCGTATTTCTTTGCCGAACACATACTGATGGAATTTCTGGCACCCAAATACCACACTCAGAAGCTCCTTCTCCACCTGAGAGTAGTTCATTTCACAGGTAGTCAATGAACGAGATGCGTAGGCGACAGGTTGATTCTCCTGTAACAGACATGCACCAAGACCAAACTGTGATGCATCGCACTGGACTGTCACTGGTTTCTCGACATCGTAGTACCGCAATACAGGTCTCGAAGAGAGAAGCTCCTTCAGAATGCCTGGTCTTGCCCCTGTTGCCATTGGAAATCGACATCTTCCTTCAGCAAACTTCGTAGTGGTGCTGTCAGAGTAGATTCATTTGGAATGAACTTCGCTACGTAGTTCAGCATCCCTAACAGTCGTTTCAAGTCTTTCTTGTTCTCAGGTTTCGGCATACGTTCGATCGCTTCAACCTTCTTCACATCGGGTCGCTTTCCGTCTTTGGACACCTCCGTTCCCATGTACACCACCTTGTCCACTTTGAATTGGATTTTCTCAGGGTTGAACCGTACGTTTTTCTGTCTCGCTCTCTCCATCACTTTTTGAAGAGTTTCATCGTGCTCCTTATCGTCGACTCCTGCGATGATCATATCATCGGCAATCACATGCACGTTAGGAATGTCCCCGAAAGTTTCTTCGTTTCTTTTCTGCATGACTTCACTCGCAGAACTGATCCCGAATGGCATTCTCAGGAACCGCTTCCTACCCCACGGAGTGTTGAACGTAACGAGGTATGACGACTCGTCCGTTAACTTCACCTGCCAAAAACCGCTCCGTTCGTCAATAACGGTGAACACTTTCTTGCCGTTGAGATTTCGTAGAACATCGTCTGGAACCGGAATCATGTGCTGCTCACGCTTGATGGCATCGTTCAACTTGCCTGAATCTAAGCATATCCGCAAGCTACCGTTTGACTTTTCTACCACCGTGAGGTTGCTCACCCATTCGGTCGGCTTGTCAACTGATGCGATGATCCCGTCTCGTTCCATCTTTTCTAATGCGGATTTCAGCCTCTCATGGCGTGTGTAGGGAAACCTGCGTGGAGGTTGTATGTCGCCCGGAATCGTTTCATCTACTTCAATATTATACTCTTTCTCGAACATACCGAGACCGGTGAATACATCCCCGTACTCATTTATCAAGGATTCTCTTGTCATGGCCTTTGTTGTGGAGAGTTGGTCAATCCCTAGTCTTTGTACTAGTTTCATATCCTCACTTGCCCCTTGACCAAGGATCGTCATTCTTCCTTCTCGCGTCACTATGAAAAGAAGATTCCTGTTCTCTCCACCATCCTTCGTTTCGCAATTAAGAACAGCCTGGCCCAATGGAGTAATCTTGCTATCGCCAAACGGACATAACACTGCACTGGTCTTCTCCAGCTGCTGACCACCACAAACGCGCTGAAATATGTGGTGAGGCATGACATTTGCTTGGGCACCTGTATCAATTTTACACAGGATTTCATCATTTTCAATCTTGAGACTTGTCTGCCACTTAGAAACTTCCATTTTACCAATAAAAAGTTCCTCAATAATAAGGTGATATTCATCTTCATCCTGTTGGTCGTCTTCCTGCTCTAGGTAGTTTAAGGCTTTCTTCTTACCTCTCCAATTGCACACCTTTGCAAAGTGATTCGGCCTTCTACATTTCCTGCATTTTTGACCATACGCAGGACATTTCCTAGGTTCATGACTTAACCCACAATATTGACAGTCTCTTTCTTGCTCAGGCCTTGACTTTCCTGTCTGCTTTCTGTTTTTACTCCTATCTATGTAGTTTACAGATGCAGTTTCTTTAGCGCCACCTACCATGGACTGTAGGTGTGCTCGGCTTGCTTCAGCAGCATGGCATAAGTCTATAGCTTTCATTAATGTCAGTTCAGCTTCACGTAGCATACGTTCCTTTAAGCTCCTATCCCTGACACCAAACACCATCTTATCCCTTATCATGTTGTCAGCCTGGTCACCAAATTCACATGTACTTGCCTTGGTTTTCAGCTCTGTTATCCAATGGTCAATTGGCTCATCTTCATTTTGGTTTCTCTGCCAGAACTTGTATCTTTCAAACACGATATTCTTACGGGGTTGACAGTAAGCTCTATACTTGCCCAAGACTTGCTGCACATCTTCTCCACTCTCTCCTTCTCCAAAAGTGAAAGTGTTGAATACTTCTAAAGCATCAGGTCCAGCACAGTGCAGTAGAACAGCTACTTGAGTGGCTGGTGGCTTCTGGCCCATCTCTGCTGCTTGCATATAAATGGTGAATTGCTGTTCCCACCTTCTCCAGTTGTCTGCCACATTTCCCTCAAACTTCATGTGCCCAGGAGGCCTTAAGTGCTCCATGTTTCAGTTGAGCTATGAGTTACAAAAACTTCTGACACCATGTAATATATAGCATAAGACAGAACACAACTGTGCAGCTCAAGATCCAGTCTTACACTGACTGCTTGCTTTATTCAGACACACCTATTCTATTGTTACAGAAATAGCCCAGGAGGAACTGGTCCTGTAGGCTCTATACTCTATTAAGATAATAGATGGCAGCACGTGTAATGAGATATGTTACAGATGTAAGGACATGTATTATCTATATCATTCGTTTCGTATATATTTTCCAGGTGCGGGCTACTTTCGCAACCCATTATTAAAGGGTAAGTAGTCATACATTAACTTAGAAAGTGTGTACCAATTAAAAACTATTCTTATTCTTGTCTTGCTTTTGACCACTAAATTTGTCTTTTTAATCATGAAGTATTAAAACTATTAACTAATTGAAAGTATATAAAAAATATAAGTGTATCCCAAGCTTTGTCCTTTTGGAAAGATATGCAATGTCGTTAGGATTGAATGTCTTTAAGAATGAATCACATGTTTATGTTTTCTTTCTTCACACATACAGATCAGTTCGTAAACATATTCGAGTTGCAGCCCTATGGTACCAGTGACAAGCGATTGACCTTCACCGAGCCCAATTCCACCATCAAGATTGAGAATCCTATTCCCTATCGCGGGAGGGCACTAACATTTATTTCCCCCGGGCTAAATGGTCAGGAGGGGACGGTTTCCATCACGCCATCAACCTTTCCAGGAAGCTTTTTCACTGTTACTGATGACGTCATCGAACTAAGGGCTCACCATCATAGTGACGTCACATTTCATGACAGAGCCTCCTTTTGGCCACATCAGGATGCAATCTCTGCTGGATCAATATCCTTTGAATCAGTGGCATTCCCAGGAAAGTTCATTGCGGCTTCAGATAAAGGATTGCTATTGGAAATGAAATATTCGGCCTTGCTTGCTTTGGAGAGGACTAACTTTAAAAGTAATTCAATCCATCTACACAGGTAAAAGTTGACGGGCCTGTACATGCCCGTTCAAAACATGCCCGTTACATGCATAATGATGCACAGCAATGTAACGGGCCCGTTCAAACAGGCCCGTTACGGGCCTGTGAATTCAAAATATTAAAAATCTAAAAACTAATGAATAATTTTTGTTTTTAATATGTACATTTCACAAGAAGAATGTTCCCAGCATATTCTGGAGTTCAATGCTTCTCATACACCAATTTCTGATCTCTGACGTCATTTCTGATCTCTGATAATTTTCACGCATCTCAATCCAATGCTTTGTCAATATCAGTGCAAAAAGAATAATGCTTGCAACAAAAATAATCTGCTCAATTGATTATTTGAGGTATTGAATATATTTAAAACATTTTAAAAATATTTTCAAAGTTTTATTTGAGAAGAAAAAATATAAATTTGAAAATATGTTGCATTTTATGATGAAAATATGGCTGCCAGATGTCTGAAGGCCCAACGGGCCTGTAACGGGCCCCGTTACATGCCTGTTATGGCATCCTTAAAAAATAAAAGTTCTGGCCTTACTTTTGTCCGTTATGGGCACATCCTCTGTGGGCTCTTGGCATGGGACCATTCCAGTCCTGATACGGACCCGAAACTTATCTGCACCCACAGAGGCCGTAAAGTTTCACAACGGGCATGTAACGGCCCCATTTAGACGGGCATGTAACAGCCCCATTTAGACGGTACAGTTAAATTGTCTTCAAGTGTTGAAATAACGGATCCGTTAGCACAATTATGCCCCATGGTGCAAAACCAACACTTATGTATATGTTTATTAAATGATGTATCAACAGGCTCCCAAAAAGCCTGTCGCAACATGCCCGTTATATTAACGGGCCCGTTTATACCTGTGCATCATTATGCATGTAACGGGCATGTTTTGAACGGGCATGTACAGGCCCGTTAACTTTTACCTGTGTAGCAATTCATACGTTTTTTTCTGACAGTAAATGTATCATTACTATCACATTTTAGGTGCATGATAAATTCACAAAATTTCGTCAGGAATATAATTTTAGCCTTTAGGTTTCCTCATGAGCATGAATGTGAAACCTTTAAACAATGCTATAAAATCATCCATTGGCGAAAACCGTGGTTCTGTTGTCAAACACACACACACACACATTTATATATATATATATATATATATATATATATATATATATATATATATATATATATATATATATATATATATATATATATATATATATATATATGAATATAAATATATATATATATATATATATATATATATATATATATATATATATATATATATATATATATATATATATATATATATAGAGAGAGAGAGAGAGAGAGAGAGAGAGAGAGAGAGAGATACTGTAGAACACATATGACGCATGTCCCAAATGTAGCGAATTGGGGAATCTTCGCATCATAGCGTATCTTTATGTTAGCGACGGTAGCCGCCGCTCACAGCGCCAAGTACAGTAAGAAAAAAGTACAGCGTTTTTATATATAGCGAAGCGGAACCACACGATATGTACGCTATATTTAAACAGACGCGTACACTGTGTGTTCTACAGTATGTATGTGTGTGTTTGTGTGTGTGTTTGTAGTGGTTATATCAGTGAGACGCGTACCAACGCCTATATTATTAGTATGTATTAGACTTGGAATGCGTCATATGTTATAATTTTGTGGAATACATTATTGAATTAGTAATTCAGCTTTTAATTTGGCTTCCGTGTAAAAATACATTCTGTTTACATTTTCAGTGGAAATTATTGCTACGTGTCGACCCATAACCATCCCCAAGTCTGACGTCAATGTTACGCGCGGCCAGCCAGCTGGGAGAGTTCTTACTGGGAGTTGTGATCAGGGCCTGACCGTTGGCGGTGTCGTCAATGGAAGTTCGACATTCAAACTGACCTGTATTTCAGGGAGAGAGTGGACGGAGGGCCTGAATTTACCCAGATGCATTAGTAATATGTTTTTATTACACTGCTAGAATACGTGTCTCAGTCTGTTTTCCCACTATCAAGAACTCGGACTAGAACTCAAAATTTACTCAGCGGGGGATGGATTTGTCTAGAAGTTGTGGCCAAAATGTACTTCGAAAAAGGGCAAGAGACATTGATAAGAAGTTGTTAAGAACCGTCGTAGGAATAGTCTTGAGAATATCTTGAGAATAAGTTAATAATGTATATGACTTTTGTACGACATTTGCAAACTTACCAAGACCAACATAAGAGTTTTCTAATTAGCTCCTATTACATTCCTAACACTGTACCACAACTAAGAGGTATTTAAGACTAGGGACCAAAAATACAAAAAGCACTTGAACAAACTTTAAATGATTTTATTTTCAGTATATTAACATATCTTTATTTATTGGCACCCATGATTCATTTCAATTGTTGTTACTACCATATCTAAAAAGATGTGATCAACAAATTTTAGGTACTCCAGACCAAAGAAATGTTATGATATAATGTTCCATTGAAGTGTTAGTAATGTCCTTTTCACATGGTGGCTTCTTGGAATGGTGCAATGATTCATTATATATTCTGCTACAGATAGAATGGGATTTTGGGATGTTGATTCACCTGCGTTATCCTTGGTACCATTCATTTGCTGACTCATCTTTGTTTCCTTCTTTCGCGACTTAGTTTTGCATATTTTTGGAACTTTTCTTGAACTAGTGATTCAAATGTCTCTGCCTCATGATGCCATACTTTAAAAAATGACCTACTTTCAGGCAAGTCACGTGGTGCTAGTCGTATCATTAAATATGCAGTCAATCTTAGGAATGTTCCTAGGACATTCCTTGAACATTTCTGAAAATACTGTGAGGCTTTTTAATGAAAAAGTTTATCCAAATCACACGAATATCCGGGGAATGTCTTAGGAACACTCTTAGGAATGATTTAGGATCAAGGATCATTCATTGATGACTCAAAAACTTCCCTAAATGTTTTGAACATTTTCGGAACTTTGATATTCTGCTTGGACTTAGCCAAGATGTTCTGAGATGTTCCTAGGAACAAACACAAATTAATAAGTCTGATATACTGAGAACAGCAAAATTTGGTGTTCTTGGCTAGATCTTGTCTAAGTTCTTGATAGTGAAAAAGGTGCTTCATCCCTGTAATACAGGCATAGAGGCATATTAATCCAACGATTTGTCTTATTCAACAGTTATTTCAAATGCTGGTAGAACATTGATACATCAAACTATACCAATACACAAAAACACACACATTCATGTAAATGTATACATGAATATACACACACACACACGCACATATATATATATATATATATATATATATATATATATATATATATATATATATATATATATATATATATATATATATATATATATATATATATACATTGTATTTTTAAATCATTTTTATTCCCTCCTCTGCAAGTCAAACACGTACATACAAAGGTAGAAAAGGTTTAGATAAGAAGTAAAAGCAACTTCAAAATCATTCTAATCATCCCACAAAATATAAAACATTCATGAAAATAAAACAACATAGGATATTTTATTTCTGTTTTATATCTAGATGTATACTTATCAATTACAAATATTGACAATGATTCACATAAATATACAAGACAAGGAAAGAAATACTAAAATGATCAACATTTTTGTAATAGAGCCTGCTGTCTGATCAAGTTGGTCAGAATGCAATGCAACATGTGGGGGAGGAACACGTACACGCAACATAATCTGCGATGATTTGGGCGAAGAAGCCACAGAATGCCGCAATGTTACCGAGACGCAACACTGCAACAGTTCCCCTTGCCCGATAGATGGCGTGTCGGAGTGGTTGTCATGGGAGTCGTGCAACGCGTCGTGTGGTGCAAAGGGGACACAGTTTCGTAGAAGTGTGGTGGAAGCAATTGTACGCATGCGCATGGCTTTAAGGAGTTTAGATCATGTAATAGGTATGAGGATCATTATGCTCACGTCCTGCTTGTGCAGTTACTACATATACACCAATGCATGTAACCTACTAATATATAACAGTAGAAAGTATATGGTATTGGGCTTTGTGGATCGAAATTGAGACTATATTTTATTCATAATCATATATATATATAAATATATATATATATATATATATATATATATATATATATATATATATATATATATATATATATATATATATATATATATATATACATATATATATATATATATATATATATATATATATATATATATAAATATATATATATATATATATATATATATATATATATATATATATATATATATATATATATATATATATATATATAAATATATATATATATATATATATATATATATATATATATATATATATATATATATATATATATATATATATAAATATATATATATATATATATATATATATATATATATATATATATATATATATATATATATATATATATATATACATATATATATATTTATATTGTGTGTGTATCCTTTCATCTCATTTCGTTGCAGGATATCCTGTTCAGTGGATGGATACTGGTCAGCGTGGAAAGTTCTCATTGCCTGTTCTGATGCCTGTAGAGAGGGATATTATCATAGGACACGTGTGTGTCTGGGACCACTTTATGGTGGACTGAACTGTTCTGGCCACTCTAAAGAACAAGGAAGTTGCTCAAACTCGTGTTCAGTTACAGGTAACTTCCCTGTTTACTCATTTTGATAATAGGTTTAATATTATTGCGTTTGCCTGTCACAGATGCACTTATAGCAATGAATACAGCAAAGGATTGTGTAAACTATACTATATATCATGTTATGAATTTACCATTCATTCATAATCAAATGCCATATTTCAGAAAATGGTGTCATTTTACAGTATAACCATGAGCCTAGCCTTTTATTGTCTCTCGCACCATTATCTGTTATATTCCAGTAGATTTAAGTGTATATCATCCCGTCCTATTGGCACTTAATTTTGTACCGCTACTAGTTAAGACTGTGAAACCCTACAGTTCTATACGTGTATGATACATCCCTGACACCTGTTCCTGAACCAGATTTTTTTCAAAGTGAAATAAGAAAAAAATGTCAGAGAACACAATTATTCCAATATATTTAGCTCTGAGACCAAGCTCCTATTGACCAATAAGAGGTTCAAGTATGATGTTATTCCATCCTTCATTTTAGTATAGGACCCATGTACTCATGTAACTGCATTATACAACTAAACAATGTTAAATAATAAAAAGTATTCCTATAGTGCAAGCATCTTCCTATTGAAATTAACACCCTATAAATGTTTCTCACTTGTACATTTTTCAGAAAGAAATATGACCATTGCAACAAGTATGACGACAACGAGTATGACCATTTCAAGTATGACCACAACAAGTACCACCATTTCAAAAATGACCCCTCCAAGTGTGACCACAGCAAGTATGACCATTTCAAGTATGGGTACAGCTCCTAATGGGACACTGAATGTGGGGTCAACTGGTGTGACGCCTCAGCCCCCTTGGCACTTGGAGGCAATTAAGCCACGCCCACCTCCTACCTCAGAATATCTGGAAGTCGATAATGACGTCATTTCTGTCACCATTGGCGTGTGTGAAATTGTCCTTGTCATTTGCGCTGTAGTGGTTTTGTGCATAGCAGACAGCCGCCATCTTGCCAGGGACTTCAGGCGCATGAGAGGCAATATAAGGATGGCATTTGGAAGATTCTTACCTGCTGAAAGGAACCAAGTTAACCCTTTATGAGCAGGATGATTTCGCAAACAGATATTCCTTACAGCATTAGTATATATACTCTTCAAGAAATTGTGATATGGTTTCCCAACACACCAATTATTTTTGAATTGTCATACCAAGTCTCTCCTTTATATAAGCCAAGAAAGATTCTAATAATACTTCGGATATACTCTTGTTTACAGAACATACCAGAATATTCCCGGGAGGGGGTGTGGGTGGCACTATGGTATTTAGGGGGCGCATACACTCGTTATCAAAGTTTAAAAATACCCCTAAAGCACTGATTTCTGGCCAAAGAAGCACCCTTATTGTTATAAAAAAAATGCTGACTTTTTTCAGTAAATTAACACCCCTTCTTTTATCAAAACACAGACATTGGATGAACGGGAACACGTATTTTCACTTTAGATTGTATAATCCTCTGCCTGTTTAGCGGCAGCAAGTGGCGGCAGCAAACTCGGAAGCCCAGTCTCTTCGGGAGTCATTCGGCGTCAGAGCCGCGTATATTTCGTGGATTGTAAGGGGATTTTCACCCCACCCCAATTAAATGTGTAATTGTGTCATCGCTTTTCATTGCACTGTGGTATGACTAAGTTGATCGATTAAATGTAGGAGGGCATTATAACCTGTACCTTCAGAGGTGGAAAATTAAGAAATGATTTTAAATTTGCGCCCCAAATTTCACTTACAAAATAATTTCTGCCATGGTGACAAAACGTTTATTGGAGAGAATACTATTGCTAATCAGTTTACAATTATAATAGATTTAGCCAAGACCTTTGACACTATA
>OZ012699.1:23990525-24035525 GCA_963942565.1 Maea johnstoni
GAGAATAATCCGCCAGTATGAGGAAGAAATATTAACACCTCTTACTGTAAGTATCATATTGTATCCATATGGAATAATAATGTCACATGCTTTGTGGGAGTAAAAAATCAGGACAAATATAGTTCATAACGGAATTGTTATGGAACCTCACTGAAACGAATTCGAAAAAAAGTGTGTTTTATGTAACCTATGTGGCTTGCTACAGTTACCATTTGAATTGTTGAAATTTCACATCTTGTCGTATCGTATATTAATTGCCTGTAAATGGTTTTACAAAAAGTAAACACGCTATCAGTATAGTGGCCAGTATCATAATCCATAATACATAGAAATAAAGCTATAAGTGAGTGAATTTAACAAAAGAAAATAATTGAACACAAAATAAAGTAAGTAATATAGTTATGTTATTAGAAAAGCGCTACCTTCCAGTCCCAAAAAACTAGACGGAGTACGCGCCTGTAGTACCCTGTATACAATAGACATATAGCAACAACTTTTTGTTACTAATCTACTAGTTAAAATAGAGAAATTACCATGGTATTTATTACTCTCACATGTAACTGGAAAGCTACTGTTAACACGTTTTTGAATTATTTCCGCAGACCAGGGTTATACATTTACTGTGAAAGTATTCCTATAAAATCTTTTCACATTTTTTATTATCAACATTTATGGGCCAAACCGAGATGAGCCAGATTGGTATCAAACTCTATTTGATAAGGTAGAAAAAATTTCAAATGGTACGGAAATCTGGACTGGGGACTGGAACGCAGCTCTTTCATTTAATGATACATACAACTATTCACAGTTGAGAAATCATTTGTCTAGTTCCACAATCAATAAACACATAGAAAGATCAGGACTAGTAGATATATGGCGCGCCCAATTTCCTGAACGAAAAAGATTCACATGGAGGTCAGAAAAACCATGTAAAGCATCAAGACTTGACTATTTTTTAATAAGTGAAGACATTTTATCCTCTGACCCCAAAGCCGACATTCTAAATGCTTACAAAAGCGACCACAATATTATTAAACTATCCTTTTGTAAATCTTCTAAAAAACGAGGAAAAATGCATTTGGAAATTTAATAATGCATTACTAGAAAATAAAGACTTCATAGAAATGGTAAAGGCAGAAATTTTGTTGGCTGAAGAAACATATGCTCTTCCTGTTTATGATCCTACTTTTGTTGCTCGAGATAAAGGAGAGACCCTTGAAATTTCAATCTCCTCCACACTGTTTCTGGAAACACTCTTATGCCAAATGAGAGGACAAATTATTAAATTTTCAAAAACTATCAAAAAAAAAGAAACAGAAATGGAGGAAAATCTCACTAATTCGATTAAACATCTTCAAGAGGAGATCAATTCTGATCCCATTAACAATTCAAATAAAAAGGATTCTCTTAGAGAACTATCTCTGCAACTGGAGAATTTACGTGAGAATAAAATTAAGGGCAGCATCATCCGCTCTCGAGCCATTTTAGTAGACAATTAGGAGAAGCCATCAAAATACTTCCTAAGCCTTGAGAAAAGAAACCATGTTAATAAAAACATTCCATCCCTTAAGGATGAAAAGGAAAAGACAGTAACAGATTCAAGAGAAATTTTAAAATTACAACAAAGATTTTATCAAGATCTATTCTCCTCTAAAGAGACAATTCCACTTAAAGAAAGCAAATTTTTTGATAAACTTCAGAATCTCCCAAAACTTTCAGACTCAACCAAAGAACAAATGGACGCGCCATATACTATAGAGGAACTGATTCAAGCAATTAAAAATAGCAAACTCAACAAAGCCCCCGGTCCAGATGGATACTCGAACGAATTTTTTAAATTTTTCATTGAGGAACTTAAATTTTGGATTTTTCGATATATAAACGAAGCTATATTAAATCAATCTTTCTCAAAATGTGCACTGGAGGGGGTAATAACATGCATCCCCAAACAAGGGAAATTACGTAATGACCTAAAAAACTGGAGGCCGTTGACCCTCCTAAACTGCATATACAAATTTTTTTCTTCAATGGTCTCATACAGACTAAAAGCTTGCTTACCCAGCATAATAAGCGGAGATCAGACTGGCTTTATCTCGGGGAGGTTTATTGGAGAAAACACACGCATGGTCTATGACACTCTTGAGTATTGTGAAAGCCACCATAAAAAGGGTTTGTTAATGATACTTGATTTCTCCAAAGCCTTTGACACGATAGAGTGGCCTTTTATATCCACAGTCCTAAACATTTTTAACTTTGGTGAGGTATTTGCTAGTACAATATAACTTTGTCAAACAAACTCAACCTCAAAGGTTGTCCAAAATGGATTTCTCTCATCAACAATAGAATTACACAGAGGCTGTAGACAAGGGGATCCCCTTTCACCATATGTTTTCGTATTGTGTGCGGAGATACTTTCACATGTTATCAGGGAGAGTGGGGACGTCCGGGGGATAGATGTACACGGTGAAGAATTCAAAGTATCGCAATATGCGGATGACACTACTCTTCTTTTAGATGAAGACTATCAGTCTATAGTTAGTGTCATCCGCATATTGAAATGGTTTAAAACAGTTTCAGGATTAGACAGTAACAAGGAAAAAACAAAGATGGTCAAACTAGGGGCTTCGAGAGACAGCGGCATAATATGGCAGGGTAAATTCGGATTTCAATGGGCAGACAACTTTGAGATTTTGGGAATACATTACAACATGGAAAAATTAAACAGTATAACAGATTTAAATATTAACAGGAAAATGGGTGAGATTAAAAGACTCATAAGAATCTGGAGTTCTAGAAACTTAACACCCTACGGTAAAGTAACCATTATAAAATCTTTACTAGTTTCCAAAATTACTCATATGCTGCTGTCTCTCCCCAGCCCCAGCCCTGAAACTATTAGAGAAATAAATGAAAACTTTCTATGGTGCGGGAAACCACCAAAATGGCGAAAAGGTATTCTGGAGGGAGAATTTCATGAAGGAGGTTTAAAACTACATAATATTCAATTATTTGACAAGATGCTTAAACTAAGCTGGCTGAAAAGATATTTGTGTTCCTCCGGGAAATGGACAATCTTCCCGAATGATTTTGAACTTTACGGTGTTTTCCAATTCGGTCCGGATTACCTAGAACGCACTATCGAAATGACTTCTAATCCTTTTTGGAAAGATGTGATTAAAAGTTTACAAATTTTTTGGAATTCTGAAGCTCCATTTCACAAAAATTTCATTAAGTTCACACCTATATGGTTTAATCCAGTTTTTTCCATTCCAATTAAAAAAGAGTGGCTTAAAAAGGGAATCTCCACAATTGCTGACTTTTTAGGAATAATGAATGTGCCTTTATCAATGGAAGAATTTAAACAAAAATTCAATGTTAAAACAAATTTTTTAGAATACCATGCAATAATAAAAAAAATAAAAAAACACATTGAATGGAGAGAACTCCCGCTTCATCAGGAGGAGCATCCATGGAATAGTGCACTGAATGTCATGTTAAACATAACTGCGAAAGGATGCTCAAAACTATACAGTATAGTTAAAGGTTCCAATAGTCACATCTTGGAAACAGCATCATGCACCTGGCTAAACAAAGGTAATCTGAACTTGGAAAGTTTTTATTTAAGTACTTCATTTCAATACCATCATCTCAAATATCAGGACACATACCTAAAGTATATCCAGTTTAGGACCTTACACCATAGATTCTTTACAAACAATTTATTATTTAAAATGGGGATTAAAAATTCAAACCTGTGCGGCTTTTGCCATGAAACAGAAGATTCTAACTCCCACATGCTACTAACGTGCATTAAAACTGAGGAATTGTGGTGTAAGGTAGAAAGCTGGATACGCGAACTGGGTATGGAAGAATACAATCTCACACAAGAAAAGAGAATTCTGGGAGATATGGAAAATTCGACGTGTATTAACACCATCATTTTAATCACAAAAAAGGTTATTTACAACTCTATGAAAAAAGAACAAAAACCATGTATATTTCAGATCAAAAATGATGTGAAGAAATTTTATTTTCTAGAGAAATATAGACATTACATAAAGGGTAAAAAAAGATTGTTTGATAAACAATATGCTCTATTGTCGAATATTTACAACTGAAAATAGCTGCTAATCATTACTGTAAATACTGATACATATATATATTCTACATTGTTTGTACTGTACTGATATATGCTTTTTATGAAGGAGAAATAAAAATGATTTAAAATTAAAAAAGTATTCCTATAAATTATAAAGTTGTCCAATACCGATCGGATGTCTCAATGTAATACGTCTGTATACATTATGCTTATTGCCTTTCCGGCGCATATTGTATAACTGGTTAATTTGGCGTGGTTTTTAATTTGGCGTTTTTTTGGCGAATGCCCATCAACGCCAAATTAAAGATCGCATAAAAATATGTCTACATAATGATGGCGTTGTTCTGACTGCTCCAGACGCCAAAATAGATACAGGGAAAATACGCCAACTTAAGTACACGCCAAATTAACCAGTTATACAGTATTCAAATATCAATCGTTATTCCATCATGCAAGGACTTTCCATTGACGACGTCCTAGGAAAAACACTCAACATATTAGGCGCTTTGATAAGAATCTCCTTATCAAGATCCTGTATTTCTGCAATAAGGATGTTCCTTATCATGTCATATGCATTGCCATTTAAGTTAGGTTAAGGAATGCTATTGACTTTTACTAAAACTTATTTTGTAGGGAGGATAACAGTGAATTTTCCTATTTGCATTGGAGGATGGGGTTGTTCTATCTATTTGTTGGAGCTCTGACTTCACTTCCTGGTTGGGGATATGCTGGTAAGTATAAACTATAACCTGTACTCCTCATTTTATGAAGTTAGGTGCCGTCCTTCTTGGTAACATCTCATGAGTGTGTCATAGGTTTAGTGGAAGTAGTATCTTATGAAACTAAAATGCATTAATTGAAGATATTGTCACATACAATAGCACTTGGTTTAGAGCCCTCAGGGCACTATCTTAGAAGGGATACCAACTAAGAGCTGTTAAAATGCGAGTAAGGAAACACAAATTGTCAAGGCATAAGGAAATGCACCTGAATCATTCAAAAGTAAAGTCGAAATTCAAAAGCGTTTACCGACTGATCGCAAATGTCTGTCATTAGCAGGGAAGTAGTTACAATATAGAACAGAAGGAATATACTACTCGTTCATAAGAACTCTACCCTTTTCCGCGATGAAGCCAACATAGGACTATATAGACATTAGCATTGTAGGAGAAGTTATTGGGTCATTGGGTTTGAAAAAGATTATAATTTTTCGTGAGAGATAGTGTGTGAAACTGCATTGGTTTTATTTTAGTTCTTGCATTTCAAGAGCTAAATTGATATTATCAACCTCGGACAAATTATCAAAAAGAAGAAAGCTTGAACTTCTTGTCTCACACCATCAGGGATCCATCTCCCTTTTCTGCTCATGTATCTATCATTAAAATCATATCATAACCTCTTTGGTAGCTGGTGGCCACCATGGGGTAAATCCATTCAGATGTGGATTTTACCAAAGCCTGATCAGCCCACTGTATACATGGTCTGACACAAATGCATGTCTTCGTAACATAGTAATATTTTGCGACTTATTTTGTGGAGTATTTTTGTTCCTGTTTGGTTTAACAATATATCTTCCATCATTCAAGTATATCACTGTATTTGATACGTCTAAATTCTTAACGCTACATTTTGTCCGGTAAAATTTTGAGCAAAATACCACACTAAAACAGAAGATGTTGCAGGTGATCACCAAGTTCATTTTACTGAGCAAACTTAAGAAAGGTGGCACCAATAATCGAGATCCCAGATATTTTCACCACTATCTAAAAATATGCCACACCTAAATGAAAATGACAACCTCCTGTTAGAGAGAAACATCTCCATGTGTGAATTAATAAAAAAAAAACATAAACTACAAAAGCCCTGGTCTTGATGGCTTCTCAGACAAATTTTAAAGATTTCTTTGGTCGCATCCTAATATCTTAATTTTTGAAACATATGAACTCGAAAGAGGACGAAAACTACATTCAAGTCATAATTACTTGTATTCTAAAAGTGGGAGAATTCTTAGTGATCTCAAAAGCTGCTTACTGATCTCTCTTTTAAATTTCCTTTACAACTTTTACTCCTCAGCATTGGCTGGCTGAACCAAACTTGTCTTGTCTAGATCAATTCATCCCAATCAGAAGGTTTTCATTTATGAGAGGTTGATTGGGGAAAATGCTAGGCTAATATATGACATAATGAATGAAAGTTCAAATCAAAATCTTAAGGGGTTAATAGATTTTGCAAAGGCTTTTGGTATGTTAGCATGGGGATTTTATTACAAACAAACAATTCAATTTAGTGAAAAACGTTTCACACTGGCTGATGTCACTACTCTTTAAGATTACACATGGTCTGTTGTCCCTCCTAAGTAGAAACATTGAAACATTTGAAAAACTCAAATGATATTTGGGATGGTAAACAACCAAAGTTTAGGATGGAAAGTATGGAAAGTCCAACTACTTTAGACGGTTCAAATAGCATAGATTCATAAATATTCGACCTGCTCTTTAATGTATCATGCATGAAAATTGAGGGGTGACAGGTGGTTGAAATGAGAGTCCTTTGTTTTGAAACCGCAAATAGACTCATAAATCGAGTGATTTGGCCACAAAACAGACCATTTACAAGAATAGACAGATACAAGCTGAATAGAAGCACTTGATGGGCGCTGGGGAAATTAGTTTTTAAATATTTTGCAGTGGCTTCAAAGTGTGAACCACTCACAGTAGAGGGCGCGACTGTCACGAAACTCTCGAATGTATCAAATCTCGTCACGTGCAACAAGGCCTTGCATTCATGGAACCGTTCCTGGAAGTCTTACCTATCAAGCTGTGATGTCTCCACGGGCAGGTGGTACCCGGTCGACCCGTGCAATGGTAAGACAATGTATTAGCCAGCGCTTAAGGAAAATAATTCAACATGTGATAAATAAATAGGTGTTACCTAATCAAAGCGTTCACACTCTATTTCTGAATTAGAATAAAGGTTTCATTTTAATATGGCAGGTAGTGTCTGATGCGTTCTGGAAAAGATAATGATAACATTTAGGAGGCGTAAAAGTTGCATATCCACATATAGGGTCATTTTGCGACTTTCAATAATTCTTAAGTCCACACCCTGTTCCTCATGATCAAATCAACTGTCTATGCCATCACTGAGTAAGAGGCCAAATATCACACACACACACACACACACACACACACACACACACACACATATATATATATATATATATATATATATATATATATATATATATATATATATATATATATATATATATATATATATATATATATATATATATATATATATATATATATATATATATATATATATATATATATATATATATATATATATATATATATATATATATATATATATATATATCGGGAATTCATTTTCTGCTACAGGAAAATCATTTGCCATTATCATAAATTTGTTTTCCATTAATGAAAAATTCATTTTCCGTCATCGGAAATTCAGAAATTCATTTCGTGATAACGGGAAAGGAATTTCCATCATCAGAAATTATTTTTCTCTTATTAGGAATTCCTCCGATTTTCCCTTATTTGAAAATGAACTTCCATTGACAGATATTATGTTCCGTTCTGGCAAATTCATTTTCCCTTATCAGCGATTCATTTTCCGTTATCAGAAATTTATTTTCCATTATTGGAAATTTGCCACTTATGCTACGACAGATATTTACGATCGTAATATAACGGTATGGATGACAAGTACTATACATTCACAACACAATACAAACAACTAGAGATGGCCGGGCATGTCTGGAAAATAGGCCTAGCAGTATCTGCCAGTCGACTGGTCGACTGGTGCAGGAATTTAGAATAGTCACTGTACATGTACCTGTAACGATGCAGCTCGAATTTAAGTTCATTGGAGTGAATAGTGAGTCCATTGCTCCACATCACGTCTTCTATGGTTTTAAATGGCACTCCATATGTTGTGTTTTAGCCACCAAGCTCTTCCACAAGCAAGAGCAGACCATTTTGCTGATGGATTTCTCTGAGGATTTGACCAAGCAATACCTTGAAGGTTCAAAAGTGCAAGACTACAGCGGGAGAGGTAATAATGGCGTCATGACTGGCAGTGGTACATTGCTAAAGCGATCCAGTCTAAGAGGTCTGTATTTGGGAGATCCTGACTACGTGAAAGTACAGCACAGTTCAAGCTTGACAAATCGCCATGGGTTTACACTGGAGGCTTGGGTCAATGTCACATTAGACAGTGGTTTCCTATTTCATAAAGGCTATGATTTCATGCCAGTGAAGTTTGGCGTGAAGAGGAGTGTATATTCTATCATACGAGATATCACAGGAATAAGACATTTTCAGATCATCATCTCCAGGTAAGTCTCTCTCTCTCTCTCTCTCTCTCTCTCTCTCTCTCTCTCTCTCTCTCTCTCTCTCTCTCTCTCTCTCTCTCTCTCTCTTTACATACCAATATATATATATTTTATATATATATATATATATATATATATATATATATATATATATATATGTATGTACGTGGGAATGTCCTACAATGCGACCAGTTAAGAGCATCCTTAACATCAGCCTGACCGTTCAATCAGTCAAAACGAACTGATTCTCAAGAGTAGTAGCGTTGGAGAAGCAATCATAACAAGATTCACGTGACAGATTGTTTAGTCAGTCATTTTCCACGTGTCATTGTGTACACATGGTCGCTATGGTGACGTACATGGACGTTTTGCACGTCACCAACAATGGCGACTATTACGTTGGAGACAAAGGCAAAGCTGTGAGCATAAATAGCATCTAGATTTATGCTTCAAATATAGGAGAATATACACATACTAAATTAATACATTATCCGATGTGACATCCCTCTATGAATGTCGCATCCATTATGGAACCAATGGATATAACAACCAATGGTATCCGAAATATAATATAAAAATGCGATGCTAATATCATGCATTCGCTAGCAAGTATCAAAAATTGATGCAAAAGAATGCATACAGGACACAAAAATATATATCTAATATATGATATGAATTACATGGGGCGGCTCATTTAATTGCCCTCCCTGCTCATCACTTTGTCAGAAAAAAATCGACAGTATTATGGTACTACTCACCTTAAATTGGTCCTACCATTAATAACCATGGTCTACCGTTATTTTTATACTTATACCAAGTATCCACTAATGGTGGGGTACACCCACGTTGTTACCCATTATTCATAAAATACGCACCCCACCATTTTGTGGACAGGTGTCCCGTTGGGTTAGACCCACCCAACGGACCAGTATATTACGACTCCAACATTAATTTTACACGAGAATAGTAGCCAGGAAATCCACCTACACTGTGGAGAAAGCAATATTACATCCCTCACACACAGGGGATGGACCACAGCATCATTTTATTACCCTCAATACATACTGAATTGGGGTACATGCACTCAATTTTCAAGTTTTTAACTGAAAAAAATATAATGCTAAACTGGTATTTATCAATAGCATAGTGGTTTTATTACTTAACCATGACACAAAGTCATGGGACCGTATCATTTGCCTCTGATGAGGACCCTTCCTGAGGTCCGAAACCGTTTCTAGGGACAACAATGCCTTTGTCTCCAACGTAATAGTCGCCATTGTTGGTGACGTGCAAAACGTCCATGTACGTCACCATAGCGACCATGTGTACACAATGACACGTGGAAAATGACTGACTAAACAATCTGTCACGTGAATCTTGTTATGATTGCTTCTCCAACGCTACTACTCTTGAGAATCAGTTCGTTTTGACTGATTGAACGGTCAGGCTGATGTTAAGGATGCTCTTAACTGGTCGCATTGTAGGACATTCCCACGTACATACATTTCTATCTTATCTAATGTCTGAACATGTGGAACATCACTTCGGAGAACCCATGGAGCCAGATCTTGATGGATCGGATGAACCAATGCAACAACATACCATTGGCGACAGGATGCCACATACTCGGGCTACCATGTCTCAAAAGGGCAGATCCAATACGGACCCCACCACCACTACTCAATGTATGCAGATTTGTTTTCCCAGAAATGGATAAACATCTTCATCTAACCAGTCTCAAACGTAATATACCAAACGTTGATGTCTGGTTTCAGCACCTAGCAACTGGTCGCACTCCAAAGGATAATAACAGTATGATTATATTAGGTCACTTCAAACCTAAAATACAAAGGTGAGAAGAATGACAACTCCGACATTTAAGTGGTAGATACACCAACTGCCACGTTTTGTGAAGTCACAATTTTATGTGTCAATATTTTAGAAAATAATCTCGCAACTGCTCCATAGCAGCGTACTGATAATGCCATTTCAAATGTACCCACTCCTGATGCAGATACATTGAATACGGAAATGCACAGGTCAACGATTGTGGTGAAAGTAATTTCATCTTTCATCTTAGATCCCAATGGTACCAAAGGGATTAAATCTGTTTGACTAATATCCCCATATTTAATTAAACTATACTTCAAATATCTATCAAACATTTAATTCGATTGATATTTGACACGAGATTATACTTATGCATCACAAATTATGGGCGCATTTGATATTCATTGGCCAACCATTCACCAGGAATACCACCAACTTTGCTGATAGTCCCGCAAAGCTGTGAGCATAAATAGCATCTAGATTTATGCTTCAAATATAGGAGAATATACACATACTAAATTAATACATTATCCGATGTGACATCCCTCTATGAATGTCGCATCCATTATGGAACCAATGGATATAACAACCAATGGTATCCGAAATATAATATAAAAATGCGATGCTAATATCATGCATTCGCTAGCAAGTATCAAAAATTGATGCAAAAGAATGCATACAGGACACAAAAATATATATCTAATATATGATATGAATTACATGGGGCGGCTCATTTAATTGCCCTCCCTGCTCATCACTTTGTCAGAAAAAAATCGACAGTATTATGGTACTACTCACCTTAAATTGGTCCTACCATTAATAACCATGGTCTACCGTTATTTTTATACTTATACCAAGTATCCACTAATGGTGGGGTACACCCACGTTGTCACCCATTATATATATATATATATATATATATATATATATATATATATATATATATATATATATATATACATTTATATATGTGTGTATGTGTGTGTTTGTATATATACATTTACATACATACATACATACACACACATTTATATATATATATATATATATATATATATATATATATATATATATATATATATATATATATATATATATATATATATATATATATATATATATATATATATATATACATACATACATACATAAATATATATATATATATATATATATATATATATATATATATATATATATATATATATATATATATATATACATATATATATATATATATATATATATATATATATATATATATATATATATATATACATATATACATATATATATACATATATGTGTGTGTGTATATTTGAATATATGCCTTGTCTATCAGTCTAAAAATTTAACGCGGTTGATATATCGTAAATGCACAAGTCATAAACATAATAATTTTTTACCTTTGCATAATCTATTGGTTTCCTCAAGTCACTCTTAGTATCATTACGATTATACTAAAGCCAGTTGTCTTCATAAAATTCATATTTCCTTCCGATTTCTATGGTCGTTGTTCTATATAGGTACGAGGATAAAATTACTCACCTCACGTATTCACACAATCTCACTCATGGCTGCTTTTATGTAGAGGGGAAGAAAGTGGATGAACGTGTTATTCCTACTCCGCTAGGTGTCGCCCTTTACCGGCAACAATCTTATTCTCTAAACATTGGCTATTCTGGCAATTGGCACAGGAGGAATTTGGAGGGGGTCCTCCATGCACTGCGACTGACCTCTGGTGCCAAAACTGAGAACGAAGTATACGCAAGCTACCTTAGAAGTGAGTTTAAGAATGCCTTTTATTGCCTTACCATTAAAAATTGTGTTTATGGTCGACATTGCCAAAAACATTACAAAGCCTTCTTCTAAAATTCCTAAAGTTTTAGACGTGCCCAAATTCGCGCATCGCGAATATTATATAAATGTTACAATTTCATTATTCAACTAGAAAGCACAATTTATCATTTTTAGTCCTGTCAAAATAGAGTTGAACCTAAAACAAATTACTCGTGTCAACTACACTACTACTACTACAATACTACTACTTCTACGACAACTACAACTTCTAATGCTGCGTATGGGTGTTGCTGCAACTACTACTACTACTACTACTACTACTACTACTACTACTACTACTACTACTACTACTACTACTACTACAGATGCTGCTGGACATTTACTACTTATATTATTTGTTTCGTATATTTTTCCAGGTGCGGGCTACTTTCGCAACCCACTCTTAGAGGGTAAGTTGTCAAACATTAAGTCAAGAAGTGTGTACCTATTCGACTTAGACTTTTTGAGGTGGGAGCAGCTTTCTGCATCATTTGGGAGAAAATAGGTGCGACAGGTATTTGCAACAGCTATTATTAGGTCTTTTAAAATCAGTGTGTTAAAACTGTTAATCGATTGAAACCATATAATATATATATATATATATATATATATATATATATATATATATATATATATATATATATATATATATATATATATATATATATATATATATGTAAATGTCTTTAAAACTGAACCACGTGGTTATGTTTTTTTTCTTCACACATACAGATCAGTTCGTAAACATATTCGAGTTACAGCCCTATGGTACCAGTGACGAGAGATTGACCTTCACCGCGGCCAATTCCACCATCAGAATTGGAAGTCATATCCCTTATCGTGGGAGGGCCCTGACATTTATTTCCCCCGGGCTTAATGGTCAAGAGGGGACGGTTTCAATCACGCCTTCAACGTTTCCGGGACGCTATCTCACAGTTACTGATGACGTCATCGAACTAAGGGCTCACCATCACAGTAACGTCACATTTCACGACAGAACCACCTTTTGGCCACACCAGGATGCCATCTCTGCGGGATCAATGGCCTTTGAATCAGTGGCATTTCCAAGAAAGTTCATTGCAGCTTCAGCTAAAGGGCTGATAATGGAAATGCAAATTTCGAACTTGCCCACTTTGGAGAGGACTAACTTTAAAAGTACTGAATTCCATTTATCGACTCATATGATTTTTCTGACTGTCTATCTATCATTACTATTAAATGTTACGTGCATAAGAAATTCAGAAGATTTCACCAGGAATAAAATTTTCACCTTAAGGGTTCCGCATATGGTCGATATACGAGCTTATAATATATATATATATATATATATATATATATATATATATATATATATATATATATATATATATATATATATATATATATATATATATATATACATATATAGATAGATAGATAGATAGATATAGATAGATAGATAGATAGATGAATAGATAGATAGATTGATATATATATATATATATATATATATATATATATATATATATATATATATATATATATATATATATATATATATATATGTGTGTGTGTGTGTGTGTAGTACTACTGGTCGTATCAGTAAAACGAACACCAACACCTTTATGGGTATGTATTAGACTTGGAACACGCCATATGTTATAGTCTTTTGTTATACCTCACGTGAAGATTCTTGATTCTGGTTGGTCAAGGGCCACGGATATCGTCATGTTTTCCTCTCTCCTAAGCGACAGGCTGTTGTCCTTAACAGCTTATTGGCTAATCAATTAGCCAATAGCAACAGATGGGCTAATTGATTAGCCAATAGAAATAGTTATTGGCTAATTGATTAGTTACCTCTAGCCCAAAGAATACCCACGAACACCCATGGAGTTTGCGAGTGACCTACGGGTGAAACTAGTTCAACAAGGCAGATGACAAATATTTATCCAAAATATTTGGTGTTTGCAATTTTCCCCCTTTTGTGTTTTGTATCTTGTTCGGTATAATGAAACAAATATGACATCCCTGTTGGGTGTCTACTAGGAATAACTTCCCCGAGAGAGGATTGTCGCTCGAGGGATCTCACAGGGATGTCATATTTGTATAATGGAATATATTATTAAATTATCAATTCAGCTTTTTAACTTCTTTGTGAAAATAAATTCTCTTTACATTTTCAGTGGAAATTATTACTGCGTGTCGACCCATAACTATCCACAAATCTAACGCGAGCGTTACACACAGCCAGCCATCTGGGACGGTTCTTTCTGGGTATTGTGATAATGGCCTGACAGTTGGCGGTGAAGCCAATGGAAGTTCGACATTCAAATTGACCTGTGGTTCAGGGAGAGAGTGGATCGAGGGCCTGAATTTACCCAGATGCATAAGTAATATGTTTTAACTACATTGCTGCGTTTCAACAGTTATTTCAAATGCTGGTAAAACACTGACATATAGAACTATATCTTCCAAATTGTGCAAATACGCACAAACACACACATCACTGTAATTCCCTTTTTGTGAGAAAGTTCCCTATCTTTCCCATTATAAAGCAACTTTTTATTTCGGCGCGTTTTGAGCTGATAGTACCCTAACCTAACCATAACTCTAATCCTAAACCTTAAAACAACCATAATCAGACTAAAACACCCAAAGATATTTGTAAAACATTGTGAGATCGATCTTAAAATGCACCCATGCTTCAGTTATGTTAACATAACATCTGCAAAAATAAAATGACATTATGATCTTTTATTCCTTTTTTGATATCTTAATAGTTTGTAAGATGCATACGTACCGATTATATATATGAACAAGGATTCATGTAGAAGGATTACAGAAATACTGAAAAATTCTCATTTTACTAACAGAGCCTACTATCTGGTCAAGTTGGTCAGAATGTAATGCAACATGTGGGGGAGGAACACGGACACGCAACACAATTTGTGTTGATATCGAAACCACAGAATTCCGCAAGGTTACTGAGGCGCAAGACTGCAACACTTCCCCCTGTCCAATAGATGGCGTGACGGAGTGGATGTCGTGGGAGTCCTGCAACGCTTCGTGTGGTACAACGGGGACACAGCTTCGCAGAATACGATGCCACCAGCCTCGTTTTGGTGGAAGCAATTGTACGCATGTGCATGGCTTCGAGGAGTTTAGATCATGTAATAGGTATGAGGATTATTATGTTCATGTCTGTAGGCAGTTACTACATATACATCCATATACATCACAAACTACACTTGCCACATTGATAACACTCAAATATTACATAACATAAGCAAATAAGCAATGACTCATACAGATATGACTACTTGACCATTACAAAGTATAAATGACACTTGAAAATACAGTGAAGTGCCTTAAGGCAACTAAGTCAAAAATATACAATAATAGGAACCATCCATGACTTTAATCTTGCTTGACATATTGATTATAACTTTAACTAACATATAAGTCTATTTTTACAATGAATTATACAATACGTACGATGTTAGGCACTCATATACTTTTGTGTGCTCAAATTGTGTTGACACAACTTACCATGTTGTTTTAACTGCCAAAAAACACTGCTGCCACCTATTTGCCAAAATGTACAACATATAGTGTGCTGCCCTCTAGAATGAAATATCCACACTAAAATGTTACCAAGTCAATGCATGAAGTCACTAAGATACCGTAAATACTCACAAGATACAACCCCCAAAATACTGAAAAACACCAAAATACACCAAAAAATCCAAATCAACAAAAAGACCAATCACACACTCAGATTCTGTCCGTAACAGTGAATATACAACGAGGCGCTGCCAGACGTCCAGTTGACTGGTGCAGGAATTAAACGTCTGTACTGTATGTATGTACGTATGTGCATTCTTTCATTTTATTTCTTTGAAGGATTTTCTGTCCAGTAGATGGGTACTGGTCAGAATGGAAAGTTCTCATTGGCTGTTCTGATGCCTGTAGTGAGGGATATTACCATAGGACACGTGTGTGTCTGGGACCATTTCAGGGTGGACGGAACTGTTCTGGCCACTCTAAAGAACAAGAAAGATGCTCAAATTCGTGTTCAGTTACAGGTAATATAGCTGTTCATTCATTTTCCTAAAAGGACCAATATTGTGACAAGTGTCTTTCCACAAAATACAGCTTTTTTGCATCGTGAAATTAGAAAAAAAATCATCAGAGAACATAAGTATTCCAATACATTTGGCTCTGTGACCAAGCTTCTTTTGACCAAAAAGAGGTTCAAGTATGATATTGTGTCATCCTTCGTTTTAGAATAGGCCCCATGTCCTACATGTGAGTGGATAATACTTAACTTAACAGTATAAGATATAATGTATCAATATACTGCCAGTGATGAATATTCCCCTGAAATTCCTTCATTATAAATGTTTTGCTCCTGTATTTATTTCAGAAAGAAATATGACCATTGCAACAAGTATGACCATTTCAAGTAAGACACCTCCAAGTATGACCACAGCACGTTTGACCATTTCCAGTAAGACTATAGAAAGTACGAGCACAGCTCCTAATACCTCACTATCTACAGGGTCTACGCTATCTACAGGAGTAAAACGTCAGCCCACTTGGCACTTGGAGGCAATTAAGCCACGCCCACCTCCTACCTCAGAATATCTTGAAGTCGATCATGACGTGATATCTGTCACCATTGGCTTTTGTGAAATTGCCCTTGTCATTTTCGCTGTAGTGGTTCTGTGCATAGCAGATAGCCGCCATCTTGCCAGGGACTTGAGGCGCATGCGTGGTAATATAAGGATGGCATTGGGAAGACCCTTACCTGTTGGAAGGAACCGAGTTGACCCCTTATGAGATGGTTGATTTTGCCATCAGATTGTTCTGATACTGATATGGTTACCAAAAGAAATAATTGTTTTTGAGTTCCAAGCCAAGTCTCCCCGTTATGTAAGCTGTGAGAACACTCTGAACACGTTTCCCTAAGTGCTAGTCTTTCAAGATATCAAGCCTACACATTTATGTTACTTCAACAGTCATGACGTTTAGCAAATATGGAATGTGGAATTATTTCTTTATTCATAGCTTTTCGAACATGTTATGATTATGTTAACGACTAGGAAAAATTGTCAAATACTTTTCGTTCTAGAAAAAAGAAACTATATTAACCAAAACATAGCCACACTTATTGACACAGATGGTTCTACTATTACAGACCGGAAAAGAATCTTAGACAAACAGCATGCTGTCCATTCTGACCTATACTCAACAAAAAGCGTTAAAGGCTATAAAGACAGTGAGTTTTCAGAAAGGATATTAAGGTACATAATGTGGAGATCAAAGTATCTCAATAACGCGATGATACAACTTTTAATAGAGGAAGATGTCAACAGCTCAATTACTAATATGAGCTTCTTAAAATGGTTTGAAAAGACTTTAGGGCGTGTACCTAAGTTGGCGTTTTTTTCAAAAAGGTCTTTTCCCTGTATTTATTTGGGCGTCTGGAGCAGTCAGAACAACGCCATTTTTATGTAGACATATTTTTATGTGATCTTTAATTTGGTGTTGACGGGCATTTGCCAAAATAACGCCAAATTAAAAACCACGCCAAATTAACCAGTTATACAGTAAGTAATTAATAATGACAAGACAATCGCAATAAGAATTGGGGCCTTAAAATGCAGAAGCATTCTATACCATAATGTATTGTACATGCTTTGCTGCTATTTAAGAGATGTGTTGGTTTGCGGTGTGGTTTGCTGATAGAGGGTAATGAATGAATGAATGATTGCTTAAAGGCACATCGGCACACAAAGGCCATTTAGTGCCACAAAATTTGTGCAAAACAATGGTCCTTTGTTATTGTTGAAAACAGGAAGCGGTAAGAAAACATTTACCAACGTTATATGAAGGTGAGGATTTTAGCCTATGATTTTGAAACAAAGATTATAAGCATGTTTTATGTGTAAAAGCAATCCACGAGGATTCATACATTCTATTAGATGCTGTATGTGTATGTTTATGATGGAGGCGATATTAGTACCAAGATACAGAGGAGTGTTTGAAGATCAATATGTTGTATATTGTTATACTGTAGAATGGCTAATTTTTCCGTGAGTTTTAATTTCCCGGTTTTTCCCGAATGCTTTCTAACGGGATTAAACCACACAGGAAAAAACAATACAGTACATGCCCGGACTTAATAAACACGAAGAAATCATGACCTCAGTTTAATAGACTATGCTCTTTTGGACATTAGAATTAAAAATCTACATAAAACGGGAAAATTAGAAACGGTAAAAAACCAATGTCCTCTGTTCGGAAATATAAGAGACGGAAACACCCAAAAACGAAAAATTAGGGAAAATTGTTACACGGAAAGATTAACCATTCTACAGTATATCGAATACCAGATAAGATTACCAATTTCGATTTTTATTATCTTTGAGTGTTTTCTATGAATGTACTTCGTCGACTATACTCCCTCATGGCTGGATAGACTGCTAACTGAGTGTTCAAATGTAATGATTGGTTTAATCTGGATTTGATAATGAACGAGTTCTTAGCAAATATGTCAAAGCAATAAAGTATAATCACGCAATAAGGGGTTAACTACAAATATGCTAGACGTGTATTTGAAAGATGTTATCCAGGTTGTTGGAAGTGTTAGATTAAGTAATCGATATATGTGAACGTTGTTAATTTGTGAATATAGGATCATTTTGAGATCTTTACATAGGTTAAAGCCTATACCACTTTTCCTTATATTCTAAGAACAACTGTGACTAGGCAATGACTGAGCAAAGTAGAAAGATGAAATATCAACAAACCTCGTTTCAAGAAAAATTGGGGGATCCAAGGCAAATATATATATATATATATATATATATATATATATATATATATATATATATATATATATATATATATATATATATATATATATATATGTATTCAACAAATACTTTAAAATCAGATGAATAAGGATTACTTCTTGATATCGACCCAGGGGATCTTAGCCAGAGTTATACAAAAACGGGGTCCCTTAGAAAAGTATCCTTGCTCAGTACATCAGATTGCTTTTTAATGATGTGTGTGCTGAGATAAGTTGTTCACCAAAACAATTATACATACATATTTGTTGTTTTTTCATGACAATGTTGGAAATAGTTATTATTGAAACTTTCCATCTCGCTAGGTGCGATGTGTTGTTCTAGTGCACACGTTTTCATCATATCGGATGAGATAATACAATCATTAGCTTTGCAGAGAATTGCATAAAACTATGCCATTAAGGAAAACATATCTAGTACAAAGCGCATCATTGTGATGCCTTACATGTGTAAACAGTCCCATTATTTATTCGGCGCTGTATCCAAAATGAATAAAACACTGTTGGAACAAAACCATAGGTACGTAATGCTTGTGCCATTATTGACTGCCTTCCTTCATTCATAGGCCACGTAATGAAACAGAACTTTCTTTGGATTAGAAGCAGCATTGTCTGCTCCTATTAAATGAAATACACATATTTACGTTACTGCGAATACGTTGTACGCCATGTGAGAAAGTTGCCAGTGACTTGGGGTTAGGCGGTGGTTTTCGCCGGGTACTCCGGTTTCCTCCACAACATACAACTGGCTAGTCACGAATTAGCCACATTTGGCATAAATGTGACGAAAAGCAAAATTCCAAATCCAAATACGTTGTACGCATCTCATCAAGACACTGTTGGGGGTATATATATATATATATATATATATATATATATATATATATATATATATATATATATATATATATATATATATATATATATATATATTGTTCCAGAGATATGTACGTAAAGAAGTAATGTATTCTTCTCGTAGTATAACAAGCCTTATACTTTTTTTCTCTTTTTTGAATGTTAGTTCACATGCTATATAACCTTTTCGTTCTGTATTCACAGTTTTCGTTTATTTATCAAAATGTATATGTGTGATTTTGTACATGTAGTACAGTCAATAAACATACAATTCAATACAATACAATATAACCTGTTTTCTTCATTAATGTACTATGTGGCATTTACAGAACTGAACTAAATCCTAAATCCTACAATGTTTCTATAAGAACAGTCTTGGTATCCTATTCAATACAAGCCAAATATGCAGACTCACTCAAAATATTTCCAAATTATTGTTAACTATTTACCATTTCGATCGTAACTTTTCTAACTCTATAACTATTTTTGCTTTAAATTCCTCAACACACATTTCACAATTCCCATTTCACATCTTCAAATTTTATTTTATTTACCTTTTTTTCTTTGTTATATAAAATCTTCTTTATATTCGGGATAACCACTTTCACTGTTTTCCCGAAATGTGAGTTTCCTAGTATCTTATCTTAGCTTGATTTGTCTGTCTACTGTATCTTCCATACAGTTTTCTACTTTAATGTTGGCCCGGCCCTTATTCTACTATGAGAAAGGCAATATGGGTGTTGGGCATTTCTAATCGCTGGTATAAATTTCCCATAAGTTTTTTTAATAGGTTTTATTCCATCCTCCGACATGTCAACAACAAATTCCCATAAGTTGGCTACATTGAAATTGTGCAATTCCATTCCTAACTGCCATTTTTGAAAAAAACCCAATGACCATCCTAATATGTTTGAAGCCATGCAAGAGTCAACATCCACATGGGTTCATTTACTAATATCTTAGCAGGGTTTTTAGTAGATTAACCTCTCACAGTCTGAATATGTAATGAGTGAGCAACCTCTCAGTGAACACTCTTATACTATCACCTTCACAGAACTAAAGAAATGTTTTGTTAATAGCCCAGACTCTGTTAATGAATAGCAATTCATTCAGTTTCGCTGCTGTGCGGCCACTGAAGACTCTCATCACTCATGCATGAATAGCTCAAGTAGATGGAGATGCAGATGGTTATATTGCTGAAAAGTTGACAAATAAAACAATTTATCTCAAAAACAGGATGTATCACTAGCTACAGGCCTATGATAAATATGACAATGACTTGTGTGCCCTGTCTTATCCTTATAATATTTTATCATGAAAGGTTCTACTTGAAAGTATTGGACAGGATGAATAGGAGACCGCGGTACTTGTGGATGGAATGGTTGTAAATTCATTAGGGAGGTACTATACTGTAAATTCGGCGTTAGTTTAATATCTGCGTTTAACATCGGACGCAAAATTAAAATTCGCAATGATTTAGTGCTGCCACTTAAAGTGTACAGCTGGCACTCTATGTTGCGGCCAATTCGCAAAGTTAAAAAGCGCAAAAATTGATTTTCTGTAAATTCGCAAAATTTACCCTACACAAGCTTTTCTGAATCTACAGTATCTAATGTTCTTTCAGGAAAATAATGCTTTCCTTTTCTCTGGATATCTTTCAATTTTTTTAACAGGTTTCAATGTTGAGTCTCAATTTTGAAAGTAAATCTGACAAGAAAAGATGGGCATTAGTTCATTGATAACATGGATTATTAAATGACCACATTAGGTATTGACCATGACAAAACTCAATACACAAAGTAATTCTCGTTACTTATGTTTATGTGTGCTACCTTTGTAATGTTTCACAGGTTATTGTGAAGAATGGCGTTTGGTTTCCAAAATGGTTGAAATGACCGCATTTGTTCCAAAACAGACAATGATACACCTCATGGCAAAGACTTTGTTTCAATAGCTCGCTCGTTCGGGAAATTTTATTTCTTATATTGAGGCTCGCCAGCACTATAGCTGATTTCTCAAATTACTATATGGTGCCTTTTAGCGCTCCTTCTCATGGCAACAAGTGTACTACATCGTTTATCATTATCACTGAAAAGGTGTTTCACCGTACATTCACGCCTACATTTTTATCAACATGGTTCATCAAGTAAGGGAGATAGAGAAATGTTCACACAAAGCAACAAACCTTTCAAACGTATTGGGCAAGATGTACGAATCACAAATGATTCACACCACGAAAAATATCCTAAGATATAATATCTCACAACGACAATGCATCTCGACCAAAGCATTCCTGTATTGTATGTGTCCATATTCCCCTCCTGTCTTGAGAAGATGCTAATGGCAATGGCCGATAGGTCTTTGTTCACCTCCAGGGCTTGGTGCGAGCAATGAATGGAGGGATACGTGACTAGTGTTCGGCGACCAGGATCTAATGCAATGCTCTTGTTACCTATTGTAGCAGTCCTTCTGATTATCGAGGAGCTGTAGCTAATGGATTTTTGTGAATTATGAATGGAAGAAGATTTTCTACTTTAAGAAATGTGGAATTTGCTTATGAGCACTCAAGGCATTCTTCGGATCATCCAATGGGAAATGAGAGAGGAAACTCTTGTTCTAGAGAACCATCTCACCAACCCGCAAATTATGCCAACGATTTCACGAGTCGAAAACGGGATTCGAACCCTGATGCATTTTGGGCAGTAGGGCTTAGAGAGTATATTGCGGCTCATGCGCACTGCAAACGTATTTGAATTTGAAATTTCGGTTATCATCACTTGTTCTGCCAAATTGTAGCTAAGGCGCGACTAGTTTTTAGTGTGTAAATGGATAAGGAAACCGCAAATTTGCAAAACATGGCAACACTGGGAACTCGCACAGTGGTTAAAGACAGTAAGCAGCCAATGGCAGCGCCTTAGACAACTCGGCTGTCAGACCCGCATAACAATAGACCCCTCAACCAAACCAAATACCTAGAAAGCTACTGTACCGGCCAGCTCTTACGTCCTTTGACGTTTTCGCCCGTATATCTGATGGGAAAGAGCGTTTTGTATGTATGTATGTATGTATGTATGTATGTTTATATGTATGTATGTATGTATGTATGAATGTATGTTTTTCTGTATATATGTATATATGTATTTATGTATGTATGTATGCACTCATGTATGTATGTATGTATGTAAGTATGTATGTATGTATGCATGTATGTATGTATGCATGTATGTGTGTATGTATGTACATATGTATGGCAAATCTACTAATTCATTACGACTTCTAGACAAGGAGTTCTTTTGAATTAAAAATCGGCGAAGAATACTACTAATTGACTCATCAAACACTAATCCCAATAACAAAGTGACATTGGAGTAATGCTTAAAGTTACAATTTCTACCTCATACAGGCCATATGCTATTAGTAAGAAACCCAGGAGAACTAGTACCAATGCACTGTCAACTTTCTCGCATGCTGCATGGCTCCTTAATACTATCATCGTATTCAGTATGAAACAAATTATCTTGCTTTTACACCACATATCGCGTAGATCTCTTGGGTTCTGAGTAAAACCTGCATAATATAGATACTATTAGTTACGCTGTGTTGGAAATAGAGGTTCCATAACGAGTGGATGGAAAGAGGAGGAATCTTGCACGAGTGAGTTATTTTGTGCCTTGGGACGAGGCTTGCCGAGTCCCAAGACACAAAATAACTCACGAGTGCAAGATTCCTCCTCTTTCCATCCACGAGTGATAGAACCTCTTTCTCCCACGATCAAAAAGCAATTTAAATGCTGATTTTACCTTCTGAAGCGAGTAGACTGGCCGGGAACCTGACAGTGGGTTGATCACTCTAAGTGAAATTGATACGCGCATAGATGCGGACCGGATTACTACTAACGACGTGTTATGGGGCCAGAAAATAATCACACTAGACAATTAAAATAATATTGTATTTGCGTTTATTTCATCATAACATGATAAAGATTGAACAAATGTACATGTGAAAATGTACATATTATATCAACTGTGAGAAAATAGTTAAAGATTAACACTAGTTTACACTTCCGCTTGTCAGGCTTGATAGCGATCGTTCAGTCAAGCTCAAAATTCATAGTTCGCAGCGTAAGCAGTCTGGAAAAATGTCAACAAGGTAAATGGCTTTTTTATTACCAATAAAATCCTAGATATCGTCAAGCCAACCACACACTGGTGGTCTAGGGTTACAAGACCAATTAAAGGGTCAACAGGGCCATTAAAAGTTATGACCAGCTGGAGTACATCTAAGTTAATTTGCAGCATTTCCAGCAGGCATGTTTGAAGAAACACTGGTCTCGCTGGACATGAAATTTATATTCACCGGTGCAGTGAACGTGTTGCCATATAATAAACCACCAAGCCTGCTGCCAATATTTTGATGGAAAGGAATACTGGTTACATTTTGTTGGTGAATAGATGCTACAGGCTGAAGTGGTGGCAGGGCATGGGGGGTAGGCAAGGCATGGTGAGCAGGATTATACTGGCTGATCTGGTACTCCTGCTTGCTTGAAAGTATGGCTGAGATTTGTTGATGTTGTGTTTCAGATACAGTGCTATAGTTGTTCACACTCTGCACATTTTTGTGCCCTGTTATTTGCATGATATGGGTAGGAGGCACGTTGCTATTTGTCAGTTTCTGTACAAGGTGTTTCCTGGCACTGTGATTTGTGAGGCGTTTCCCAGTAGAACTAGGAATGTGAACAGCCATGTTTTTCATCAGGGATGCTATTTTATTGATTCCAACAGCCTGGCATTTAAACCACTTATCATTCAATCCGGGATTCTTCTCTTTTGTCACAGGAGATACATAAAATGGGTCATCAGGAGCATTGTAAGCATCTGGTCTCTTTGCTTGATATAGTTTGTAAATCTCAACAGGACATTTGTCGGGATTTTCAGGGGTAGCCCACATTTTAGGTTTCACTTTTCTAATGTCTCTTGGGTTTTCTCCAGTTCTGGTTTTGGATTGCCTCTCATTGTATTCAAGCCATTGGGCGCCAGTTTCAGCATCAGTATGTAGGGACACATCACCCCAGGCTTGATGTTCAGTTACTGATCTAAGACCAAAATGTACTGTGTTATTTAACCAGAGAGTGCTCAGTACTGAGGCAGGGTTATGCTTACCAAGCTGCCTAACTCCATACAGTTGATCAATTTCATCATCAGTTAGGCTGTCGACCCTTTTGGGTAGGTTCCCTTTGCCCATTTTTTTTAAGCTGGACTTGTTTACTTTGCAGGGCCTTACACGCAGTAGCAAATTCAGGGCTGTTATTTATAGAATACTGATAGTTCTTATTCCTGAGGTGCCTATCAAAGCTATTCATCATTCCTCTCAAATGAGACGGTTCATATTCTTTCCCAGATTTCTGTCTTACACTGACAATATACTTTGCCAGAGGTTTGTTCAGTTCTGTTGCTGGGATTGACTCAATATCACGGAGCTCATCTTGAGTTGAGAGATAGCTCTTAAGTATTTTAATGTGGTTTGCTGTTTTCTTTTTGGTTGCTTCATTTTCCTGCTTGCTCATGAATTCACTCAGGGTATCATCATCAATTTCCATAAATATATTTCCAGGTTGATTATTAGTTCCCACTGCCTCACCTGCAGGGATGAGTCCATCTCCTATGTTTACAGTTTCTGCCTCAGCTGCAGGAACAGGTCCCTCTCCTATGTCTACAGTTTCTGCCTCAGCTGCAGGAACAGGTCCCTCTCCTATGTTTACAGTTTCTGCCTCAGCTGCAGGAATAGGTCCCTCTCTTATGTCTACAGTTTCTGCCTCGGCTGCAGGAATAGGTCCCTCTCTTATGTCTACAGTTTCTGCCTCAGCTGCAGGAATAGGTCCCTCTCCTATGTTTTCAGATTCTGCCATACTTTGTGAAGTTAGTAAGGTGTGGTAGAGATCCTGCTTTTCAAGCTGATATGTGAATGCAATTTTTCTAGATTTGTCTTGCAGCTCAACTGTACAGATGCTATATCCAAGGTTCCTGTCAATCTCCAAAACTTTACAAAATTTCCCTTTAAATAAACTGATATCTCCAATTTCTATTGACTGATTCATGCTCCTGAGCAGAAGATCATTGATAAGAAAGTAGTTCCGGCTCTGCATGTAAACAAAGATTTTGATTGGTCAAAAAATCAACCTTTGGTCCGGCAGCAGTGACCTCTTGATTGCAATTGAGGGATCTGATTGGACAATTACATTAGTTTGACCTTTTGACCCCGTTGAGGATAGCCCATTGGGGACCACAAATCCTTAACTGTAAAATACACCTCAGAGTGGGAGAAAGTGCAATCCGGCCTGATATCCAACCGAAGGATGACTTAGGGTGGATAGCAGGTCGGATTGCACTGTCCAACAGGGCGTAACGAATTTATCACCTGCTCTTTCATGCTAAGAAAGAATAACAAATACATCTCAAAAGTGGTAATATTGAATTCAGGCGTTCGATATTGAATCTACAAAGAGTGTACGGCTGCAGGTCTAACACCTATTGACCAATCAGCATAGAGAATCAAAGCAGAGCTGGTGATAATGAAAACTATTCAACATGTGCAATTCCATATGCAATACAACCATTACACCAATTGGTTAGTATCCGCATTAAATTGGTTTTAGATATTATTTTCTGTGATGGAATTGGAGACAACTGAGACAAGGGTTATGCTCCCTGCAGGTGCAATTGTGCCACCATCTGTCTCCCTTTCCAGAACACTTCTGTCGAAGGTGTCATTCCCAGCATCATCTTGAAAACAGAGACTGCAAAACAACTTCATAAACTGCTTTCTAAATATCCGATTGAATCCCAAGTAGATTAAGATATTAATTGAGGAATTGATAACCTCTGCAGTGGATGATATCCCACGTGATAACATGTAGAGATGTTGCTCCCTACCCTTGTTACGGAACTGTGGAAGTACAGCCTTCAAGATTTGTACTAACATATTAGGTAATACGCAAATAATGAACACCAAAGACATAATGAGTAGCATTTTGGTTATTTGTATTGAAGAGCCCCTTGACTGGTTCGAATGCTGTTTTCTGAAATTTTGACTTTTCTTTAGTTGAACCAAAATGAGGATGTTGAATAAAATCACCATTGCAACTGGAACAAATCGAGTAAGAATGTCAAGAGCAACTGAATAATAATCTAAATAAGATGAGAAATAAAGTTCAGTTGGGATGTTGACTGGTACCGTTATATTAGATCCTGGCAAGGTCCTTTCTTCAATAGAATATTTGAAGAAATGATAGCAGTTACATAGGCTAATGGTAAATACTACAAAGAGGGAAAAGCAAAGGGGATTTTTTGACAGAGCAATATCCTTCACGATTAATGGAAAACGTATGGCTATGAATCGCTCTATGGCAATTATTGCTGTGAAGCAAATTGAGCATCTATGTGCAGTGAAGCCAAGGAATTTCTTCAGTGGCAGGTAAAGATAGGTGCTAATAGTTTGTCCTTCTACAGGGTGCCATTCTGTTGCAAGTTCAACAGAGGCCTCGATGAAGCTACATAAGCAGAACACAAGATCTACTCCAGACAGGGCCATCCAATAGGGAGACACACTGCAAGGGTAGTTGACAAGTACTTTTATATTGAAAATATTTCCCATTATGCCAAACGATGTAAAGAACACAACCACCCAAGACCTGATTTTATCTGCAATTTCCAATGCTGATCTACTCAAAATGCCTTCCTCAGGAAAGCTTGCATTAGAATAGTTTTGTGTGCTCAATGCAACGGTCAGAGTCTGATTCCACGTTGCCTGGACCTCAGTCACCAGTGAATCATCTATCGCCATTCCATCTTGTGGGACATGGTTTTTCTCCTCACGTGTTTTTTCATTTACAGGCCGCGCTGCATTTTCAATTGTGGTTCTATATTCAGGTGTACTAGACGTTGAACGTTCAGATGGTTTTACAACAGAACCCTGCTTTCCAATAAGATCCCTCGCTCTCCTTGTTCTTGAATTACTAAACTTGGATGTTGCAGAAGAAGATGATTCTGTATTTAGATGAGCTTGGTTGCTGAAGGTGTCTTCTCTGGGAAATATATGCCGATAGCTTGATGTGGATACCGGTTCTGGCATTGCTTTATGCGATACCTCGGTGTCTGAACGCGAATCTTCCAAAGGGCCAGTTTGGTGCAATTTGCATATTTTAAGGTTTGTGATCATTGGATGAAACATTACTGTTGGAGATGGTTTTTGGTCCAAATGTTGGTCTCCAGCAAAATCCCTTTCACTGCCTTCTCCCATGTTGCTGACAGGGGGCACTGTGTAGGGCAGTGATTCAGGATATGGCTTGGTGCCTGAACCATAGCCTTTGCTGTAGTTTGCATTAGTCAAATGGTCCACACTGCTGGAAATGGATGATGCGAAAGCTGCTGGTTCAGGCAATGGCTTAGTATTCAACTCCCTGGCATCATGAACATGATCAGGTGCCTTAAGGGCCTGTGTTGCTGTCGGGGTGGCGTCATACTTATTAGCAAAACTCACTGAGAAATCTTTATCTTGACCATCAATTTCTTCTCGTGAACCATCAATTAGAACCAACTTCCTTAAAGCAGGCTCTGTAAGAGATAACATACCAGGAAACGTCTTGGTCGTAACCATGTGCTTTTCTTTAGTAAATTCACTAAATATCATTTTGGTCTTTTTTTTCCTGGGTGCTATGCCATTCGTAGTAGCCAAACTCACTGAGTAATCTTTATTTTGATCATCTAATTCCTTTCTTGTAACACCAGCTGTGAGCAGTTTTCTCCAAAAACTCCAGCTCTCATCGAGAGCCAGAACACCCACTGTTGGTGTCTCTACTGAAGGTTCAAATGCATTCATGACACGCTGTTGTAGATAGCTGAGTCTGTTGATTAGATGATGAGATTCTTGCACAGGACCAACGGGAGTATCTGCTCGAATGAGTCCACATGTTATGATTAGAGCAAACCACAATACACGTTCTTCCATTATCTTTCTAATTCGATGCAATGTGCGTTGTTCTGAAAAATGTAATGAACAAATGAATAGGTTATTATTATCACTAGTAGAAGTAGTAGTATTACTATTACTATTATAATTATTATTATTATTATTATTATTATTATTATTATTATTATTATTGTTATTTTATTTTTTTATAAGAAGTAGTAGTAGTAGTAGTAGTAGTAGTAGTAGTAGTAGTAGTAGTATCATCATCATTATCATTATCATTACTATTATGGTTATTATTAAAAAACAAATATTTATAGTTTTCATTTTTTGTCCTGCTTATCATCTCCTAACATGGTATATGCAACTCTGTATTAACAACAAATGTACGTTTTCCCACTTCCTGCTGATCCCTAGGGAAGCATGGTGCAAAATGATAGAGCATATCTATTTCCAAGACAGCTCATATCCTGATCTCTTTCATGTAGAGTCTACCCCTCAGGAGGGACTTCCCCAGAATGCTTTCTGGAACCCGATTACTAGAAAACGCCCGATTATGACAAATGTTGGTTTACAGCATTAATACCAGATGTGACATATAGACACCCCCAGTATATATAGGTTTAAACGAATCTGCAAGTAGTAGATTCCGATTTTATGTTATGTTTAGTTTGCAAAGATATTTTGTCTTTTTGGTTGAATTTAGTTTTTGTTATATGTTACTATTATGACGTATTTGTTATTTCATGTTATCGTACATGGTCAATAAACATTACAATTACAATTTCCTATCACCAAAGACAGTAACCGTAGGAGAATTGAGAGTATTTCAAAACATTTCTGTGGGACAACAATCCCCATGAAAAGATAGGACTAACTATTCTAAAACTGGGACAATTATCTGGTGGATAACTATACCCAAACCATACAAACGTTTAATGATGCCCTTAAACATCTTGGCGATATTGATGCACACATGGGTAAAGGTCGTTTTTATCGAAATACAGTATCAGACATAATAATTAGCTATGGTGATCATTTTTAATTGGGAAATTGTAAGCCAATTACAGGGAGGAATTTGTGAACGACACTATCATCTTATTGCAGCCTCAAATATCTATGGCAAATACAAACTAGTTCATGTTATGAAATAGCTGATAAAATGTGGTACAATGACAATATCATGTTTAATTTGAAAAAATGTGTCACAATGACAATATCATGTTTAATCAAAGACAATAGACTTTCTTCAACGGCGGTAGAAATTTAAAGGACTTTATGGATAGGAAGTGAACATTATTACGAAGAATGATTTTGCTACATCGTGTGATGTCTCATGTGACGCTATACTTAAATACATTGAATAAAAACTATGTGTATTTTCAACAAACCCCTAAAGTACCAAATTCAACTTTTTCCGATTGATTGCTGTTACTACAGTGTCGACATTTAATTCCTGCACTAAATGTATGGGCAGCCTGGGCATAATACACGACTGCACGCCCAATAGCCATCCAATTACCTATGAATGGATGCATGGATGACTTTACGACTGAACGTAGCTTTGAGTCGCATGCTACGTTGGTCATTGATGTTTTGTCTTATGTTCTTTACATGTTGTCCATGGATGTTTGTACAACCAGGCACTGGCAGACGTCCGGTCGACTGGTGCAGGAATTAAATGTCTGTACTGTACTAATGACAGAATATATTTCAAATGTTGGACTGATTTGTCTTGGCTATAACACATTTGAAATAATTACAGGCTCCTAACATTTGTCAGATTAATACATTATTCATAACCGATTAATGACAACATGGCCCTGCGAATGAAATTGAAAGTTAAACAGCCAAACTGCCTAACCTGCAGAGAGAGGGAAAACCTACACATGCTTTTTAGGAATGTACTTTTGGAATGGGCTTACTGAATGCATTTATTTCAGTAAACAACTAAACGGAAATTTAGAAATTAGTATACTTTAATGAATGGCTTATTCATTTATGTATATATATATATATATATATATATATATATATATATATATATATATATATATATATATATATATATATATATATATATATATATATATATATATATATATATATATACATATATATACATATATATACATATATATATATATATATATATATATATATATATATATATATATATATATATATATATACGTATATATATATATACATATATATATATATATATATATATATATATATATATATATATATATATATATACAGTGGAACCTGTCTATATTGAACACTCATGGGAAATGAAAAAGTGTTCAATGTACGCAGGTGTTCAATGTATCCAGGTTCTGAGTAATTTGAGGTCGGGTGCAATAGAAACAAAGTCAAAGGTAAATAGATAAACATGATAATATCATTGCAAAATCTCCTACAATGCATGTCTTTACCTCCCTTTCATCATCAAACTTCACATATTCAGCATTTGAAAAATATCACTCAAAAAAACATTTGATTTTGTATGTCTCATTTGACCACATTTTCAGTGAAAAGTTTCAAATCAGTGCAGAATGTTCAATGTAGACAGGTTAAATGTGGCCCACGGGAACAAATTTGGTGTTCAATGTTCAAGATAGACAGGTGTTCAATGTATCCAGGTAGCCTCCCATTGATTTTCAATGGGTGTGCGCCGGGAAATGAAAATTTGTTCAATGTACGCAGGTGTTCAATGTACACAGGTGTTCAATTTGACAGGTTTCACTGTATATATATATATATATATATATATATATATATATATATATATATATATATATATATATTTATATATATATATATATATATTGTTAACGACGTGTATTTTAGAAAACGTATTAGACTTACCTTATTAGCCAAAAGATGTAGAAATTGCCACGCGTTAACGAATGTCCTACGACGATCCGCACTGAAGTAAAATGATGTATTCCTGCATTCACAGCTTATTATACTCATAGGAGGATGGCACAAAGACGTCACCACGTCTCATGTTTCACAAATGGTGGGGAGAGATCCTATTCTACATTTGATGAGGTTTTCCATTTCATTTTAATGATCATTATATTGCTTTTTATTATAATGTTTGAGGACGACATCCATTTCATAAGGCCCATATTTTTTTCTTTATTCTCCAATTAGTTTCTTAATGACGGAACAACATGTTGACCATGTTATTTTCTTCAATAATATTGGCATTTGGGTCGTGTAGTACCTTCCATATAATCTTTTCGAAGTTTTATCAATTCAAAAATGTGTGTTGCTTATCTTTAATAGTTAGATGATTCCATAACTAAATTAGTGTAACAAAATGGGAAAAGCGTTGGCATTCTCTTTTTATTTGAATCGTGAGAGTTGTCATTGGCTTGATTATCACAACGAGTGTAAATTGGAATATTTGATTTTCTATTGTTGTCACTTTTTCTATCATAATGAGGCCAAATTGTAACATTCCGTACTTCTATTCCGTGAGTGGTCTTAGCCAGCAGGGTGCCTGTGTGTCTTTTAGGACGTACAACCCCTTAAAAAGGACCCCTCAGGACACCCAAAATATTTTGTGAGGAATTTCTTAAAATGTTTATCTCAAGCATATATTTGATTTTTTGTATCTCCATATTATTCCCATGGCATTGAATAAGGATATCGTGCCTTACTTTGATATATTTATACATGTCTATGGTTGAAATCTAAATGTATTGTGGTCCCGTTTAAAATATTTGACGCCCAACAATTTTACAATTTCGGCAACCAGTTTCTAGATGCTGGCTAAGACCCGGAATTTCCGTCTATTGCAATCAGACTTTCTTTTACTCTATCTCTTTCCTCTTCCTCCCCCTCCTTTCTTCTCTTCCCACTCTCTGCTGATCCTTGCACTTTTTTCCCACTCTCCCTTCCTCCTCTCCATTTCTTTCCTCCACTCTCCTAAGTTCTGTTCTAAACCCTCCCTCCCTCCCTATTTGCCATTTCAATTACATTCCTCTTCCACTCTCGAGTTTCCGTCTCCTACCTGCCCCCTTCTAACATGCCCTATAAGTAAAATCCATCTTCTTCACGTTTTCCTTTCCAGTCCCAAACGATCCCTATTAACCCATTTAATTCAGACTTCCTCTAGAAAGTATCGTCTGCTACTCTCATACTTTTGAAAATAACTTGGGAAAAAAAGCTAAAGTTCACAAAATATTTGAAGGAGAGTTGTTGCATGGCATCTGATCAACATTTCCAATTCAAATATTTTCCAGAAAATACTTTTGTAAGCAAAATATTTTCAGAATTGTCAGGCCTGTTTTGGCCGCTCTGAGTGTAGATAGGTTAATCTATTGTTTGCACCTATCTCACTCCGCCAAAAACTCTTACCCCCTCCCTTACCACCATCCCTGCTACTTATCATACTCATTTTTCCTGAATATCTTTTTAAAATAAAACTTTTTTATGTCCTTGCCTAATCCTCATTTTCCCCGCTAAACAATTGCCCACGCATTTTCCTATCACACAAAATTCCTTTGTAATCTATTCTATACCCTTTCCCGCTTCTGAAAACTAACGCCACACATAACACATAATACTCACAGAACACAATCCAACAAACACACAGAGCAACCCCGTTAGCATTCATCCAGATTTCGTCTCCAGTAACGTGTGCTAGTCCGTCTATAGCATGATGTACCGGCTCTCTCCACTGAGTACCATGCGCCATGTGACATTTTCCTTAATAGCAGTAACTATCATTGCTTGAACGAATTGATTTGGGTAAAGGTATTCGGTTTATAGTCTTGTATCCACCGAAGTGCTCACACGACCTTCCTCCACTAGCAGGCATGTACACACTGAAACTATTTCAATCCCCCGGGGGATATTCCAGAGCAATTGGCATCATATAGCGAACAAGCTCTAAGCACTGCCTTATTTATGTTAGGTACCCATTTTGCAGCTGGGTAGACTGAAGCAATATGGAATCAACTGCCTTGCCCAAGGACAGACCAAAGTGCCCTGGCCGGCAATTGAACCAGCGACCTACTGATTACTAGTCTGACACCTACCCAACTGATCTACTTTGTCCCCATGGGGTATTGGATATTGCTAATACATGGACTAGATAAAAAGCATTGTTTGATTTTAAACAACATTTATATAGTCACTGGAACCTGAAGTTTCAAATAATTATTCTTTGAATAGCCTGAACACATGGGGATAGCAGTTTACTGTATTTTATTTATTTACGTATTCACTTTTATGTATATGTTGTTATTTCATTTGTTTATCAGTTCAATTACCAGTTCTCATATCCCATATTTATTATAGTATATAATTTGTATTTGCTATGATTTTGTACATGATCGCACAGTCAATACACATACAATATAATACAATTTCACTTAGACACGTTTATTCTGTCTCTATATATACGGCCTCAGACATCCCCATACAGTAAACCCATCAATCAGACGGACAACATGGAGCATTATAGATCATCAATATAAAAATGGCAGTCTTTTGATTTAGAACGAAATTCATCGGGAAGAAGTACAGCGGTCGGGTAAAATGTAAGGTACCCTTTTATATGCTATTTATAAATGTATCATATAATCTTAACAAAAGTGGCTATGTATGTATTGACTGTCATCACTAGTATACAAAAGATACGAGATAATGTCCCTAAGAAAGAAGTCATAACACATATATGGTTGTGGCTGGAAATTTTAAGAATGAGGGTAAGCCATCGTTTACACTGACAACAGCGCCCCCTGTATTTCAGCAATGTTTGTTTCCCACTAAAATCAATTATTCTTTTAAATGATTTTATTGCTCCATAGAACCTGTACAATTAAGTGTGTGGCAACTTAAGCACACAAAGAACAAGTACATGGTAAGTTATCATAATCAGGTCGATTATCCAGGTATATTTTTGGATGTTATAAATTCACATTGTTCAGTATCTTTATTGTTGAATTGTCCCAGCTTTATGTTTGTCATCGGTGAGCAATGTTATATTTGATATTGAAAGTAACGTGTTCTTGTATTTAATATGCATTTGAAGGCAAAATTGTAGACACATGGCCATCCCTCGCTTTCTGGAATCGATAGCTCGTCATGACATTTTGTTGGTCACGATTGTTTTTGGTTTCTGTATTAAATATTTTCTTCTTACGTTTGCACTACCGATTTGTCTTTAATAGTAACCATTCTTACATTAAGGGGGAATTTTTGGTATTTCCCATTTCATTTGACCAAGTTAAGGGGCCGCGTCCAAGAAGACTTGCTGAATTTCCCCATATTTGGGTAAATTGTACTGACATTTCAAAGTTTTAGAGAAAAATCGTATCATTGCATGAATGTTAAGATCATGTATGTATGTATGTATGTATGTATGTATGTATGTATGTATGCATGTATGTATGTATGTATGCCCTGTATGTATGTATGTATGTATGTATGTATGTATGCATGTATGTGTGTGTACACTTCTTTGATAGACTGTCGCCTCTCTGTTTGCCTTGAGAGTAAGACGCTGAAAACGATCTTCATCAATGTAACCTGGGGAAAACTACATGTCTGGTAATTTGAGTATATTCACCTTCTTCACCCACTAATGGCTGAACCCTTGAATGTAAGAACATTGCGCACATGCTTTTGAACCAGAGTGCTACTTTCTCATGAAAACTTGCCTCTGGCTTTTCCTCAGTTGTCATACTAATTATGCCACTACCTTGATCCTTATCTTAAAGCGGCGGAAAAAGCTTTCAGAAATGGAGTCAGTGTCGTCGAATGTGGTCTTCCATTTTTGTTCGGCTGATGCCGGTGTATCCGTAGGTAGGATGTCCCTAATTATCGCCCATGCCTGAAGCTCTTTAGACGCAGAGGTAAAAGGACGCGACTTCCGCTGGTAAGTGCACGGTCTCGTCGCGGCGCAACCTTTTGATCCGTGGAAGCGCGAAGATCTGACAGTGACAGGATTCCCATTACAAAAGAAAGGCTCCCGGATTGGAAATGAGAATCCCCTACTAAGTCACCTACTTAAAATTGCAACTTGTGGGCAAATGCACCCATAGGATAGGTGTCATCGTCGAACCGTAGGGGCTAGTAAAACTTTGTCGTGAAGAATGCATAATGTGTTCACCTGAGAGTATGAAGACAGGGAGTGGGCATGCATCATCAAATTTCGCTGCCTCCCACTATGAGTCATAGATAACCTGTGTACCCCAGGCTGGCTGCCTGCTGACCCCATCTCCTTGGCAACCTATCTGACCTAGATAGGATGACAGGATGTTGACTTGGTTTCACGGGCCCTGGATCAGACTGAAATTGCCGCGAAACCAGTTGCGCATGCCTGGATTCCAGGCAACATCCGGCCAGCCTCTTTCTGAAAAAAAATCACGTGACCAATACTTCCCCAGGCTACACCGCGTAACCCGATGCGCAAATGCCCTAGGTGCTAGCATGCAGTGCCTATGGGGTTGCGGATCAAGGTTATGTATTTCGCTGGTGTTCACCAAAGATACACACTGACCACCCTTTTCGCTGAAAGGGGGGCCTCCGTGGCCTAGTGGTCACGATGCCTGACTCCCAAGAGTAACAATGCCCTCCCTCCCTCCTCTCGACCGAGCGACTCTTTAATCATATGTCTGAAACAAGAGCAATGCCCTAAAGCTCTTGTGTTGTTACTTTTTAAGATCACCAGAAACCCAGAGTCTGTGTACAAAACACACACACACAAACACACACACACTTTTCATTCTTTTCACTCTTTTCATCACTAATCATAGTAAATGTGGCAACTTATTTCTGTGTTATATTAATTCAACAACAATGCCAACAGGTAGTAGTAAAACAGCCACCTTTATTTTTCTTTTGGTTAAGTTACTTGCCTAGGAGGTACTTTCCTTTTGTACTTATTAACATATTATTTGTATTAAGTTCTGTTATTTGTTTTGTATCATTTTTGTGTCTGCAAGACACAGTCACTCAAGATACACACATACACACACACATCTCTTCGAACTGTCACAGCTATTAACTTTTAATCATGTCCATGTACATCCCCATGGCTACGCAACGAGATATACGTATTGCATCATACATTAAGAACTTGTCACAATCCATCGGAAGTATATATGAAAAGAAAGCTATTGCACATTTGTGCCACATCCTCGCCAAATTCATAAGGCCATATGACGTTTCCTTGTAAAATACTTCCAAATGACCTAGCTGTCTGGTTTGACCATGCGGATTCCTTCGAGCTAGAACATGTTCACCATTACTTTGACCTTTATTTTCATCTCAACCTTATTGGACAATTTTCAGTTAAAACGGTTCACTTCAGTGACAATATACAGCATACATTCCTATAATTGCATTTAATCACATTTCCCAATTAGAAAGACGTATTCTGTAATTTTATGACAATTAAGCTGTATACGCGTAGAAGCCTGGCATTCTAAGAGCTACCTGCTTCAGATTATCAACACCTTCGGTTGAATCCTTAGGAAGGTAAGTAGGAATATCCCTCAGCATTTAAATGATTTCTTGTGTAAGTTAATAGTCGATAAGAGCTGGGAGCTATTTTTTTTAAATAATAAAATGCAGGTTTCTTTCTGTCATAGTAAGGCTACATTGTGAATACAAGGAAAATAGCTGTGATAATTACCGGTGCAATATGAAACTTAAGGCTGTGATGATGGTGACACACTCAAAATAAAGACATCTCCTAGTTAAGCACTCTTGTCCCCTTTCTAACAATGGTTATCTAATCCCTGAGATCTTGGTGTTTCAACTATAAGTTTTCTTTAACTTAGGTGCTTGAGCTGACCTATATAGGACCACAGTTTCTATTTTACAGTGTTTTACCTCAAATGACGTTTTCTTGATCAATAAAGGATAGTTTGATCTGTAAATACCATGCATGTCTGCTATATATGCTAGGCTAGGGCAACTTATTGGCAAATTTGAAGTTCCAATCTTTAGTTTTGATATCCATGCTTATGGGCCAGCCAAAGACGCCACCTAGTGGTGATGATCTTGCTTTACTAGACTATCACCTTAATCAAACTGAAATCAAAAGGTTGGACTGTATAACAAATTCCACAAGCTGTCATCAGACATTTCCACGGAGGACTTTGTTCTAAAGTAACTTATATCATACGCCGAAATGCACTTGATATTTTGACATTCTTTTATCGTCACTTTGTTCTGTGTGGCGTATTAAGGTTAAAGGTTTGACTAAGCAGTAGCAATCATGAAAGGAAGCATTTGTTTATTTCCCATCGGCGTGTAACACAATACAATTGCCGGAGAGAGTCAATGGTCCTAGTGGCCACAATTAATTCCTTGTATTATAAAGGTAAAGGTATTTGGTTTATAGTCTTGTATCCACCGAAATGTTCACACGACCTTCCTCCCTTAGCAGGCCTGTACACATGGAAAACATTTCGATCCCCCGAGGGATATTCCAGAGCAGCTGGCAGCATATAGCGCACAAGCTCTAAGCACTGCCTTATCAATGATAGGTACCCAATTTGCAGCTGGGTAGACTGAAGCAATATGGAATAGACTGTCTTGCCCAAGGACAGACCAAAGTGCCCGGGAATTGAACCCGCGACCTACTGATTACTGGTCCAACACCTACCCAACTGAGCTACTTTGTCTACTTTGATTTTATTAAGAAGAGTTATCACCCTTGTTTACCGTATAACTGGTTAATTTGGCGTGTACTTAAGGTGGCTTTTTTTTCAAAAATGTATTTTCCCTGTCTTTATTTTGGCGTCTGGAGCAGTCAGAACAACGCCATCTTCATGTAGACATATTTTTATGCGATCTTTCATTTGGCGTTGATGGGCATTCGTCAAAAAAAGCCAAATTAAAAACCACGCTAACTTTACCAGTTATACAGTACCTCCTGGCGATGAGCTAATTGGACCAAATTTTATTTACGTTTATAAGCCAGTGTGATTAGCCTTTAAATTTTTGCGATGAGTAATTTTCCTTAGCGAATACCTGTCGATGAGTAATAAGCTGTTAGAACGAGGGGATGGATCAGATGGGTTGTCGCAGGAGTAGAGCGTGACCGTCTACACAGGTAAAAATTGACGGGCCCGTTACGGGCTCAGAACCCGTTATAACGGGCCCGTTACGGGGCCGTACGGGCCCGTCAACTTTAACCTGTGTAGTCGTATGCGTAAGTAACAACTGAATCATCTAACTGACGCTTTTCCTCCAACCGTATAGCACGTCCACGTTCAACAAAGGGTTGCCCGAGTTGATGAGTAATAAGCCTTTACTTCCTGGTGATGAGGATCGGCCCTATCTCCTGATGACCAGAGAGTTTCTGTATCTAAAACATGGTGTTGAGAAAATTCCCATGTTTAGTTCCTGAAGCGGATCATTTTTCTCGGTTTAATTCCTTGCGATGAGATGTTGAATAATAAATTCCTTAATTTACGGGTGAAGTCAGTGTCCTTTACTTATGATAAGCCATTTCCCTGGTAAAAATATTATGATGAATTATTGGTCCTTTATTCCTGGTGATGTATGGTCTTTTTCTCAGTTTAATTCCTTGCGATGGGATATTGAATAAAGCATTCTTTAATTTACGATTATAAGTCAGTGACCTTTTATTTCCTTGTGAACCATTTTCCTGTTGAATACCTGACGATGAATTATTAGCCTTTAATTCTTGGTGATTCCTGTTTTTTTTGTTTAATTTCTTGCGATGAGATAGTGAGTAAAGCATTCCTTAATTTACAGTTATAACTCAGTGACCTTTCCTTATGAACCGTTTTCCTGTTGAATACCTGACGATGAATTATTAGCCTTCAATTCCCGATAAGTCCGGGTTTTCCTCTGTTTAAAGGGGCCCTAAAGGCTCACAAACATATCAGCTTATATGAAAGTTATACACTTCAAGAACAGGATGCAACCATTCTTTTTCTCTCAGTGATCCCGTGAGGGGAGATTTTTGCGTATTGTCATCCTCCTAGACAGCCTCTGCCAGCCACTGGGTGCGGCCATGTTTTTCAAGTGCTATCAGCTGTGACACAATCGGGTGGCAGGGATCACATCCTGTCTCCAAGCTACCTCTGGGCAGTGTATCTAACAGCAGTGCTCCTGACAAGAGCGCTCTGCACAAGTTGCATAAAAACGTATATATCAAACAAGAAAATGGTGAAATCATGTGCAGCAATTGGCTCTAAAAAAAGACATGGTTGTGGAGAAAGCTTTCATAGATTTCCTAGTAGTAAATTTAGACAGAAACAGTGGTTAGCATCCATGAAACTTTTAAACCCACCTGTCCTGAAGTATGCATATGTATGTTCAGACCACTTCACTGACGAGGATTATGTCAGGAATCACACACTGCAGTCAGGATTACTTCAGAGTGCAGTTAACAAGGTTCTGAAGAGGGATGCTTTTTTAGAAGGTTTGGGTACTTGTGAAATAGGTGTGCATAATCTCTCACACTTCTTCAAAAAAAGAAACAGTCACAATTGATACACCTTTTATCATGCTCCATGCGACTCCTATTGCATCTAGTCTTACTTTCTTCAAGGATATAATATCTGGTAACCAATTTTCATAAATCTCTTATTTCAAGCAGAAGTGATCTTGCAATTTATCAATTTCGGGATTTATTTACTTTATTGGTATACATTTACTAGTCTCAACATGATTTACCTTCATTCAGTTGCTCAACGAATATAAGCACAGGTGTATGCATTAAATGTTTAATATTAAGCCAGTATGAGAAGGGTAAATATCATTCCCTAACTTACAAAATTGAAACAGCTAAGGTTATAGTCAGTCATGACCCCATTTTCACTGGGAAGAAATACATTTCTAAATAGTACTGCAATATAGAGGAAGGTTGAAATCAAAATATCTCAAATTGCAAATGACCCTTTCTTTTATTTATGATAGAATAAATGACATTTTCATTTACTCATTACCAACCTTCTCTTAATGACTTATGATTAATAATCATACTCTTCATTATTATGATCTGATGTACAGACTTTAGCAACCCTAACAGCTAACTTTCAGGGTGAATGGCAATTTTCATAGGTACCTCAACATGGTCTTTATTAATCCACTGAGAATAGACTGTGCAGGATTTTGTTAGTTGTGTTACAACTGAGGTTTTGTCTTATGTCTAGGTCCCTAGGGTAATAACAAAAGTAAGTAAAGGAAAGGGACACACAGGGTAATTGACCTTGTCCAATTGGCATTACACATCTAGACCCCATGGGACACAAGGTAGTAAACACAGGAAGTGACTAGCAGTACTGGGAACAGCAATCATCTTCATTTCCTTTAGTAATTGTGTACATATTCATGAAGATTATAGAAAAGAAATGTCAAGAATACCTTTGGAAGGGGCCTGATAATTTAAAGAAGGAAAGAAGTCTGACAGGTACACCACAACATGCTATTTAAGCGCCAGCCCTCTGTTTCCACATCTTGACCATCAAATTCATCAACACCTTGAACTATGTCCATATAATCCACCTGATCACCTTCAGCCACTCTTGGTTCAAAGTCGTAGGGATTTGCATACCTAAACATCTTGAATGTGCTTCAGAGCAGTGAAATATCTACCTCCTAGACAGAGCTACTGGCTTTATCTAATACACCCACTAAGCTGCTTGCCATCCATTTACATAGACTACAGCAGCATGAGTTGACTCAGATCCAAGATGGCGGCTGCCCTGCCTCAGTGAAGGTGCTATTCACTAATTGCAATTTGAGATTTCTCTTTGTGTGGAGCTCTAGGGCTTCTCTGTTTATGACAGATGTTGAGCTATGTCCATGAACTTTCATACAAACCTATGATGTGTTTTTCCCCAAGTTCCCCTTTAATACCTAGACTTGCTACAAGTCTGTGAAATCTGGCTCTTTCACTGATCTGACCTGAGTTGATTTCACTCCAGGTTTAGTTCTGAATAAATCGTCAAGGGGGACACTTGAACCGTAGTCCAGGGGGAGGGGGATTTCCGATGCTTGTGCCATGTGCAAAAGAATTTCTTCAATGAAAGCCCTTCAGCTCGGCCGTGGCCTCGTAAAAAGCACCAACTTTCATTGGTCTATTTTCGAGATTGAAATTTGGGCGTTCCCACACAAGGAAACTGCTCGTAGTATATGTTTAGGTCGTCTGCTGCACTGTGGGCAAATTGATCCCCGATGATCCCCATGCGCATTCGATTACATGCAATACTTTGCACAAGGCACACGCATCGGAACCCCCCCCCCCCCTCCCCTGCCGTAGTCTGTATCTATTCTCAACAGTGCTTCCATCTATAGTTTGAGAGAGACATCAAACCTTCTTACTATGTATAGAAGTGGGGGCAGTATACCTAACACAGCCTGAGAACCCGGTGTAACAGTGCTCAGTGTCCGCCAGTGCTCAGTGACCCGGGGGTCACTGGCCCCTAGGGGCCAGTGACCCCCGGGTCACTGAGCACTAGTTGTGAGTGTCCTTCCTAGTTGCTAGTGACCCCCCTATATTTCTAAATATACGTTTCTTCAAAGATAGTAATGGTTAACATACTATACATCAAATCTCTATATAGTATATATAGTATATACCTATTATATAGTCTCTATAGTATATAACTATTACCTGCCATCTTTCAACTGGTGTCACCCACAGCTGTTGCACAAGCAACAGTGCCAGGTGTCCCCCAGTTGAAAATTGGCTAAATTTTATGTGAATGTGTTAGAAATTTCAGTGGCTGCCAGCTCAACCCTGGTGGGCACATTGGTAGAACACTCGCTCTCAGCACTTATTGTATGATAACACTATTTCTGTCTTTCTTTCTTGTTTGCAGGTTCGAATCCCATTCATGGCTTAATCCATTATTGCTTGTTACTAACCTTATTCTAATAAAACTATGTGTAGTCTGGAAATATAGTATGTATATATAGTTTGAAATTCAAATCGTTCTTCTTTTGCGCTTTTTATATCAAATGTATTTTTTATTTTAGTTTTATGCATTAATATTCCCTTTTACAATTATTTGGATTATGTCACGCTATTTGTTGGCTTGAGTAATCTACAGCATAATGGTGCATATTTCTGTCATAAGAGGATTTCCTATTATCAGCATTATTACTAACAATCAAACCCATATAACGCTCAAAATTGGTTGTTGTAATACTGAAACTGATCAACCCGTGGGGGGGGGGGGGGGGACTTGGGTATTTAGGGGGGCGCATACGCTTGTTATCAAAATTAAAAAAATCCCCTAAAGCACTGATTTCTGGCCAAAAAAGCACCCTTATTTTAATAAAACGCTGATTTCTTCCACTAAATAAGTACCCCTTTCTTTTATCAAAACACTGACATTGGATGAACGGGCACACATATTTCAACTGAAGATTTTTAAAATTCCTCTGCGTGTTTAGCGGCAGCAAGTGGCGGCAGCTAGCTCGGAAGCCCAGTCACTTCGGTAGTCACTCGGCGTCAGAGCCGCGTATATTTCGTGGATTGTAAGGGGATTTTGACACCCATACTTCGTACCTGAGTACAAAAAAAAAAAGTACCCTTCTTTTACAAAATCGGGGACATGCGCAGGTCATAAAAAAAGACCCCTTCTTCCGCGAAATACGTAATGCAGGTGCGGGCCCCATCTGTACCTGAGTGCCCCCCCCCCCCCCCTGGGCTGATCAACTGCGTAGAGTAAGCATATTTGTAAAAATCAACTGATCATATATATATATATATATATATATATATATATATATATATATATATATATATATATATATATATATATATATATATGTATATATATATATATGTGTGTGTGTATATATGTGTGTGCGTGTGCGCCTGTGCGTGTGTTTGTGAATGTATATTATCTTTATAACATAACATTGAATCTGCAAATATGTCCACTATGATGAAGTTATCATCAAAATGACTAGGTATACCTCCATCCTAGCTACCATCTAGGAGATGTTCTCGTTATTAACTCTACAATATACAATCCTATTCCATCTAATTCTAAACATAGGCTATTGCAATACTAAAACTAATCAACTGTGTAGAATAAGCATATATGTAAAGTATAAACTGATTATTTATTGTATCAGATATTAGATTTTTTCATATTTCAACATATAATTGAATGGGTAGATATGTCCTCTGCCATGTGCTGGCTGGAGTGAACTGCAAAATGACTTAGCATATACCCAACCCAGGTCCCATATGAGTGGGTTTCCAAATACCAACCTTACCATTAATAATCCAAACCATCTAGTCCTAGACAGTGATCATATCAATACAAAAACTATCCAATCTGGTAGAATATGTATCTATAAAAAGTAGGCTATAGTTATTTTTGGAATAGCTCAATGGAAATGTCATATTTCAATATCATAAAGTTACATGCGCAAATGTGTTCACTACTGTGATGATGTGATCGTCAAAATGACTAGTTATATATGTACCCATCCCAGGTGCCATCTGGAAGAGGTTCCCATAATAAACCATATAATTTACAATCCAAACCATCTAACACTCAACATTACTTATTGTTATACTAAAACTAATCAACTGCTTAGAGGAGGCATATTTGTAAAATATATACTGATTATTTTTTGTATATATATTATATTTTCTCATATTTCAATATTATTGAAATGTTTGAATTGGTATGTCCACTGGCATGTGCTGGCTGAAGTGATGAGTAAAATGAGTGAGCATGTAGCAACCTTAGAATTTACAGTCCAAATCATCCAGCCATAAGCAGTGGTCATGGCAATACAACAACTATCCAATCAGGTAGAATATGTATCTATAGAAAATAGGCAATAATTATTTTTGGAATATACAAATGAAAATATAATATTTTAATATCATAAATTTATATGTTTCTCATTATCAACCTATTTACCAGCCAAACCATCCATGCCTGAACATTTGCTATGGAATTACAAAAAATAACCATTTATGTAGTGTATATTTTTTATAGTATCCAATACTAATTTGTTTGATGAAATCAGTGAATCATTGATATTTTTCATATTACATTTCAATATATTTTCATTATGTCTTTCTGGTGAATTAAGAATATACACTTTACAATCCAAAACAGATAACGATATACCCTCCTAAAAGTCCTTGGTTTTGATCAAAAATAGTTTTAAGGTGTGACCTACAAAAAGATATTCAAGCCTGGAGGT
>OZ012699.1:24037976-24063003 GCA_963942565.1 Maea johnstoni
CACATTTATAAAAACACATCCACAAAATATAGAAACCATGCAAATCTTCACTGTCCCTCAAACAAAACAATTACTGTTTAAAGAAGATATTGTGTCGGTGTGATAATATAAGATTGCATTTGGTGAGATATGTTTTGTGTTGATATTTTTGTGTTGCTTTGATGGTATGTTTGATTATTTTTTCAGGTTGCATGGTGTATTGAATTTCTCTGATGTACCTTCAGTCTACCTGATGTTTAGTGCTGCCTGCAGTTCTGTCCCTAGAAACTCTTCTCAACATGAGTGAAGTAGCAGACCTGAAGTATGCAGGCTTCTACCCTATGATGCCGATGCCGGTCCCATACCCCTTTAACCCAGTGCTCGGGCCCAGGCAGCATCTCCCTGCATTTGTATCACCCAAGATGCCTTCCTCTCCGGTCAAGACTCCGCCAGTGGTGCGGTCCCCCATCCCAATAGGAGCGATCTCGCCCAACAACAAGCGGGGTGGAAGCCCGGTGGTAGCTGGGAGCGGCAGCAGTCCTGGGGCCAGTCAGTATACAGTGGTATCAGTGACGCGCCCTGGGCCATCCACACCTACCAGACCCATCTCACCCCAGGGGAAGGGTATGCAGGTCAACACCACCCCTACACACAGCCCACGGTGACCCATCTCATCAGCACGGCTTCAGGGACCAGCGCTACCCCACCCTTTACCACGGTTGGGTTACCCAGGTATTCCTCATGGACCTCTCATAACGCCGTACGGTTTCATACCCCCCTGGCACCATTCCCCAGTGCCCGGGGCAGGACACCCTGGCATGTCGCCCTTTCTGGGGCACCCCTTCAGTCAGCGCGTACCAGGGCACCACTACCCCCTGCCCCCCTCAGGTGCCCTGTCTCAGGTCCAGGCCCACCAGCTGTCGACATCGCCCCCTGGTGCCAACGGGAGCAGTCCCTCCTCGCCTGCTAAACTACAGTCCCAGGGTGCACCTCACATCCAGACACTCCCGAACGTCAAACACGCCCCGGTGCATCTGCTAGACACTTACAAGGTGCAGAGCATCACATTGGGTGCTCAGTCCATGGTGCAGCAGACCTCCCAGGGCCAGAGGAAGGCACTAGGGAGTAACGAGCCCGTGGGAGTGGGACAGGATCTGGACGGCAAGGCACTCACGTGTAACCTCCACCTGCAGCGAGAGTTCTATAGCTACATCCTGCAGAAGGAGGGGGAGAATGCTGCCAATAGCTTCATGGAGTTTATTCAGGAGAACACCACTACCACCAAGGGTGCCCACATGATACCCAAGAACGACTTGAACTCTCAGATCAACAACAGCCGGCAGAAGCGGGAGAGCGTGACAGTTTCTGTGACGCTCGATGAACCCTCACCTCGCTACGACGCCGGAACGCCGGTCAGCTTTGATCCATCAGACAGCAGCGATCATTCACGTCGCTCATCCATACACTCAGAGAGGTCGGCTGATACAACCAGTCCTGTTCACTGGTCAGAACGTGTGGATAAGCGAGGAGGTTTTAGTCCTAATTTCATGCATGGGGCACATGTGAACTCACATCGCCATGCAGGAGAACTGGAGTCGTCTGGGAAGAGGTGGGGGTCTGCGGGGGAGTCAGGTCCACATGATGGTGAGGAGCTAGAGACTCCCACTGTGGTGGACAATTCCACGACGACCTAAAACAGTTAGAAGCCGTAACAACAAATGAATCAAAAATAATTATAGGAGACTTTAACATACACCTCATGTCAAAAAATCTGAAAGCTTCCAAAGACATATGCACTTCCACACACACACGCCAGCACATTACAACAGCGACAACAAAACAACAAACACTGATAGATCACATATACACTAACCTTAACAAAGAAACAACAAGTAACGTTCTAAAAACATATAACTCAGACCACGACCAAATCTTTATTCAAATAGAACACACATCAAACACCACAAACGCCTAAACAAAAAAACTTACCAAAGTTAAAAATTACAATGACTAAAACTTAAAATACGAATAACGGAAAAACATAAAATTGAAAAAATTAACAATAAAAAAATTACACATCAAACAATCTCTTGACGCCACTGGCGTCTCTCTTGTTGAGAGTGGTCATAGGAAAAGAGTCCCTGACGGGGTGGGTGCCACTGTTAAGTGAATGTCTGATCGCATTGTTCCCCAAGGAAGTGACTGCAAAGATGCCACTGATATGTATACAAACTTGAAAAGTGCCAACTGCAAAGTTCAACTCTACCTTGTACCAGCAGAGGTCATTGAAATTTCAACTCAAGCCATGTTGTCAATGGTTGACCTGAAGACTGCCCCAGTTGGTATTCAAATTATGATATTGTAGCAGAAGATAGTTCAGCTCCAGAGACACTTACTGGCCAAAACTATCAATTAGATCCAAAAATAATGGCAGAGGTTGAAAGTGCACTTTAGATTGTGCAAATCTTTATCAGGCCAGACCAAGTTGATTCATTACATGAAAAGAAAGTCTAGCCTAGTCAATGTTAAATAAGACTTTGAAATGTTTTCCTGATATGTCTGTTACTGGGAGCATTTCTGTTTTTTCTGCTATTCAATGACCTTTGGTCTGTATTGACCTGTTAGATTTAAGATGTTTAAGCCAGTTTCTTAGAGTAAGGTACTTTATGCTTATGTTAGAAGCTGTCCACTCAGAAATGTCCACCCTGTTATGTAACAGAGTGGACGTAATGTAACAGAGTGGACGTCCCTTACCATAGTGCAGTGGTTTACATGGGGTGTTTCAGTGGGTTATGAGTGGTTGCCTACAGTGGTGCCACTGCGAAATACAGTGGTACCACTGAAAAATATAGTGGATAGTACATGGGTCTCTCAAGAGCTGTAGCACCATCCCCCACTTTCCTGGAATGTGGCCCAAGAGCCTTGTTGTAGTGGGTTTATTACCACTTTTTTGTACCACTGAAAAAAAAAGTGCCCTTTAAGCCTGTCTGAAGTGTCCCGCTTTTGCAAAAGCGGAGACACTTTATTGGGGCTTCATGGCCACTTTTGCAAAAAGTGGTAGCTTCATAGTGGTCCCACTGTTTTGGACAGTGGTAGGTGGGCCTGCAGTGCCATTGCATCAGCAGTTCTCTACCACTAACAGATGCAGTGGTCATACCACTGATCAAGAGAGTGGTCCCACTATACCTGACGGTGGTATGATCATCCTATAATGCTAGTTGCAGTAGATTTACCACTGTTCAATGTAGTGGTCCCACTGTTTCAGACAGTGGTAAAGTCATGCTTTACTGCAAGATGCTGTGGTTTTACCACTGTCAAAGGAAGTGGTTGACCCACTTTCTCTGACAGTGGTGGTCATGTACCCCACTGTAAAATGCATTAATTTAGCACATCATTCAGGATAGATGAATGAATGAATGAATAAATAGATACGTTAATAGATAGACACTCAATAGTTAAAATAATTTTCTAAAATTTTTATTAGAAAGAGGTTTAACCTGTTAAGAACATTTACATAGGATTATAATGCATGGCAACATATTCTGGACAATTATTCTAAGATGTTCCTGTCTCCTGTCTGCTAATTGTCTCTCCAGTCTATGTAAATCTTGATGGACTGTAGACCTAACATTAGTCACATATCATAGTTTGCAAGGTTCCCTTCTCCTGAATCATGGAATACCCTAACACTCTGACACAGCTGATGTAAATAAAGAGAAACTCTATATCATACCCACCTTATTTCAACATCCTAGTCACTTCTAAATCATATGTCAGCATGCCTTTCCTGTCTAACCTGAGTATTTCATCTCACTTTGCATTTTCTGTATTCAACAGCAGAGATATTCACCTGCCCTTTTGACTGAAATAGCCTTGACTTTATCCTTATCCTCTTACACACAATTTGTCTTAGTTAGTTTTTCAAAATTCACCTCATACCATTTACAGAAGACATTTCTGTCAATGATTTCTACTCACCTCCTTCTCTTACACTGTCATTCCGTCAACTGTCACTATTTTGAATAACAAGGTCAAGTTCTGTACTAGTTGACCCTATTGTTATATATTATATTACCTTCCTACAGATAAGGAAAAGCCTCCATCTTCTGTGCTCATATCCATATCAGTCACATAGGGTTTATTTAGTGGCCCCACTGTAATCAGCAGTGGCCCCACTGCAAGAAAAAGTGGTCCTAAGATAAACTAATATTTGGAAGCCCCATTATAGTGGTTTCTGATATATGTGGATTATTTTCAAGTCACATATGGGTTTATGTAGTGGTCCCACTGTAAGAAACAGTGGCCCCACTGTAAGATACAGTGGCCCAACTGTGAGAAACAGTGGCTCCACTGCAGGAAACAGTGGTCTTACCACTATGTTAGACAGTGGGGCTGACTCTGACAGTGGTACCACTTAAATACCCCATTTCACAGCTTTTTTATGCAGTGGGCAGGCTTACTGACCACTTTTACCACTAAGGCATGGTGAGGGGTAACAGGGTGGACACCCTTTTTTCTTTGTTTGCCATTTTATTTCCCAAACAAACAGGCAAGATTGGTGGAAAGTTGGGAAATGTTCCATTTCAATCATCCCATTAATATATTGCAAAAGGACTTTCACTGGAAACTTGATACAGTCCCATTGCCATCATATATGTGTTAAGACATTTCTTTTTCTTGCCAACGGTTAACAAAGAAGTTTTCAGCTTCTTGGAATACAAAAACTGTAAAAGCAAGCATATGTATCATTATGGTGACATTCAGACATATATGTGGTGTTGCTCATATTCTTTAAACTCTTTTTGAAGTACCTGCAACATTTCATGATTTGTAAGTAGCAGAGTGGACAGTATTTTGCCAAAGGTGATACAAAAACATATTTTTTATCAAGAAATAATGATCAACAACCTGTACCAGCTATTTTTCCTTGACTGTAGGAATGTCAGTCACTGTATTTTTCAAATAAAAGTTTGTTAAATTAACATGATATTGTCATTTTCAATCTACCCCAAAATGTACCGCAATTATAGAATGACCGGTTTATGGTTGAAATATGAGTATATTGTCATCCCCCTTAAAAACTTGGACGCCCAAAAATTTTACAACTGCCAATTTTAGGCACCCAGTTTCTAAAATCTGGCTAAGACACTGGCTCCCAGGGACCTAATTTTGTTGTATATTTAGCACTGCCAGCTTCAGAAATTTCATCACTAATGAATAGTGAATTGCCTTCATGCAGTGGTGACATGATAGCAGTTAAGTCAAGTTAACATTGTTAAGCAGTGCCAGTATTACAGATCTTAAGTGATACAGGTGAACTTGGATATGACGGACCACTGTACGACAGATTTTTGCATATGACGGACGATATGCTTGGTCCCAGTCCGATGCATATCAAGTATTCGTCATATGTATACGACGGATTTTGCATATGACAGACCAATTTTCCTGGTCCCATTGAGTCTGTCATATCCAAGTTCACCTGTACCATGCTTTTTCCCATTCACCATCAGTATCTGGTATCGCACAGAGTACCCTCCTAGTCTAGCCATCTTTACAAAAAGTTCAACAGTGAAAAAGATGTCATAAAAGTTGCCTTGTTTGGGCGCTACATGTTGGCATGTTTGAGCGTGAACCAAGTTGTCCCCAATTCACCCCATTAAGGCCTACTTTAACAGACTATTTTAACCCTTCCAATGCTAAGGCTGCTTTCGTCCAAAGCACAAGAATGCAAAGATTTTTGAAAAACATCTAAACCATACCATGTTGGTATTCATTAGATAGCGCTCACTGAGTACTCTCAAATGAGTACCAATGTGCCTGGGTTTCAGACATTTTTTCAGCTTTTATGAATCATTTTGTTTTGGCAAAATTAGTCACCAGCAGCGTAAGGGTTAACCACTTCATGCCTGAAAATCTGAAAATTTGATAATTTTGAAAATAGCTTTAGAATTAATCATAAATTGAAAAGATATTTAAATTTACTCATATTTGTCCAATCGGAATACACAGGGGTCCTAAATGATTGACATATCAAGCATTTTCCAAAACTAGTGAAGACACCTCTTCACCTTATAAATGTAGTTCAGACCCCCTCAGAGATTTTCCTAGGTTAATCATAGGAATTCTTTGGTATTACCAGCTTCATTTGGTAAGGCCTAAAAAAAAGTTGTTTGTTTCCTGTAACCCTACCCTAACAAGTTTTTATTCCAAAAGATCCCAACCCTAAAGTTTTTTCTGCCTTCCCAACTACCAATCAACGTAAAACATGCGTAAAACACACATTTTTGACCCAAAAAATAATTTTTTTACCGACCTACCTACCCTATTTTTTTCCGGACCGTTACAGGAAACAAAAAAATTCTTTTTTTAGGCCTAAGGGGTGTATAAGGTCTGAATTTCAATCGCTTCCTTGAACTTCATCATTTTCTCAAATATTAGCTTTTCTCGTCTGTTGAGTAGTGCACCATGAGAACGAATGGGTTTAACCCATTAATGCTTAAGAATTCCTCCATCATTTGTCGTCTGGATCTATGACACTTTTGCTAATAACTATGAGAGTGAAAATGATTTTACGAGATATTTGAAGGAGAGTTGTTGGTAATGTTCTGATGAATGTAGCTCCTTCAAATATTTTGCCAATTATGCTTTAGCCTGAAAGATTTCATCAAAATTGTCAGGCTGGTTTTGGCTGCAGTGAGCGTTAATGGGTTAAGTTTACCTCTCTCAGGGGGTCATGCCTAACTAGGTCGCGAGATTGAATCCCATAATAAAAGGTATGGTTAAGTGGGGCATATCTCTGTTATGAATATGACGCAGTGTAAAAACATGTTGTTTGGATTTCTCATACCTGTGTCCTCTGGTGACGTATTTTGCGAAAGGGTTCGAAATGAACAGTTTGTTTTTCTTGGTAATTGGATTCCTTTTACCTCGTTATATCATGTAAATCAATTGACAGGTAAAGTCATAGACTTGCGACAAGTCTGTGATTTCTGGCTCTTTCACTGATCTGACTTTAGTTGATTTCACTCCAGTATTAGTTCTGAATAAATCCTCAAGGGGGACACACTTGAGCTCTAGTCTGAATCAAGCCCCAACTCATGAAAACAGTGCTTCCATCTATAGTTTGAGAGAGAAATCAAACCTACTTAGTATGTATAGCATAATAGTGGTGGGGGCATTATACCTAACACAGCCTGAGAACCGTTAGCACCAACTATTCTAGGTGGCCATAGTTGTCCATTTAGTTTATACTTATCTCACCAGGATTCAGTTTGAGTATAAAAATTCTAGAGGTAGGAGGATCAGGTGGTGCCATCTATCTACCATACCTGGTACTACACCACACTGCTTGGTCAGCGCAGAAGGGGATGTCAATTTTTAGGGACTAGGAACCTACTCTAGTTAGGGTACTTTTCCAAAATATCTTTGCATACTAGCAGAAACTTGCAAAATATATCAGATAATATTTTAGCTGATTAAGCTAACTAATATAATGACCCTCCTTTAACTTTAGAGGCAACAATGGGATTTGCTTGGCTGAGAGCTGCTGGGTTCAGGTCGTTCATAATATAAGTCTGGTATGTACAAGTTTACGAAGGGATTTGTTGGACTGATGGCTGGGTTCAGATTGTTCATAATATAAGTCTGGTATTTACAAGTTTATGAAGGGATTTGCCTGGCTGATGGCTGCAGTGTTAGGTCCAGATAGGTGTTTATAATAAATCTGGTATTTGTACAAACTTAGAAAGGAATTTGCTGGGCTGACAGCTGGAGGGTTAGGTCCAGATAGGTGTTTATAATAAATCTGGTATTTGTACAAACTTAGAAAGGGATTTGCCTGGCTGACGGCTGGAGGGTTAGGTCCAGATAGGTGTTTATAATAAATCTGGTATTTGTACAAACTTAGAAAGGGATTTGCTGGGCTGACAGCTGGAGGGTTAATTTTAATAATCCAGATTATAACAAGTTTGGTATACATGTACAAAAGGATTTGCTAGCTTATGTCATTTATTCCATTTCTTCTGTTAGCGGTTGTTCTGCTGTACTGATAATTGTGACGCATGTTGACAGGGTTAGTGACCACTGTGTGCGGTATGGCTATTAATATGACATCACGCTATATACTGACATAATATATAAGTAAAATATATAAGTTAGGTATGTTCAAAGGGACTTTCTTGGCTTATGTCCATTATTCCATTTCTTGTGTTTTCTGTTGTTCTGCGGTAATGATGTGCTGTATGGCTATTAATATGACATCACTCTCTACTTACATAATATATTTAAGTAAAATATATAAAGTAGGTATGTTCAAAGGGATTTTCTTGGCTTAATGTCCAGGGTTGGCAGTTTCTTCCGAGGGGCGGTTTCTTCCATGGAAAAATCCGGTTTCTTCCGTCCTGGAAGAAATATGTTTCTTCCATTTCTTCCAATGTTTTGGAAGAAACCTATCTCTTCCAGTTTTCATGTCATTTATTCCATTTCTTCTGTTACCGGTTGTTGATCACTGTGTGCGGTATGGCTATTAATATGACATCACGCTATACTGACATAATATATAAGTTAGGTATGTCTCAAAGGCATTTTCTTGGCTTATGTCATTTATTCCATTTCTTGTGTCTGCTGTTGTTCCACGGTAATGGTTATTGTGACGCATGCTGACAGGGTCGGTGACCACTGCGTGGAGAGTGGCTATTAATAAAGCATCAAGCTACTGAGAGACAACCAGACCTGGCATCTCACAACACTTCATGCAGCCTCCCTGCAGGCATCAGTGATGCTGCATGCGTGTGTCTGGGAATCGTGTGTATCTGTGAATCGTATGTGTGCATCTGTGGATCATGCGTGTGTGTGTCTATGAATCGTGTTTGTGTCTGTGAATCATGTGTGCATCTCAGGGTCTGACACTTAGATTTCAGGCGAGGTGCCCGAAAAGCTCTTTTGATAAATTTAGTGGTCAAAAACAGGATTTCTGTATTATACATATACTATTTCGGCCCCTAGTCTGACAAGTCTAGGGTCCAGCAGCAAAATCTAGGGGCATATGCCCCTGGGCCCCTGGGAAAGTCGAAACCTGCATCTGCGATTTCAACCTGCATGTGTGTGTGTGTCTGTGGGTTATGTGTGCATATGCGAATCATGCTTGTGTGTGTGTGTCAGTGAATCTTGTGTGCAGCTGCAAATCATGCGTTTGTCTGCGAATCGTGTGTTTCTGCGAATTGTGTCTCTGTGTCAGTTTCCTCTAGATACTGATTCCAACTGGATAGTCACGACTTGAAAAACACAAGTGATGAAAAACAAACTTTAAAATTCCGATCTCTGTTTCTGTGTCTGTGTGTAGTTTCAGTCATAGTCAGATTCAGGGTATAATACCACAATTCCAAATTTAGAATTTGAAATGTTGATTTCTTGCTAAGAATTAAGACATTTTCCTCCAGTATTGCATTAAACCAATGATGTAGTCACCTACCTCTTAAAACGAACCCCCCTCGAACAGAAAAAATCGTTACATAGGATCCACCCCTGCTGAGTATATATATAATTATATATGTATATATATATATATATATATATATATATATATATATATATATATATATATATATATATATATATATATATATATATATATATATAATTTTTATATTTATATATATATATATAATATACATATTTATAAATATATATATATGGGCTCGATCAAGCTGTTACGGAATCACACTTTTGCTGTTCAAGCTTAGATATCTTATTAAGGGAAAAAGCTAGGGAAATCATGCTTTATATGGTTGTGTAGGGCTTTGAAAGTTCTTTTAAATGGACCAAGTTCCAAGTTCCCCAGAAAATGATTTTTGGGTAAAAAAGTGAAAAAACATGCCCGTTACGGAATCAGGGTCATTCCGTGGTAGCGTCCATTGTGTCGGATACGACAATTACACACTTAAAATTTATATTTTTCAGAGGAAAACAGGTATATCGATGACTTAACTTTATAATCATGTCTATAAAGGACTTATCTAACATGTGCTATAGTTTCATAATTTTTTTCTCACAAAAAATGTAATTTTTGAGGAAAATAAAATTGTGTCGGATACGACGAGCTTGCGACGCAGGTTTTCTCAACTTTGGACAAATACCAAAATCTCTGTTCTGTTCATGGGAGTTCCACTACAAGACATGTCTAGGTATCATCTCAAAAGGGTTTTAAACATGAGTCATGAACAATTTTCTTAAAAAAGATTTTGTTTGGCAGTTTTGTGAGAGGATTCTAAAAAAAGGTTGTTGTGTCGGATACGACAAGCTAGGCTGTGTCGGATACGACACTTTTGTCCACTCCCTTAAATCAATATAAAAACAATTATATTTGTCATCAGATCAATATTGAAACTGAAACAAACCAAGGATGTACTATGTTGAAAAGTTTGACTTGCATGAAATACTTATATGAGTCTAGTAGGGAGCATGTTTAGATCATTTTGGAACATGTTACACATGACACTACCCAAAATATATCATTTTTTCTGATTTTTAACAATGTACAATTGCTCCAAGTAAACAATTTATTAAAACTCACAATAATTAGATACTTTATATTCCTGGCCATACAGACATCTTGCAATATTGGAAAAATTGCATTGAAATATTAAGAAATATAACATTTAAGTAAGAAGTGCGAGGGTATACCTGTTACTGATTTCTCACTTGCTCATTGACTGAGCATGTGATGTTATTCAGCCTACCCTCTCCAATCAGATTCTTGCAATGTTTTTCATGACAAAGTAAACATGTAATTGTCAGTACCATATCTTTAAATAATTACCATTACATTTCAGTTGATGTGCAAATTTCCATGCTCTATAATTATTTGTCATTCTGGGAGACATACCTCATGCTGATTCAGTTTGCTGTCTGTACTTACATGAATTTATGCTACCCTGACATTAAGATTGAAAGAATCAGATTTATTACCTAAAGGTCAATACCCTGAATAACTTAAAAGCCATTCCATTATATCAATAATCATATCAATTATAACAAATGTTATAAAGCCAAAGCCATCTAGCAGGGCTGACCAAGCTATTGCCAAATTTGGCGACAGGAGTTCAGAATTTGGCAGAATTTTTAGTTATTAACTCCTCACTAAGAGTAACTAATACTTTTCCTAGCATTCTGAGCATATAACATCAGCTTCCTCCCATACTCAAGCTAGTACCTGTGGGGCTCCAGTTCAAACAGGATGAGGATGTTGACTAGAATACACATGCTTGGTGACAGTGTCCACCAGGGACCAGTAGATACCCTGGTGTCACCGTGGTGGGGTATTAACTATGTCTGGAAGGATAGCAAGATCCAAGAAAGGAAATAGAAACCTTCCTTGTGACTGCATTAGTTTGTAACAAGTGGATCAGATGGATGTTATCATACATGTATAAATCTCGATATAGTTGTGTTCTTCAACAAACGTTTTCTCAAATGGGTGTAAACAGGAACGTTCAATAAACGTTCCTGGTGTAAATGAGCTGTTCAGCTAATTCACTTAAACATTTTGACTTCTAAAGTGCTTTTTTCTACATTTCACTGTATCAATTAAAACTTTGTTTTTTTCATTGGAACAGAGAGGTGCATCAACTCAGATTAGAATCAAATCCTCATGGCTGTGGTAGAGTGAATCCCCTTCAACTGTCCTAATTGCCTAGATTATTAAGGATTAATCGCACTTGGCATGTACCAGATAATTAGACAAAGGGTAATCAATTCAAATGGGAATTGATAGACAAACAATGTAAATTGTAACTGAGAAATTGAGCCTGTTTCATCCCCATGGTCTAGACCATGTACTTTTCAAAAAGTATTTGGACTTCCCCTTGAAAAAAGGTTCATCTTAAATGTTAATAGGTTGAGTATATACTCAATATAGGGTGTCGTATCCGACACGTTTGTCGTATCCGACACGTATGAAAAACACATTTTTTCCCCAAATTTTAAGCAGACCTTACACATTATATTCTGGGTTCTAATAGGGCTAGGGATAATTGAGACTTTCATGAAATGGCATTTTTTTTGATGCAGTAGTTTTGGAGAAAAATAAACTTTTTCATGTTTTTTTGTGTTGGATACGACAGCCAGTATTTGGACAAAAGCTTATTTTTACCCAAAATATTTTTTTCTTCAAAATTCATTACCATTTATTCAAACTAACTTAATTTCATGTGTCCAACCCAAAATGAAACATTTATCATGCTTTAGAATGTTTTTATTGAAGAAAAACCAATGTCGTATCCGACACACATCCAACACACACTTTCCCATTTTTCTCAATTAAACCATCAATAAAGTTCACTAAACACATGTTTCTTTTATATCCAATTCAAAAATCCAAAACTTCAGAATGTCTAGTTTTAGAATACATATGTATTGAATGTGTACATTATGATTTAATTTTTCACATCCATGTCGCAATTAGTGCGGAATGACCCATCACTCAAAATTAGCATCTGTTTTCTACCACTTTAATCAAATACCACTTTCATGCTGTTCCTGCCACTTTTTTCCAAAATTTTCTTAATCATGTGGTAGGTAAATTTGTTTTGCACAGATTCTACCACAAAGTTATGAGTTGAATGAGTAAAAGTGAACTTTATTCAAGAAACTTTGACAGATGGTGTTGTTACGGAATCACATTTACCATTTGTTAGGGAATCACATTTTCTGTAAGAATCAATATCTTTCATTAAAAGAGTGCACTATGGTGAAATTTTCTGCTTTTATAAAAAGTTAAATTGGTGTACTGATATAAAGACATACATTTTTACTGAAGGGAGCACTTAATTATGAATTACATGGCAGCAGAGAGTGGGGTTTATATGTCTCTGATGGTAGGTAACAAATGACAATGTCTAATGTTAGAGGGACCACTTCCCCACAAGGACAATTTTGTTAGACAATTAAAATTTATAAGCTGTCATTGACTTAACATTGGTTCTTCTTATAAATAGATCATTAATCTGAAAAGGTTTTGAAAACATGATGTTACCTTCTGCATTCTCAGAGGTAGATTTCACTCACTACCTGGTCAGTTTTATATCACTTCCTGTACACATCACGGTTGTTGGTATACCCCAGACAATGTGGATTCTGTTTTTCCTCCAATGTCCCCTCTCATTAACACCCCTTATTGTTTAGTCTGAGGAAGGAGGATATGATTCTGGGGGAAATTGCATCTACCCTGATTAACTGAATGGGTGGCTTCAGGATTAGGGATGTAGAGGTGAATGAAGACATTACATTTGCAACAGGATGGAGGTGTCAGTCAAGGTACACATCTGTACACTTAACAATTGATTTCAAACTAGCTGAGTTTAAATGAATTATGAACATTTTTTGTTAATGCCCAATTTGCTTAATACTTATAAAATAACTATGTAATGATTCTTTTTAAACATGCACTTGTGATCTTATTAACTGTTGGATATTTTTTCTGGAGTAGATCATACATGTCTATTGGGCAAATGGAGAATCCCTGGAAATTTGTTTTTAAAATCATTTAGACTGCTGATCTATGACTGGCTTTGTATAAAACAGTATCATATGAGTCTTTCATATGACTATATTCTATCTTTGAGAGATGTAACAAAATTTTCTTCTCGGAGAAATGTTTATGTACTGAATCCTTCCCCTTCTACACTTGTTACAAAAGTTCCCTGTCCACAACAGTGTGTAAGTTCAATCTGAAACACTGAATAAATTCCTCTAAAATCTAATGCAGGTGGTCAAATTTTAAAATATATGCATAATTAGAGACTACGGGATCTGGGCTACATTGACCATATGCTAAACTTCAGTTTTCTTCTTCACTTGAAGGCAGGAGAATCTCTGTTTCTGTGAAGGTATCTAAAATCTCTGTCGAAGAGCTTTCCTGTCCACCACATATATATAAATTCTCTAAAATCTACTATTTTACAAGTCTGGAACAAATAGGGTTTAAGAATGATATTACTATAAGATAAGACAGCCAAATGAGGGAGCAAGTTTTCCTGAATTTGAGGGAAAATATTGAATTCAATATTCTAAAGTTCTGTATGCAACAGTTTGAATAGGTTGATATGACCCATTATAACCATGAACATATATGTACCTTTTGAAATAAATGCCTTATAAAAAGTCACTAAATATAAAACTAGAGTGAAAACAAAACATTTATATGTTTGAAAATGTCTTTTTAAAGGGCCACTCACAAAATTATTTGAGTGTCCTGATAGGTGATTTTTGAGGGAGTGGGTGTCCAAATGAGGCTGAGATGCTCTGCTGGCCAGCTTATAATTATACTCTACTTTAAAATTGAGTGAATGTTTTTAAAAGGGTAGTTTGGTGCTATGACACATTTTAAATGATTGTACCTTTCTCAAAATCATATGGGAGTTGCTTGTTTATAAAGAACCTCATCTGAGTTCCATGTACAGCTTGGTCCTTGTCCTAAGCATTTTGATGCCATATTGAAAATACTACTCAATAATGAACATATACTTTTTTTTCAAAATACTGTGTACAATGTCTCATTCTAAATATGGAAACTATCAGTTAGCACTAAACTTAAAGTTAAGATAACAAACTAGTCCATTTAAAGAATGTTTAAGACATCTGTAGGCTTGAACTAGTCAATTTATCAAATATGTGATTCCGTAACGTTACGGAATCACCAACTTTAACCCCCACAAAAACACTGTTTGAAAATTTATTTTTCAAAAGTGTGCCCCTTATAGTTAAATTAGTGTTAAAATGCTTTTTCTATGAATTTTCATGGTAATGACCCAATCTGAACATTTTTAAAAATTAAAAAAATGCTATTTTTCTGTTACGGAATCACACGTTACGGAATCACAGAACACCCTATTTTAAAATTCATCAAAAACACCCCAAAACATAATATTTAATCCTATATCTGTTGGCACAGTCTTCCCAGGTATAATTGTATCATCTTAAGCAATATTTGAATTCATAAGATGGTTTTAGAAGAAAATATGGTGGTTTTAACATTTTGTGAAATGTTACTGTCAGAAAGGTGTTGAACAAACAAACACACACCCTGCAGTAAAACGTTCATAACTTTTTCATGAATGGGAATACAGTAAATCTGACTAAAGATCCAGAAATTTCAGAATTCTAGCTTTCCAAATATATAAGATACACATTGCTAGTATAAAATTTATTTTTTGTCTTAGATGCTAACTTCAACTTGATCGAGCACATATATATATATATGTATTTATATAAATATATATGTATATGTATATATATTATATATATATATATATATATATATATATATATATATATATATATATATATATATATATATATATATATATATATATATATATATATATATATATATTTATATATATATATATGTGTGCGTATGGCCTTTGTTCTTTTGAGTTGAAAGGGTTAGCTTAGAGAGAATCAATTGTATGGTGAATATCAAGCCTCAGCCATCTGATCTTTCGCTAGATATCCCTCCCGCGGTGGAAAGTAATCGCCAATATTACTGCGTGCGGCAAAGAAGCAGCCTGCTACTTCATCGCAGATTGTTGAAATAGCCAATTTACTTTTTTTTATGCGGAGCGAGTTCAGATTGGCGGGGAGGCCGAGTTCTGCACGTACGGCCCCCAGTTGTGTCAGCATGCTATGCCATTCAACCTTAATAGCTACCTGCCTAACCTATTCAGGCTTACGAGTTACTCTGGAAATAGACGTCAGGATCTATGACAATTTAGATCAGGGTCTAAGCCAGGATTTTGAAACTGGGTTCTCAGAGTTATGTCATATCAAAGACTATGCATGATTTAGAAAATTATAACTCAGGAATTAGAATGGTCATGCAAAATATTTGATAGAGAGTTGCTGGAAATTATCTGATTAATAGTTTTTTCGTCAATTTTATTCCAACTCTGCTTTCACCGTGATGTTTTATCTTAATTATCACTGTTTTTCGTAGCTGTGAGCATTTGTAGGTTAAAGTATACATTTTTGGGGATTTTTATGGCAAGGGTTGATTGATTTATGGTGCCTTTGGAAGCAACTTGGAATATGGGAGGCTTGAATTTAGGCCTAAAAAAATAAATTGTTTGTTTCCTGTAACGGTCCGAAAAAAAGTAGGGTTAAGGTAGGTCAGTAAAATCTTCTTTTTTTGCATTATTTTTTTGGTCAAAAATGTGTGTTTTATGCATGTTTTACGTTGATTGGGAGTTGGGAGGGCGGAAAAAACTTTTTTTTTTAGGCCTTACAAAATATGAAGGATATGACACAGGGTCTAACATTTATATTTCAGGCTAAGGACCCGAAAAGATCTTTTGGTAAAAATTAGTTCTCAAAACTAGATTTCTGGTTATCATGATACTGTTTTGGGCCCCTCGTCTGACAAATAAGGGGCCCACAGCAAAATCAAGGGGCACATATACTCCTGGGAAAGTCAAACCCAGCGTCTTTGCATGGTATGGGCCGAGGGCCTTGCTGTAAAAGCATCTTAGTGTTAGAAAATCTCTTAAGATTTCCGTAAGGGCCTTAGGTTTCCCTTAATTTTATCCTTTAAGTATGGACGCAGCAGTATATTCCAAGGACATTCTTGAAATATAAGGTTGTCACAATTTGAAAGTTATTTACCTGATAACCTTGCTTTAAGTAAGACACTATTTTCAGAAAACAGGTAGGTAATTTGGCTAAATTTGCCTGCTCTGTTTTAGCCCTCGATCTGCTGTATAATTTCTCATAAAGTGTATACTCTCTCAAGCGCTAGTTTTTTTGCTCCTAGTGTTAAAATTTAGCTCCTGTCTTGCTTAGGCCTAAAAAAATAAAGTTGTTTGTTTCCTGTATCCCTACCCTAACAAGTTTTTATTCAAAAGAATCCCTACCCTAAAGTTTTTTCCACCCTCCCAACTCCCAATTAACGTAAATCATGCATAAAACACACATTTTTGACCAAAAAAATGATGCAAACATTTTTTTTTACCGACCTACCTACCCTATTTTTTCTGGACCGTTACAGGAAACAAACAATTCATTTTTTTAGGCTTTATAAATAGCTGCCATGATCCACTATTCCCCTATAAATACGCCCCACATGCGTACAGTACGCCCTTTATTGGGAGGTGGAGATTAATTTCCGGCAGACAGGTATTTGGTGTAATGAAATCATGAGGTTTTTGTGTCAGTTGTGTCAATCACTGATGGCCTGAATATAGCTCGCTGCCTGATGCTCCTAAATTATTGATCAAGTTGGGAAAATTAGATTCTTGTAAGCATGTTAGAGACTGCAGTAGATGTTGACAGAAAATTGATGCTTTTACGAGAGAAAAAACCTCTACTGCTTTCTCTCATGTCTAGCTGAGTCTGTCCATGAATCTGATTTACTTGTGTATTTCACATGATTCAGTAGTTTTACTTAGATAGACGCAATCATGGCGGTAAACGTCAAAACTCTTTACTATTTTGGTGAGGTCTTGTTGCAGATCAAAGCGTATCTTGGTCTTTACTTATTGGATAAATGATAATTACTAATTAGAATACATAAGTTTTTAGGATTACCTCAGAAGAATCCAAGGATTTCCTAGGAAGTTCTCAAGAGCTAAATTAGGTAAATGCTATTTCAAATATTTTTGTTAAATTGTTACTTGACACTCCAAAGTGTTTCTTAAACAACAGTTAAATTGATGTAGGGAATATTTAAATCAAGGAAATCAAGGAGGTATATTTTATGTATTTTCTTGCCATAAAAATTCTGCAGGTCCTGCCCTACCAGTCTAAATAGAACTTAAATCTGTGAAATATTTCAAGTAATGTAGCCATCAGAATTCTAATGATCATTTCATCGTTGAAATGTTTCTATAAGATGCTTTGACATCAGCAAATTAGCAGGGCTTGACATTAAGCACTGTCCTGTCGTCCCGGACAAGTGATATTGACCACCAGACAAGTACTTCTGTTCAGTTACTGTTCCGGCTGATCAGTGGAATTATCAGACTGATAATATGTCAGGTGATCACGGGCCAGTTAGAAGTTCATTGTTGAAGAAAATTGGCTCCGATCTACAGGGAATGTATTCATTAGAGCCTGGGGCTGGATGGCAACCCACACCCCACTTAGGCTATGATGATTTGGGGACCTATAGCCTGGCAGTCCTCCTCAGTTTCTAGCTGAAGCCTGACCCCTTGTGAGGCTGGGCAAGTAAAACTTACCCCGGGCAAGTGAAAGCCTCACGGCACTTGCCCGCAGGACAAGTGCCTCAAAAAGTTAATGTCAAGGCCTGATTAGTTCCTAAAGTTGTGGATTCTTGAGTTGATTTCACTGTTACTGCATCGCGGGTAGAGCTGCACTCACCACTCACGAACTCGAGTGACCAAAGTCGTCAACTCGTGAACTCGTCCATTTATGGAACACACGTAACACAGAACATCCAACACAAACTTTCTTATTACTGCTTATTGCTGTCATGTTTTGTTTACAATCCCCAATGTATAAAGGCAGTGTTGAGCGTTATACTGACCTTTGTACCGCTCTATAGAAAGCAATATGTTAATATAGATATATATGTATTCTTCTATGCAGGCACATTTTCAAATAAAATAACCATGTAAATGTTAGCAATTCTCCATCAGTACGTATTTCTTCCTTAATTGGTGGGCTGAATAATGAATATTTATTTCAAAAACCGCGCATCCACAAGCTCATGAGCTCATGAGTCAAAATGGTGGTGAGCTCATGAGTTGATCTCCCTCTGTGAGTGCAGCTCTAATCGCGAGGCATGAAAATAATGCCAAATGAACCAAAAGATTATCAACGTATTAAAAATTCATTAAATACCTTGATGATTGTGATTGCCGGTGCTCTAGCTAAAGGTCAGCAGCTGCTGGCTGCAAACCTTCATCAAAGATCGCAGCGTCGGATCCTGCATTTCCTTTCTTCTCACTTAGCATGAAATGACCTTCACGGGCAGTATAACTGACCTTGAAGCTTATCAACCCCGCAGATAATTTTGATCTGGGCTAGTACGTTTCTTTGACCCCTTACCAGCCTCGGGTTCGACCTGGGCCTTGTTCAGCACCATAAACGTTAATCGACGTTGATCATCGTTTCCCGTTCAGATCATCATCGCAACTAAACGTTGAAACTGTTCAGATTCCGTTTTCCCACCACGTTGATCAACGTTTATGGTCCTGAACAAACCCGAGGCTGGTAAGGGGTCAAAGAAACGTAGCCCTGGAATTGTCTTGGGTGGGTATGATGTTGATTGTTAGAAAGTCAGCTCAGATCTTTGAATAATTAATGGTTATGTTCAAAAAGGTTTAGAGAGGAATGGTAGATTAAATTTCTCGCCAAGACAAAAATACCTTTATGGGTGAGGAGACCAAAAGAAAAGCTTTGATTTGAGAAATAAATTTGAACTAGAAGGTCATTTCAGATATTTGAATGCCAGTAAGTTGATATCTCGATTGTTCGATGAAATGCCAAAAATAGTTGGCAGGAAAATGGTATCTTTCACATTGTTTGTACATAAAATGAAATCTGCAGGTACCTGACCTTCAAATGACCTTCATGCAGAATAACGGAAAAACATTGGGATGGGAACGTCTGAGTAGTAATATGAAAATATGAGAGTTCCACTCAGGGTCTTAGCCAGGATTTCAAAATGCCTGTCCAAAACAGCTATTTCAAAATATCTGCCCTCCCAGATTTAGCTATTAATCTACTTCAAATCCTTATACCTGCTACAATTGATAGCCTAGTGTGTAATAAAAAAGGCAATTTACAAATAAGCAATGTCCTAGAATATGGGAATATATTAGGAAAGTATTTGGTTATTACACCCCAAAAGTCAAAATTGAAAAATCTTCATAGAAAATTTTGCCTGTCCAAACGAGGTTTTTAGGAAACTACCTGTCTAAAAGACAGACTGGATGGGTCCTGGCTAAGGCCTAAAAAGGAAATAGTTTGTTTCCTGTAACGGTCCGAATGCATGTTTTACGTTGATTGGGAGTTGGGAGGGCGGAAAAAAACTTTGAGGTAGGGATTTTTTTGAATAAAAACTTGTTAGGGTAGGGTTACAGGAAACAAACTACTTTTTTTCAGGCCTAAGTCCCTGGTTCCACTCAAGATAGCTATTGGTAAATTCAAAGAGGTAATGAGAGTAAATGGTAATACAAACCTATTGCTGAATTTATGGTCATCCCCCTCTCTGAGCTAGGTAGGGTTAGCAACCTTCACTTAGATTAACCCTAAAGAAGGCTTTGATCTTGGATTGTATTGGATGGAAATAACCTTTTGTACTTAACAGTCAGTTTGTGGGTAAACAGACCTTCAATCAGACTATAACCACAAGGAAAAGTTTTGACCTTTGAAACATTTGAACTGAAAGGGCATTGGGTACCTGTGGGTCATAGAGTTCAGACCTTAGGGTGCTTTTGTCTAAAATTGGCTGAGACGGAAATAACAGATCAAACCTTTTATGGAAAACAATTAACCTTCACAGATTCACCACCTTTCATGCAAATCGATGAAAAACAACCTTCACAGATTTACCGACCTTCATGCAAATCGAGCGCAAGCAAAGCTTTGATCCTGTATTATCTTGGAGGGGACTGTCAGTGGGTAGTTGATAGTCATCTATACAGTACTCAGGCCCCAAGATAGTTATGGATGAAAGGGGATGGCAGATTCAACTTTTTGCCATATTTTTTACATGAAATCACCCCTGAGTGTACCCTGCCTAAATAGGGATATCAAAAGGGAAACATCTGATTGAACTTTTATCTCACAACCAAAGCTTTTGGAATAATTTCAATGAGAATGATCTCTGATATTTTGATATTTGATGGTTGGACAGTTGGCCTCGAGGGTATCAGTATTTTTGACATGCCATGAAAATGTCAAAGGGTTTTCTTGATGTGTGTGCCTATAGTGGCGGTTAAGCGAGACAAGCTATGGCTAGCTCCTAACCTATGATTTAATTGGATAATGCTTTCCTCTGTTCAGGTCTCTATTTTGCGTAGTGTCTATGTGTTAATAGTACCTGTGGCTGAACATAGATGGCGCCACAGTTGCTCATCCAGATCGGCAGCCACATTGATGGCGCCAAGGTTACTCATTCAGATTGGCCAGAATCTGGAAATTCTTAACTGGTGGCCACCTGGTGAGTAATTTCAGAACTAAATCAGGTTATACTCAGGTTATATACAGTTTTGAGTTTATAATATACTTTTCATGGTGGATATAACTGAATGATTGCTTGGGCTAGCTAGGGCTAGGCTATATAGGGTTAACTTATTAATATATATAGTATTTGCAATTGGTGTGCAGTTTTTGTGCACACATGTTCATGAACACAGGCAGCGAGCTCTGCAACCAAGACTTCGTCATTTAGGATGGTCTGTGCATGGATATCAATTGTCTGATAATTGGTTTATTCTTCTCGAAAGCAATTGTCTGATAATGATCATTACAACTTTATATTGATTCTGATTGATTCTGATTCAATTATCTCTCAATAGAGGGAGCTTGCTTTCTTCATTTGAGAGTACTTATGGCTATTATCTGATAATGAAAATGAAAATAAAAATTATGATAAGAAGGAGAAGGATAGAATGATGATGCTGATGATGAGGATAATAATGATAATAATAATAGTGATAATGATAATAAAAATAACTGATAAAAATAATAATAATAATAATAATGATTATATTCATAATGATAATAATGATATTTGATAATAATGAAAAAAATGATAATTATAATAATAGTTATTGTGATAATGATAATAGTAATAATAATAATAATAATAATAATAATAATAATAATAATAATAATAATAATTATGATGAAAATAATGATAATAATGATAATAACTATAAAGATAAAAATAATAGAAATAGCAATAATCACTGTTTCCAGATTTTTCAAACAAATACAGTGCATGATTTCAGCAGTGTGAAAAGCGAATGATGATTTGTGTTTGTTGGCAGTGGATGGTAAGTAGCTGGGCCGCGGCTGTGGCGCTGATGGGGGATTGGTTAAGGTGAGGAATGGCCAGTGTTAGTGGAAGGAGCAGTGTTCGCGTGATTCATGCCGCTCTAGGCGTCAGTCTGGCGGAGCTCCTGGCGTGGCAGGCCGAGCAATAAGCTCAGGAGGGGCACGAAAACAAACCTAATTGCCTCCAAATGCCTCCTCGCAGACTAGACTGTCTTATATGAGTTTTCAAAAAGGAAATCTCCCTGCATTTGATTGATGCCGTAGTCATTTGTAGCTTGCAGCATGCTCTGCTAGCAGGGCGGGGACTTATATTAGCCTTTATATTTTGAACATTATAGGTGGAAAGGATCCTTATATCAAAAATCAATTATTATTATTATTTTAATTATTATTATTATTATTATTATTATTATTATTATTATTATTATTATTATTATTATTATCATTATTATTATTATCATTATTCTTATTATTTTTTATTATTATTTATTGTTATTTATTATTATTATTATTATTATTATTATTATCATCGTCATTATTATTATCATTATTGTCATCATCATTATTATTACAATTATTATCATTATTATTATTATTATTATTATTATTATTATTATTATTATTATTATTATTTAATAGTATTATTAATCTAAAAAGTATACCATTTAGAAACTTTGTCTATCCTGATTTAGTTACAAAATTGCTCACCAGGGGACCACAGTGAGATTTTTCCAGTTCAATTGATCTAGCCAAGCAAGGTGACCACCCTTGGTGCCATCTATGATCAGCCACAGAAACTACCAGGTAGACCATATACAGAAGGCAGAGCCCAGAACAGTAAAAAAGTCTTTATTTAATTGAATCGTAGATTAGGAACTAGTCATGTAAACCAGAAAAGAACTAAAAGAATGTTTGTCGTTGTATGATTACATTAGCACTTTTCTAAAGTATTCTTAGATAGAGATAACACTTGTTATGAAGAGCTATGAGCAATTCCTACAGGAATTTAATTGGTCAGGTCAAAATAGTCAGGCCATTTGTTGGTGCCACAGGCATAGATGTGTAAGGTAGGTATGTCTTCAGGGTCTTTAAGCCAGCAGGGTTTCTGGGTGCAGGGTCTTAGCCAGGATTTAGAAACTGGGTGCCCAAAATTGCCAACTTTTAAATGGGCGTCCAAATTTTAAAGGGGGACCACAATATACTTGAACAATATATTTGAACCACCGTAGACATGACTGTATAAATTTTATCAAAATAAGGCATGATATCCTTATACAATTATTATACAAATATTATGGAGTTGAAAAAATTTAATTATATGCCTGAGATTGACATTTTAAGAAATTCCTCACTAAAGAATTTGGGTGTCCTGAGGGGTGCTTTTTAAGGGTCTGGATGTCCAAAAAGACTCCCATATGCCCTACTGGCTAAGACCATGGATAACACCTGTTATGAAGAAATATGAGCAATTTCTACCAGGAATTTATGGTCAGGACAAAAAGGTCAGGCCATTTTTTGGTGCCACTGCCCACTGGTATAGATGGGTTAGTTATAGGTCTTTATTTGAATAAGAGTCGGTTGAGGGAGGGGGGGATGGAAGCATATACTTTTAGCCAGCAGGTCATCTGGGTGTCCACCATAACTCTCAAAAATCACCTTTCAGGACACCAAAAACATTTTGTGAGGAATTTCTTAAAATGTCAATTTCCAGCATATTATTGATTTTTTTTCACATCAATATAATTCCCATGGCATTGTATATGGACATTATGCTTTATTTCAGTGAGAAAATACATGTTTATGGTTGTAAGCTTAGTAATGGGGTCTCCCTTGAAAAATATGACGCCCCAAAATTTTACAATTGCCAATTTTGGACACCCAGTTTCTAAATCCTTGCTAAGAACCTGTGTGGAAAAGAGAGCTTGCTACTGGAAACTGCGCTCCAGATTCAATGACGCCAACACAGACTATTGTTACACCTTCAAGAATATCGTCCAATCAAATTGTTCCATTCACTACTTAGCCGATATCTCATATTACTGGTCAGTCAGTAGAATACCAGTTGACCCCACAGTGCCTGTCTTGAGAGGTTCTCCGTGGAAGTCGACGACTCGGGACTGAAAATCTCGCTCTCCATGGGTCATGCGAAGGTGACTGAGAGGATCTCAGGCAAGTGCATTGTGGGAAGGGTAGTTTATAGGTATAGAGGACCTGTCCATCACAGGAGGTTCATTAGCCACAGGTGTGCCATATGGTGGTGGCAGGTAAATAATGGTATTTTTCAGTTAGGTACCTCAGGAACAGTCTATGTACTGTTATATATGTATCTCGGGTTACCTGGGCAGGCTAACCCTTATGCTGCTGGTGCTTAATGTGGCCAATAAAAATGATGCGAAAAACCTGAAAAATGACTGAAACCCTGGCAAATGGGTACTCATCTGAAAGTACTCAGTGAGAGCTTTGCTATGAATACCAACATGACAGAGTTTAGATGGTTTTCAAAAATCTTTGCGTCCTTGTGTTTGGACAAAATTAGTCTCAGCACTGGAAGGGTTAACCCTTCCAATGCTAAGGCTACTTTCCCTCAAAGCACAGAGATGCAAATATTTTTGAAAAGCATCTAAACCCTGTCATGTTGCTATTTATTGGTTAGCTGTCACTGAGTACTTTCAGATAAGTACCCATGTGCTAGCTAGGGTTTCAGTCATTTTTCAGGTTTTTTGCATCATTTCATATGGGTCAAATTAGCCAACCGCAGCAGTGCCTGCAACGGGCTAGTGCCTTTATGACAAGCTTTCTTTACATATTTGTCATGAAAGTACCTACTCAAAACCAGGGTTTAGTTTTGAAATTGCTCACCAGTTGGCCACAGTGAGATATTCAAGTTGTTTGATTATGGCAATGGTTAAGGAGAATTATAGATTAGCTTGATATGAACATTTTGATTACAAGGCTCAAATTATATTTTTTGATGGAACCCAATGGCATCTTCAAAGGCTACCAAAAGGTTTGTGTATAGAAACAAGTA
>OZ012699.1:24063203-24145076 GCA_963942565.1 Maea johnstoni
AAAGCTCTCACTGAGTACTTTCAGATGAGTACCTATTTGCCAGGGTTTCAGTCATTTTTCAGGTTTTTTGCATCATTTTTATTGGCCACATTAAGCACCAGCAGCATAAGGGTTAAGACTAGCTGTCAGCCTGCCAAGGTAACCCGAGATACGTATATATAACAGTACATAGACTGTTCCTGAGGAACCTTACTGAAAAGAACCATTATTTACCTGCCATCACCATATGGCACACCTGTGGCTAATGAAACTCCTGTGATGGACAGGTCCTCTATACCTATAAACTACCCTTCCCACAATGCACTTGCCTGAGATCCTCTCAGTCACCTTCGCATGACCCATGGAGAGCGAGATTTTCAGTCCCGAGTCGTCGACTTCCACGGAGAACCTCTCAAGACAGGCACTGTGGGGTCAACTGGTATTCTACTGACTGACCAGTAATATGAGATATCGGCTAAGTAGTGAATGGAACAATTTGATTGGACGATATTCTTGAAGGTGTAACAATAGTATGTGTTGGCGTCATTGAATCTGGAGTGCAGTTTCCAGTAGCAGGCTCTCTTTTCCACACAGGTTCTTAGCAAGGATTTAGAAACTGGGTGTCCAAAATTGGCAATTGTAAAATTTTGGGGCGTCATATTTTTCAAGGGAGACCCCATTATTAAGCTTACAACCATAAACATGTATTTTCTCACTGAAATAAAGCATAATGTCCATATACAATGCCATGGGAATTATATTGATGTGAAAAAAAATCAATAATATGCTGGAAATTGACATTTTAAGAAATTCCTCACAAAATGTTTTTGGTGTCCTGAAAGGTGATTTTGAGGGTTTGGGTCGACATCCAGATACCCTGCTGGCTAAAAGTATATGCTTCCACCCCCCCCCCCCCCCCCCCTCCTTCAACCGACTCTTATTCAAATAAAGACCTATAACTTAACCCATCTATACCAGTTGGCAGTGGCACCAAAAAATGGCCTGACTATTTTGACCTGACCATAAATTCCTGGTAGGAATTGCTCATAGTTCTTCATAACAAGTGTTATCTCTATCTAAGAATACTTTTGAAAAGTGCTTATGTAATCATACAACAACAAATAATTTTATGGAAAATAATTTTTTAGTTCTTTTCTGGTTTACACGACTAGTTCCTAATCTACAACTTAAAAAATACTTTGTCTATTATTCTGGACTCTGTTGTCCTCTGTATGTGGTCTACCTGGTAGTTTCTGTGGCTGATCATAGATGGTACCAAGGGTGGTCACCTTGCTTAAAAAGCTAGATCAATTGAACTGGAAAGATCTGGTGAGCTATTTTGTAACTAAATCAGGATAGACAAAGTTTCTAAATGGTATACTTTTTAGATTAATAATACTAATAATAATAACAATAATAATAATAATAATTATAATAATAATGATGATGACAATAATGATAATAATAATGATGATGACAATAATGATAATAATAATGATGATGATAATGATAATAATAATAATAATAATAATAATAATAATAATAATAATAATAATAATAACAATAATAATAATAATAATAATAATAATAATAATAATAATAATAATAATAATAATAATAAAAATAATAATAATAATAATTGATTTTTGATATAAGGACCCTTTCCACCTATATTGTTCATAATATAAAGGCTATAGTCCCCGCCCTGCTAGCCGTGCATGCTGCAAGCTACAAATGACTATGGCATCAATCAAATGCAGGGAGATTTCCTTTTTGAAAACTCATTTAAGACAGTCTAGTCTGCGAGGAGGCATTTGGAGGCAATTAGGTTTGTTTTCGTGCCCCTCCTGAGCTTATTGCTCGGCCTGCCACGCCAGGAGCTCCGCCAGACTGACGCCTAGAGCGGCATGAATCACGCGAACACTGCTCCTTCCACTAACGCTGCCCATTCCTCACCTTAACCAATCCCCCATCAGCACCACAGCCGCGGCCCAGCCACTTACCATCTACTGCCAACAAACACAAATCATCATTCTCTTTTCACACTGCTGAAATCATGCACTGTATTTGTTTGAAAAATCTGGAAACAGTGATTATTGCTATTTCTATTATTTTTATTTTTATAGTTATTATTATTATTATCATTATCATCATCATTATTATTATTATTATCATTATTATTACTATTAGCGTTATTATTACTATTATCATTATCACAATTACTATTATTATTATCATTTTTTTCATTATTATCCTCCTCATCAGCATCATCATTCTATCCTTCTCCTTCTTATCATAATTTTTATTTTCATTTTCATTATCAGATAATAGCCATAAGTACTCTCAAATGAAGAAAGCAAGCTCCCTCTATTGAGAGATAATTGAATCAGACTCATCAATATAAAGTTATAATGATCATTATCAGACAATTGCTTTTGAGAAGAATGAACCAATTATCTGACAATTGATATCCACAGACCATCTTGAATGGGGGAAGTCCTGTGAGCAGAGCTTGCTTCAAACATGTGTGCACATCAGATGCCAATATTGGGTTATAGTCCTAGACCAAGCAATCCCTTACTTATATTCATTGTAAAAAGTATATTAGCGCAAAACTGTGTATCGGTCATTCTATAATTGCGGTACATTTTGGGGTAGATTGAAAATGACAATATCATGTAAATTTAACAAACTTTTATTTGAAAAATACAGTGACTGACATTCCTACAGTCAAGGAAAAATAGCTGGTACAGGTTGTTGATCATTATTTCTTGATAAAAAAATGGTTTTTGTATCACCTTTGCCAAAATACTGTCCACTCTGTTACTTACAAATCATGAAATGTTGCAGGTACTTCAGCAAGAGTTTCAAGAATATGAGCAACACAACATATATGTCTGAATGTAATCATAATGATACATATGCTTGCTTTTACAGTTTTTGTATTCCAAGAAGCTGAAAACTTCTTCTTTGTTAACCGTTGGCATGAAAAAGAAATGTCTTAACACATATATGATGGCAATGGGACTGTTTCAAGTTTCCAGTGAAAGTCCTTTTGTAATATATTAATGGGAGGATTGAAATGGAACATTTCCCAACTTTCCACCAATCTTGCCTGTTTGTTTGGGAAATAAAATGGCAAACAAAGAAAAAAGGGTGTCCACCCTGTTACGTCCACTCTGTTATATTACGTCCACTCTGTTACATAACAGGGTGGACATTTCTGAGTGGACAGCTTCTAACATTAACATAAAGCACCTTACTCTAAGAAACTGGCTTAAACATCTTAAATCTAACAGGTCAGTACAGGCCAAAGGTCACTGAATAGCAGAAAAAACAGAAATGCTCCCAGTAACAGACATATCAGGAAAACATTTCAAAGACTTATTTAACATTGACTAGGCTAGACTTTCTTTTCATGTAATGAATCAAATTGGTCTGGCCTGATAAAGATTTGCACAATCTAAAGGGCACTTTAAACCTCTGCAATTATTGTTGGATCTTATTGGTAGTTTCGACCTGTAATTGTCTCTGGAGATGAAATATCTTCTGCTACAATATCATAATTTGAATACCAACTGGGACAGTCTTCAGGTCAACCATTGACAACATGGCTTGAGATGAAATTTCAATGACCTCTGCTGGTACAAGGTAGAGTTGAACTTTGCTGTAGGCACTTTTCAAGTTTGTATACATATCAGTGGCATCTTTGCAGTCACTTCCTTGGTGAACAATGCGGTCAGACATTCGCCTAATGGTGGCACCCACCCCATCAGGGACTCCTTTCCTATGACCACTCTCAAAAAAGTTCCAGGTTCCAAATGTCATACCCCTTTGAGACTCTGTGTGTGAACAGGAAGACATTTGCTTTTTGTTTATATTGGGTACATGGCCCATCACTAAAATAGTGGATGGTATCAATTTCTGGATGCTTGTTTTGGATTAGATTAAGCACAGTGTCAAGATGAGCCCATATTGCAGCAGGACCATGCTGAAGGCTTTCAGAAATAGTGCAAAATGTGTTGGCTTCACCATCATGCCCTACATATAGTAAACACCTGTATGAAGGCTGATCTGTGTCTTGGAGGCACCAAAGGGTGCACTTAGAACTTCATTCTGCATTTTACACACATAATTTTCAGAGAAATCAATGTGCATGAGACACTCATTTGACATCATGTTCCGTTTCAAAGTACGATAAAACTTATACTGATGTCTGATGTTGTAATAATGGGGTTTGAACCGCCCTAGCTGGGAATGGCATTCATCAAGGAGATCTCCAATAGTTCTTCTCATCTCTTGTTTTACTGTTATTGTAACTTTTTTCATGGAATCCTTGATTTAAGTTTGAGATTGCCCACTCTGTTTCCCTGCTCAGTCCACCCTGTTACTATTTTAGTAACAGAGTGGACAGTAACAGGGTGGACAGATTTCTAAAAAAGTAGGTCATAAGTTTTGTCACCCTTCACTTTTTGCATGTGGCATGACTCAGCTTGAATCTCCATTTTACAAGTTTTCTATAGGCAATCTTTTTAAATTTCACATTCTAGTAATTCTATATATATTCAAGTAACAGAGTGGACACTCAAATGGGTACCATAAGGGTTCTCACTAAGATTTCTTTCATAAATGACCAAATGAAGTTGTCTGCTTAATGTGGGTCAGCCATTTCAGTCTGAAATGCATGGAGCTACCCTCTATTAATCATATGTGGCACTAAAATAGGGAGAAGCTAGTTATTTATGTTGAAATAGTGTATGGTAACAGAGTGGACACAGAACTTAGCGACACGCCTAAAAAGCACTTTTTTTCTCATATTTAGGTGAAATTATTTATTTTTGAGAATTCAAAGGTAATCATAGCATGACATTTAACTCATTTTGCTCTAAAAAAACAATTCCAAAAGTCAAGTTATAATCCTTTTTTAGCTTCATTGTTTCCCGCATGTACATTGCGACAAGTGGGAAAGGCAGAATGTCAAACATGTTTGAGCTTGAATGGATGACTAGTTCCCAAAATTATCATAGAAATAACCTGTATTATGTAAAGCAATGATCTAATAAAGGTAAACATCCCTGAAAAAAAAGAAAATTGTTTTAATATTTATGAAACACAGTTGAGTGTAGGTGAGTGACGTAAAATGTCCCGCAATTATAGAATGACCGGTATAACCTAATTTAGTTCTGAAATTACTCACCAGGTGGCCATCAGTGAAAACATCCAGATTCTGGCCAATCTGAATGACCAACCTTCAGGCGCCATCAATGTGGCTGCCGTTCTGGATGACCAAATGTGGCGCCATCTATGTTCAGCAACAGGTACTTACACATAGACATTACGCAAGATAGAGACCTGAACAGAGGAAAGCATTATCCAATTAAATCATAGGTTAGGAGATAGCCATAGCTTGTCTCGCTTAACCGCTACTAAGCACACATATCAAGAAAACCCTTTGACATTTTCATGGCTTGTCAAAAATACTGATGCAGTAACCCTCGAGGCCAACTGTCCAACCATTGAATACCAGATATCATTCTCATTAAAATAATTCCACAAGCTTTAGTTGTGAGATAAAACTTCAATCAGACGTTTCCTTTTTTATATCAGGGGTGATTTCATGTAAAAATATGGCAAAAAGTTGAATCTGCCATCCCCTTTCATCCATAACTATCTTGGGGCCTGAGTACTGTATAGATGACTATCAACTACCCACTGACAGTCCCCTCCAAGATAATACAGGATCAAAGCTTTGCTTGCGCTTGATTGCATGAAGGTCGGTAAATCTGTGAAGGTTGTTTTCCATCGATTTGCATGAAGGGTGGTAAATCTGTGAAGGTTAATTGTTTTCCATAAAAGAGGTTTGATCTGTTATTTCTGTCTCAGCCAATTTTAGACAAAAGCACCCTAAGGTCTGAACTCTATGACCCACAGGTACCCAATGCCCTTTCAATTCAAATGTTTCAAAGGTCAAAACTTTTCCTTGTGGTTATAGTCTGATTGAAGGTCTGTTTACCCACAAACTGACTGTTAAGTACAAAAGGTTATTTCCATCCAATACAATCCAAGATCTAAGCCTTCTTTAGGGTTAATCTAAGTGAAGGTTGCTAACCCTACCTAGCTCAGAGAGGGTGAGCACCATAAATTCAGCAATCGGTTTATATTACCATTTAGTACTCTCATTACCTCTTTGAATTTACCAATAGCTATCTTGAGTGAAACCAGGGATTTAGGCCTAAAAAAATAAATTGTTTGTTTCCTCTAACGGTCCGAACAAAAATAGGGTAGGTAGGTCGGTAAAAAAGTTTTTTTTTCATAATTTTGTCAAAAATGTGTGTTTTATGCATGTTTTACGTTGATTGGGAGTTGGAAGGGCGATAAAAACTTTAGGGTACGAATTTTTTTGAATAAAAACTTGTTAGGGTAGGGTCACATGAAACATACAACTTATTTTTTAGGCCTTAGCCAGGACCCGTCCAGCCTGTCTTTTGGACAGGTAGTTTCCTAAAAACCTTTTGTTTGGAAAAGCAAAATGTTCTATGAAGATCTTTCAATTTTGACTTTTGGGGTGTAATAACCAAATACTTTCCTAAAATATTCCCATATTCTAGGACATTGCTTATTTGTAAATTGCCTTTTTTATTACACACTAGGCTATCAATTGTAGCAGGTATAAGGATTTGAATTAGATTAGTTGCTAAACCTGGACGGGCAGAAATTGCTGTTTTGGACAGGCATTTTTGAAATCCTGGCTAAGACCCTGAGTGGAACTCTCATATTTTCATTTTCCTACTGACGTTCCCATCCCGATGTTTCTAGGATCAGAGTTTTCCGTTATTCTGTATGAAGGTCATTTGAAGGTCAGGTACCTGCAGATTTCATTTTATGTACAAACAATGTGAAAGATACCATTTTCCTGCCAACTATTTTTGGCATTTCATCGAACAATCGAGATATCAACTTACTGGCATTCAAATATCTGAAATGACCTTCTAGTTCAAATTTATTTCTCAAATCAAAGCTTTTCTTTTGGTCTCCTCACCCATAAAGGTATTTTTGTCTTGGCAAATATTTAATCTACCATTCCTCTCTAAACCTATTTGAACTTAACTATTGATTATTCAAAGATCTGAGCTGACTTTCTAATAATCAACATCATACACACCGAAGACAATTCCAGAATCCAGATCAAAATTTTCTGCGGCGTTGATCTGCTTCAAGGTCAGTATACTGCCCGTGAAGGTCATTTCATGCTAAGTGAGAAGAAAGGAAATGCCAGTGCTGAAAACAGTTTGAAAAGCCTTTGTGGTCAAACGGTCAATCAAAATGAATAGTTTAGTGGTCCACCAAAAAAATTAGAGGCCCATATCACTTCGATAACCAAAGTGGTAGCCAACAGTCATTTCATAACTGAACATTTATGGTTAATTGTGCTTTAAATTTATGAATTGTGACATTCATAATCTAAGGTAGAAGAAATGTGAAACTGGATGTGATGCTTACTAAATTAATATGGTCAGAATATTTAGTAGACTTTCTGGGCAAGTAAACGTATACTTTTACTAGCCCATTCAAATTTTTGGTAGAAACGGACCGGTGGGATACTGTCTATTTTCACCACTGAAATGCAGGATCCGACGCTGCGATCTTTGATGAAGGTTTGCAGCCAGCAGCTACTGTTAACCTTTAGCTAGAGCACCAGCAATCACAATCATCAAGGGATTAAATGAATTTTTAATACGTTGATGATATTTTGGTTCATTTGGCATTATTTTCATGCCCGCGATCAGTGTCTTAGCCAGGATTTAGAAACTGGGTGCCTAAAATTGGCAATTGTAAAATTTTGGGGCGTCCAGATTTGTAAGGGGGATCACAATATACTCATATTTCAACCATAAACATGTATAAATTCATCAAAATAAGGCATGATATCATTAAAAAAATGTCATAGGAATTATAAGGAGATGAAAAATTCAATTATAAGCTTGAGATTGTGATTTTTCGAAATTCCACACCAATAAATTTGGGTGTCCTGAGGGGTTCTTTTTAAGGGTTTGGGTGTCCAAAAAGGCACCCAGACGCCCTGCTGGCTAAGACCATGCCCGCGATGCAGTAACAGTAAAATCAACTCAAGAATCCACAACTTTTAACTCATTAGCATTCATTAGCCAAAACAGGCCTGACGATTTTGGAAATATCTAACTTACAAAAGCATATTTTGAAAAAACATCTGAAGGAGAAATGTTGATAAGAAGCTAAACAACAACTCTCCTTCAAATAGTTTGTGAATATTCACTTTATTCCCAAGTTATTTTCAAGAGTATAAGAGTAGCAGACAATATTTTTAAGAGCACCTCTGAGTGTGAATGGGTTAAGGAACTAATTTGCTGATGTCAAAGCATCTTATAGAAAAATTTTAACGAAGAAATGATCATTTGAATGCTGATAACTACATTACTTGAAATATTTCACAGATTTAAGTTCTATTTAGACTGGTAGGGAAATGGCAGGACCTGCAGAATTTTTATGGCAAGAAAATATATAAAGTATACCTCCTTGATTTCCTTGATTTAACTATTCCCTGCATCAATTTAACTGTTGTTTAAGAAACACTTTGGAGTGTCAAGTAACAATTTAACAAAAATATTTGAAATAGCATTTACCTAATTTAGCTCTTGAGAACTTCCCCTAGGAAATCCTTGGATTCTTCTGAGGTAATCCTAACAACTTATGTATTCTAATTAGGGTTCGGATGCGGAGATTTTTTGAATCGATTGATCGAAAAATATTTCGAACAATTAATCGAATGGGTTCGAGCTTTACGGCCACATTTCTGAATGTTAAGGCAAACGAATTCAAACATTATTGTGCCGCGGAATGCACTGGCACATGCCAGGCACATGTGCGGTGTACCGCGGCACTTGATGAATCGGTGCACCAAATATGGCGCAATAGATTTGTTTACTGTTGAGTGTTGACACAGAGCCGTTCTGTGTCACTTAAACGAAAGTTCTAATGTTTTTGTAAGTTTTGGCCGCGTAATTTCACAAAATTTCTTCAGAAATTTTGCATTTGAAATAATCGATTATTTCAAATGCCGTTCGAACAGGTCGAATCGGCCTCAGCTCAACCGAATGCTCGAGTTCTCGCTTAATCGCCCGACAACTAATTCTAATTATCATTTATCCAATAAGCAAGGACCAAGATACGCTTTGCTCGTGCAACAAGACCTCACCAAAATAGTAAAGAGTTTTGAGGTTTACCGCCATGATTGCGTCTATCAAAGCTAAACTACTGAATCATGTGAAATACACAAGTAAATCAGATTCATGGACAGACTCAGCTAGACATGAGAGAAAGCAGTAGAGGTTTTTTCTCTCGTAAAAGCATCAATTTTCTGTCAACATCTACTGCAGTCTCTAACATGCTTACAAGAATCTAATTTTCCGAACTTGATCAATAATTTAGGAGCATCAGGCAGCGAGCTATATTCAGGCCATCAGTGATTGACACAACTGACACAAAAACCTCATGATTTCATTACACCAAATACCTGTCTGCCGGAAATTAATCTCCACCTCCCAATAAGGGGCGTAATGTACGCATACATGGGGCGTACTTATAGGGGAATAGTGGATGATCATGGCAGCTATCTATAAGCAAGACAGGAGCTAAATTTTAACACTAGGAGCAAAAAAACTAGCGCTTGAGAGAGTATACACTTTATGAGAAATTATACAGCAGATCGAGGGCTAAAACAGAGCAGGCAAATTTAGCCAAATTACCTACCTGTTTTCTGAAAATTTAAGTGTCTACTTAAAGCAAGTTTATCAGGTAAATAACTTTCAAATTGTGACAACCTTATATTTCAATAATGTCCTGGGAATATACTGCTGCGTCCATACTTAAAGGATAAAATTAAGGGAAACCTAAGTGCCTTACGGAAATCTTAAAAGAGATTTTCTAACACTAAGATGCTTTTACTGCAAGGCCCTCGGCCCATACCATGCAAAGACGCTGGGTTTGACTTTCCCAGGAGTATATGTGCCCCTTGATTTTGCTGTGGGGCCCTGATTTGTCAGACTAGGGGCCCAAAATGGTATTAAAATAACCAGAAATCCTGTTTTTGACCACTAATTTTTACCAAAAGATCTTTTCGGGCCCTTAGCCTGAAATATAAATGTTAGACCCTGTGTCAGATCCTTCATATTTTGTAAATTCAAGCCTCCTATATTCCAAGTTGCTTCTAAAGGCATCATAAATCAATAAAACCCTTGCCATAGAAATCCCCTGTAATGTATACTTAAACCTACGAATGCTCACAGCTACGAAAAGCTGTGATAATTAAGATAAAACATCACCGTGAAAGCAGAGTTGGAATAAAATTGACGAAAAAACTATTAATCAGATAATTTCCAGCAACTCTCTATCAAATATTTTGCATGACCATTCCTAATTCCTGAGTTATCATTATCTAAAAATGACATTTAACTCTGAGAACCCAGTTTCAAAATCCTGGCTTAGACCCTGATCTAAATTGTCATAGATCCGGACGTCAATTTCCAGAGTAACTCGTAAGCCTGAATGGGTTAGGCAGGTAGCTATTAAGGTTGAATGGCATAGCATGCTGACACAACTGGGGGCCGTACGTGCAGAACTCGGCCTCCCCGCCAATCTGAACTCGCTCCGCATAAAAAAAAGTAAATTGGCTATTTCAACAATCTGCGATGAAGTAGCAGGCTGCTTCTTTGCCGCACGCAGTAATATTGGCGATTACTTTCCACCGCGGGAGGGATATCTAGCGAAAGATCAGATGGCTGAGGCTTGATATTCACCATACAATTGATTCTCTCTAAGCTAACCCTTTCAACTCAAAAGAACAAATCTAAGTCCATACACACACATACATATGTATACATATATATATATATGTATATACATGTATATATATAATATATATATATATATATATATATATAAATATATATATATATATATATATATATATATATATATATATATATATATATATATATATATATGCATATATGTACTCAGCAGGGGTGGATCCTGGACCCACTTCGGCATCAGACGTGCTGTAGGGTAGCACGTCGTCCGTAGGACATTCATAGATTCAGCATGCTGCCACTCGCCAAGTTGGCAATATACTAGGTGTATAGGGAAAAGTGCCAGAACAAAATTCTTCGTAATAACGGTTTATGGCAGCGAGTTTATTGATGAAACTGAGCGGCCAAAAAATCAAGTCATGCGTGCGATTGAAACATTGTCCGAAGCTTATATATGGGAAAATTTTTGGCATATTATCGTGCCCGTGTACTTTTAGCTAATGTCGAAAAAGGGGAACGACTTTATGGTAATTACGCGAATAGCGAAACAGCGAAATATGTATAGGACGTACACCTACGGTATACTATTATACTACGGAGATGCCTCATTCTGAGAATATCGCTAAACTGGCCATAAGTTCTTAAATCATGGTACGTGTGTGTTATGAATTGTTCAATTGATATTGTGCACGTACGTTGGCATACCCGTCAGCATTCAACAATCCAAAATCAGGATATTTCACTTATCAGGCGGTTTACTATACTGCGACGTCTTTTGGTTTCATTTTGTTTAGTTCCAATTCTGGGAGGGGCCAGGTTAGTACTTTTGCTTAAGGAGCGGGCCTTCAGCTCTAGTTGGTAATCATGGAAACATATGTTAATAGGATAACTTTAATTTTAGCAGATCACAATTGCTGCATGATAATATACACTCAGTTTTCAAAAACGCGCAGATAGCTTTGGAACTGAAAATGCCTTCATCAACAACATTTACATTGTGTGATCTTTCCAGACATTGTGTGATCTTTCAAGATCAAATACTTACTATGTTCAGCATATTATGAAATTCTTGGCTCTTGGCTAGAAAATAAATTTATTCTTGAGGAATGGTGGCTGATTTTTGAAAGTTGGCAAATCAGTAGCTAATCTGAAGATTTCTGACCAAGTTATATAATTCATACCTGTTAACATTCAACCATCCAAAATCAGGAGATTTTATGCGGTTCCAATCCTGGCCACCAGGGGTCAGATAAGTTTATTAGTTTAGGAGTGGGCTATTATATTTTACAGGTGTTGGCAAATTGATAACCATACAAGTATGATTATGAAATAACTTTAATTTTATGTAGCAGATCACACTTGCAGCATGATGACAAATTCCCAGTTATGAGAAACACACAGAGATTGCTTTTGAACTGAATACATCATAATAGTCCATGACCCAGAGGTGGTCAGTATCATATTGGGGGGGGGGGGCAAATTCTGGTTAATGTTTTTTTAAATATTTACACGATCACTAATTTGCTTTTACTCACTACCCATATTCCTCATATTTCGTAACTATTACATCTCTATCCATTCCCCTTGAGATATAGATCCGTGCGCCGGCCTACATATTTTGGCGCAAGGATCCATTCCTCTACCATACCTGCCTAACCTCTGTGCTGTGTTGCGCCCAGCGCCACTAGCTTCATACTACTTTCCATTCCTTTCATTTCCACTCCTATCACCTTGTATCAGACTTTCTCTGGGTTCTGTGTAGGAATTTTTTCTGTTCGAGGGGGGTTCGTTTTAAGAGGTAGGTGACTTCATTGGTTTAATGCAATACTGGAGGAAAATGTCATAATTCTTAATTAGCAAGAAATCAACATTTTGAATTCTAAATTTGGAATTGTGGTATACCCTTAATCTGTATGACTGCAACTTCGCACAGACACACAAACAGAGATCAGACTTTGAAATTTTGAAGTTTGTTTTTCATCATTTGTGTTTTTCAAGTCGTGACTATCCAGTTGGAATCGGTATCTAGAGGAAACTGACAGAGCGACACAATTCGCAAAAACACAGGATTCGCAGACAAACGCATGATTTGCAGCTGCACACATGATTCACAGACACACACACACAAGCATGATTCACAGATGGATACATGATTCACAGACACACACACACAAGCATGATTCGCAGATGGACACATGATTCACAGACACACACACACGCATGATTCACAGATGGACACATGATTCACAGACACACACACAAGCATGATTCGCAGATGCACACATGATTCACAGACACACACACACGCATGATTCGCAGATGGACACATGATTCACAGACACACACACACACAAGCATGATTCGCAGATGGACACATGATTCACAGACACACCCACACACGCATGATTCGCAGATGGACACATGATTCACAGACACACACACAAGCATGATTCGCAGATGCACACATGATTCACAGACACACACACACGCATGATTCGCAGATGGACACATGATTCACAGACACACACACACGCATGATTCGCAGATGGACACATGATTCACAGACACACACACAAGCATGATTCGCAGATGCACACATGATTCACAGACACACACACAAGCATGATTCGCAGATGCACACATGATTCACAGACACACACACACGCATGATTCGCAGATGGACACATGATTCACAGACACACACACACGGATGATTCGCAGATGCACACATACGATTCACAGATACACACGATTCCCAGACACACGCATGCAGCATCACTGATGCCTGCAGGGAGGCTGCATGAAGTGTTGTGAGTTGCCAGGTCTGGTTGTCTCTCAGTAGCTTGATGCTTTATTAATAGCCACTCTCCACGCAGTGGTCACCGACCCTGTCAGCATGCGTCACAATAACCATTACCGTGGAACAACAGCAGACACAAGAAATGGAATAAATGACATAAGCCAGGAAAATCCCTTTGAGACATATGCCTTTAAACTTATATATTATGTCAGTATAGCGTGATGTCATATTAATAGCCATACCGCACACAGTGATCAACAACCGGTAACAGAAGAAATGGAATAAATGACATGAAAACTGGAAGAGATAGGTTTCTTCCAAAACATTGGAAGAAATGGAAGAAACATATTTCTTCCAGGACGGAAGAAACCGGATTTTTCCATGGAAGAAACCGCCCCTCGGAAGAAACTGCCAACCCTGGACATTAAGCCAAGAAAATCCCTTTGAACATACCTACTTTATATATTTTACTTAAATATATTATGTAAGTAGAGAGTGATGTCATATTAATAGCCATACAGCACATCATTACCGCAGAACAACAGAAAACACAAGAAATGGAATAATGGACATAAGCCAAGAAAGTCCCTTTGAACATACCTAACTTATATATTTTACTTATATATTATGTCAGTATATAGCGTGATGTCATTTTAATAGCCATACCGCACACAGTGGTCACTAACCCTGTCAACATGCGTCACAATTATCAGTACAGCAGAACAACCGCTAACAGAAGAAATGGAATAAATGACATAAGCTAGCAAATCCTTTTGTACATGTATACCAAACTTGTTATAATCTGGATTATTAAAATTAACCCTCCAGCTGTCAGCCCAGCAAATCCCTTTCTAAGTTTGTACAAATACCAGATTTATTATAAACACCTATCTGGACCTAACCCTCCAGCCGTCAGCCAGGCAAATCCCTTTCTAAGTTTGTACAAATACCAGATTTATTATAAACACCTATCTGGACCTAACCCTCCAGCTGTCAGCCCAGCAAATTCCTTTCTAAGTTTGTACAAATACCAGATTTATTATAAACACCTATCTGGACCTAACACTGCAGCCATCAGCCAGGCAAATCCCTTCATAAACTTGTAAATACCAGACTTATATTATGAACAATCTGAACCCAGCCATCAGTCCAACAAATCCCTTCGTAAACTTATACATACCAGACTTATATTATGAACAATCTGAAGCCAGCGATCAGCCCAGCAAATCCCTTCGTAAACTTGTACATACCAGACTTATATTATGAACGACCTGAACCCAGCAGCTCTCAGCCAAGCAAATCCCATTGTTGCCTCTAAAGTTAAAGGAGGGTCATTATATTAGTTAGCTTAATCAGCTAAAATATTATCTGATATATTTTGCAAGTTTCTGCTAGTATGCAAAGATATTTTGGAAAAGTACCCTAACTAGAGTAGGTTCCTAGTCCCTAAAAATTGACATCCCCTTCTGCGCTGACCAAGCAGTGTGGTGTAGTACCAGGTATGGTAGATAGATGGCACCACCTGATCCTCCTACCTCTAGAATTTTTATACTCAAACTGAATCCTGGTGAGATAAGTATAAACTAAATGGACAACTATGGCCACCTAGAATAGTTGGTGCTAACGGTTCTCAGGCTGTGTTAGGTATAATGCCCCCACCACTATTATGCTATACATACTAAGTAGGTTTGATTTCTCTCTCAAACTATAGATGGAAGCACTGTTTTCATGAGTTGGGGCTTGATTCAGACTAGAGCTCAAGTGTGTCCCCCTTGAGGATTTATTCAGAACTAATACTGGAGTGAAATCAACTAAAGTCAGATCAGTGAAAGAGCCAGAAATCACAGACTTGTCGCAAGTCTATGACTTTACCTGTCAATTGATTTACATGATATAACGAGGTAAAAGGAATCCAATTACCAAGAAAAACAAACTGTTCATTTCGAACCCTTTCGCAAAATACGTCACCAGAGGACACAGGTATGAGAAATCCAAACAACATGTTTTTACACTGCGTCATATTCATAACAGAGATATGCCCCACTTAACCATACCTTTTATTATGGGATTCAATCTCGCGACCTAGTTAGGCATGACCCCCTGAGAGAGGTAAACTTAACCCATTAACGCTCACTGCAGCCAAAACCAGCCTGACAATTTTGATGAAATCTTTCAGGCTAAAGCATAATTGGCAAAATATTTGAAGGAGCTACATTCATCAGAACATTACCAACAACTCTCCTTCAAATATCTCGTAAAATCATTTTCACTCTCATAGTTATTAGCAAAAGAGTCATAGATCCAGACGACAAATGCTGGAGGAATTCTTAAGCATTAATGGGTTAAACGCATTAGTTCTCATGGTGCACTACTCAACAGACAAGAAAAGCTAATATTTGAGAAAATGATGAAGTATTCATTTTTTTATCGTTCAAGGAAGCGATTGAAATTTAGACCTTATATACACCCCTTAGGCCTAAAAAAAGAAATTGTTTGTTTCCTGTAACGGTCCGGAAAAAAATAGGGTAGGTAGGTCGGTAAAAACATTTTTTTTGCATTATTTTTTTGGTCAAAAATGTGTGTTTTATGCATGTTTTACGTTGATTGGGAGTTGGGAAGGCAGAAAAAACTTTAGGGTTAGGATTTTTTGGAATAAAAACTTGTTAGGGTAGGGTTACAGGAAACAAACAACTTTTTCTTTTAGGCCTTACCAAATGAAGCTGGTATTATACCAAAGAATTCCTATGATTAACCTAGGAAAATCTCTGAATTTCTGAGGGGGTCTGAACTACATATAAGGTGATGGGGTGTTTTGAAAAGTGCTTGATATGTCAATCATTTAGGACCCCTGTGTATTCCGATTGGACAAATATGAGTAAATTTAAATATCTTTTCAATTTATGATTAATTCTAAAGCTATTTTCAAAATTATCAAATTTTCAGATTTTCATGCATGAAGTGGTTAACCCTTACGCTGCTGGTGACTAATTTTGCCAAAACAAAATGATTCATAAAAGCTGAAAAAATGTCTGAAACCCAGGCACATTGGTACTCATTTGAGAGTACTCAGTGAGCGCTATCTAATGAATACCAACATGGTATGGTTTAGATGTTTTTCAAAAATCTTTGCATTCTTGTGCTTTGGACGAAAGCAGCCTTAGCATTGGAAGGGTTAAAATAGTCTGTTAAAGTAGGCCTTAATGGGGTGAATTGGGGACAACTTGGTTTAGCTCAATCATGCCAACATGTAGCGCCCAAACAAGGCAACTTTTATGACATCTTTTTCACTGTTGAACTTTTTGTAAAGATGGCTAGACTAGGAGGGTACTCTGTGCGATACCAGATACTGATGGTGAATGGGAAAAAGCATGGTATCACTTAAGATCTGTAATACTGGCACTGCTTAACAAGACTTAACTGCTATCATGTCACCACTGCACGAAGGCAGTTCACTATTCATTAGTGATGAAATTTCTGAAGCTGGCAGTGCTAAATATGTACCACAAAGTTAGGTCCCTGGGCATGAGGCAGAATCATCAAAAATATTGTCAAAATATTGTATCATTAAGGAAATATTGATAATGTATTGTATTTGTATCACAAAAATTTGTGCCACTATTATACCCTGCTTTGTCTGTATTTTCCAAAAGCACCAGCCATCCTCAACCCATAAAAATAGTCATTGTTAAAAATTGTCCCCAAATTACTGAGATTTTACGGCATTAAACCCGTGACGAAGACCTACCTCTCTGTTAAAACAAACACCTTCATATAGGACGACCCCCCTATACACAGAAATCCTAGCTTCATCTATATGGAAATCTTAACATCAATACATTTTACCCTCATATGAACATCTAGCGAATTCTCATGTCTTTAAAAGTGTTTATTTCCTGTAGGCTTTCCAGCTGTAATGTTTCCTGTGTAGACTGAGTGTATTTATACCTGTTCTTTAAAAGTGAGTGCCGTTTTCCCTGTACAGACTTCCTGGTTTTATCCACGCTTGATTTGCTGCTAGTACTTATTTTAAAGCTCACCTGTTAGATATTTTAGCTCATTAGTATGCATGAGATCACCACAGTAAGCAACCAGACTTCGTAGCTGTTCTCCAAGCTATATAATGGGGACAACAAAAGCTGCTGGGAACCTCTGCCAAAAATAAAGTATGATCCTCGGCTTGCCATCTGTTTGCACTGCAGCTAGCCAGGAAGCCCTGCTTTCCGACTACCTGCAAGGTACAGGGTTCGACAACAACAGTAGCCTGATATGCGGGTCTATCTTAATTTTTAAAACCCTTCAAATGCTGAGGCTTCTTTCTTCCAAAGCACAAAGACGCAAAGATCTTTGAAAACCATCTTAACCCTGTCATGTTGGTATTCATTGGATAGCTCTCACTGAGTTCTCTCATATGAGTACCCATTTTTTCAGTTTTTTTTTCATCATTTTGTATTGGCCAAATTAGCCACCAGCAGCATAAGGGTTAAACGATTGTTTTGCCCATGGATAATAATCCTCCTGTTACCACTTGCCATCTGTCTGTGCACTAGTGTTGGGACGATCATCGATTATAATCGGTAATCAATCGTTTACCTCTCTGATTCTGATTAATCGATTACAAAACTGGCAATCGATAATAATCGGAAAAGGTGACACCTAGTGGCAAAATATAGAACTAAATGACAGACATGTTGTCAGCTTTCTTGCTATGAAACTAACCCCCAAAAACACTTCAAAACGAAGTTTTAGGTAGGTGCTAATAGCAAATAATTATCATAGACTATCACTTATCATTAGGCTCTAGACATCTAGTACCCAATTACTTCAAAAGTGTGAAGAACTGATTATGATTGATAATCGATTGGTTGGCTGCAACTGATTATCGATCATGAAATTGCAACCAATTCCCAACCCTACCAACAATAGCATAAGCCTGATATAAGAGTCCATTTTAACTTAAAAGATTGTTTTGTCCATGCATGCTTGCAAAGGTAAAAACCAGCATGACAATTTTATGGAAACTTTCAGTTGAAAACATAGTTGGAAATATATCTGAAGGAGAAGTTTCAGCAAAATGGACATTTCAAAATTTGAAGTAGTATGACAAAACCGAAGTGGTCTTCTTTCAATTTCATTACTACTACATATCTTATAATATGATGTAGGTCTACGCAGTCATTTTTTCTGGTGCATTTTCGTGAAATATACCCAGTAGGCAGCAATGAGTTAATCTCACCCTACATATTTTTCAAAAATTCAGCCTCCTTGTCAAACTAAAAGCCAAACTTGAAGAAGTGCTGGAAAGAGTACCAAGATATTATCTATTAGTAATGAGTGAAATAGATGCCAGTGACTTAGGATTAGGCAAGGGTTTCCACTGGGTACTCCGGTTTCCTCTACAACCTATAACTGGCTAGTCATGACTAGGGCTGCATACCGATAAGGGTGAAGCGGTACGGTACCATAACCGGTATCGTCGAAACGATACAGTATTTTATCGGTACTGCTATCGTTATCTTGAACTACGCTAAGTTCACACTTAGCGTGGTTCCTGACATAAAACTAAAACGTATTTGTTGTCTGACAGGTATTTTAATTACATCATGTGAAAAATAAACAGTCGTACTTACTGCAGCTGAACTTGTTATCTAGATCCACATTCTGCTCATTCTTGCTTGATGGTACGATATAGCGGCAAAGCCAGCACCATCGCCGCTACCAACAGTGCCGTGATTCTCATCGCTACTGCGCAGTGGCGCTGTACATCACTACAGCAGCGCCACTACGCGGTAACAAAAAGTATCACAACACCAATGGCAGCGGCGACGGCACCAGGTTCGCCGCTATATCGTACCTTCCAAGTTGACAAGTTCAGCAACCGTTAATATAACTTTTTACTGAATTATTTTGTAGTATTAAATGTTTGACATGGGTTTGTGTTATGCAAAATACCGATGAGCATACCGTTAAATATTGAAACGAGTATTCACCGGTATTTTGCGAGACGGTATTCGGTACAGTGCTGGTACCGGGTACCGGTGTACAGCCCTAGTCATGACTTAGCCACAATATGGCAGAAAAAGTGACAAAAAATGAATTCCAGCCAAGATAATGAACTTACATTTTCGGATGGGTCTTGTCCTGAACATGATGTCCCACAGGCTTGGTATAATCCAATGACGTTAATATCCAAAAGTCTACTTTAACCGCTTTCCTCTCCTCCCAGCCATCTGCTACCACAAATAGTGCACTACCAAGGACGGAAAGTCCAAGTTTTGCAGAAATATGAGTGTCCCTAAAGGCCCAATCCCTTAAAATTGCTGAACGTACTGTTGGAATTCAGGAGATCTTCTACTGCATATGTTTGTTGCTGGTTTGAGCTAATGTCTATACCAGAATGATAGACACTGTACTGCTACTGTAGATCCTATTTAAGCTTTGAAGTCTAACACTACTGCTACTGATCGTATATAGTCCACTTTAATGCACTAATGTATGCGTGTAATACCACTAGTAAGAAAATCTCATGACCCTCTCTTAACCGCAAATATGGTAACTTGAACCCCCTAGCCTCCTGCAATACAAACGGTTTGTATTGTGCTTTTGAGTGAACTGCTGCAATACAAACGGTTTGTATTGTCGGCCTGACTCAGATTTCTCTGGGCTTTGCAATACAAACGGTTTGTATTGTCGCTATGAGTCAGCACTGCAATACAAACTGGATGTATTGTGATGTGACTGAATGGATGAAATATCATGTGTGGTAAATAAATAGACAAAATTAATTCCAATTCGATAATTTATTCAGATCATAATTCAAAACAATGAACATGGTTATAATGCTTTGAAACTTGTTTTACTTAGTGACTGGAGGATCATATAATGGTTAATTTATTAACCGACACTTCCTGTATTTAAGTCATAGTCTGTATAAGACTATCTAGAGACAACAAATAAAACACAAATAAATAGCTTGTAACAATAGTACAACAAGGTACTAGGTAGGTACTAGGTAGCTGGGACAATTACACCTTACATAATGGATTATAATGAAACTTCACTGTTGTGATGATTTCTTCTCACTGGATCAAGTCCACACTTTGTTTTTATATCATAGCATGTATAAGACTATCTAAAGAAAGCATATACATAATAGCTTGTACCAATAGCACAACTAGGTGGGTAGCTGAGATAATTACACCTTATACAATGGATTATGATCAATAACTGATGGGCTAAGCACAGTCATTGATCAAGCATAAAATAACTTCTAATTTCCATCATAGTTTTGACAACTGTTTTGAAACTTCACTGTTATGATGATTCCCGCACACTGGATCAAGTCTTTCAGCGTCTTCGTCTGCGTTTCACTGTAGATTTGCAAACGGTACATTTGAAATCCTTGCGTTCTAGTCTAGTTGCGTCCATATTGTAACAGTTAATGTGACTCCATAGGTGGCAATTATATCACACTCCACCAGAGGTTTGCCATCATTTTGAGTTGCACCGCAGATGCAGTCTACAGTTGACAAGGCTATCAGAGAAAAAATTCCTAGCCGCAACTAATACATGTATCAGTCATACATGTACCCCCAACGGCTCTTTTCAGAGCCACCACATCCTCACAAGAGCTAAATACTCACAAGTGATAGTTTTAATATCATAATAAAGTACATATATAGTTTTATAATCATAATAGATATACACCTGAAAAAGTATTTCCTAAGCCTTCTTAATAATTGACCAAGTTATATTTGTAAATATGCACTGTACCTTTCACCATCTTCCATTCAAGGTACTTATGCCATCAAAGTAATGAGTGCTACAAATGCCTACAATACAAACCGTTTGTATTGAACCACTCAATTTCAGCAATACATACGGTTTGTATTGCAGGGGGTTCAAGTTACCATAGACAATACAAACCGTTTGTATTGCAGGTGGTTCAAGTTACCACCCACAATACAAACGGTTTGTATTGTCATCGACAATACAAACCGTTTGTATTGTAGTTGGCTTGCAATACAAACTGTTTGTATTGTAGTTGGCTTGCAATACAAACGGTTTGTATTGTCAGCTCCACAATACAAACCGTTTGTATTGTCAAGTATGCAATACAAACTGTTTGTATTGCAGCTGAGGGCTACAATACAAACGGTTTGTATTGCAGGGGGTTCAAGTTACCATACTTGCCTCTTAACCCATCAAAGCCCAAAGTTTACAAAAGGTACGAAACAAAAGTTCTCAGTACCTTGATAAACAATAGAGAATTCTTCCAAATATTTAGATTCAACTTACCAACAGTGTCTGGTTAACTCTCTTTCACTTTGGATATATTGATGAATTTCAGAAACTAATATCAATTTAAATATATCTGAATAGGGTTATTGGGAAATTCTGGTATGAATACTGTTAACCCATTCACACTCAGAGCGGCCAAAACAGGCCTGGCGATTTTGGAAATATTTTACTTGCAAAGATATTATCTGGGAAATATTTGAAGGAGAGATGTTGATAAGAAGCTAAACAACAACCCTCCTTCAAATATTTTGTGAACTTTTACTTTATTCCTGAGTTATTATCAAAAGTATGAGAGAAGCAGACGATCCATTTCCAGAGGAACTCTGAGTGTGAATGGGTTAAACACCACCAATCAGCATGTGTACCATGTAGGTACAGACAATGCCTTTTGTTCTCTGTGGTTCTGCACAGTGAAATATGGCATTCATAAAACTCCAGTGGCTTACTGTACATTTATAATACATATGGCACACACTATATAATGGGATAGAGTGGTGGGTGGGCGAAGCAGGTGATAGCCTTATGGAATAATCCTGACTGTACATGGGTGTTTACTTAATACCAGTAGGCAGAGCTCTAGTCCATAGGATTAAGAAGCAATTATATCTCACTATTAAAGAGCTATTTAATCAAACCTGAGCTGTTTACATTGACTCAATGTTTACAAGTGCTGCTCTCTCTCTCTCTGTCCCTTTTTCAGTACTTAAGTACAATAATTGCTCTCTCTCTCTCTCTCTCTCTCTCTCTCTCTCTCTCTCTCTCTCTCTCTCTCTCTCTCTCTCTCTCTCTGACTCCCCCTCCTCTCTCTCTCTCTCTCTCTCTCTCTCTCTCTCTCTCTCTCTCTCTCTCTCTCTCTCTCTCCCTCCCTCCCTCCCTCCCTCCCTCCCTCCCTCCCTCCCTCTCCCTCTCCCTCTCCCTCCCTCCCTCCCTCCCCTCCCTCCCTCCCTCCCTCCCCTCCCTCCCTCCCTCCCTCCCTCTCTCTCTCTCTCTCTCTCTCTCTCTCTCTCTCTCTCTCTCTCTCTCTCTCTCTCTCTCTCTCTCTCTCTCTCTCTCTCTCTCTCTCTCTCTCTATATATATATATATATATATATATATATATATATATATATATATATATATATATATATATAATATATATATATATATATATATATATATATATATATATATATATATATATATATATATATATATATATATATATATATGTATGCACACACATGAATTATCCCCAACACTCAGAGTTGTGATCATCATATATATTAAACTGTGTGAAACATCTTATAGATTAAGGATTGTTAGTGATCGATACTGAGAACTGTGGTGATCTGACAGATCAATAGAGATTTGCCTCGTCATGTGTTCATATTTCTAGCCAGTAAAGGAGTAGAGGCGTGATGTATTGATTTAACCGTTATATAGGCAACACGCCCAGTCAATAACATTCACACCAGGGACCATCTTGATCTTAACCCTTCTAATGCTGAAGCTTCTTTCATCAAAATGTATATATATATATATATATATATATATATATATATATATATATATATATATATATATATATATATATATATATATATATATATATATATATATATATAATATATATTTATACATATATTTATATTTATATATATATATATATATATATATATATATATATATATATATATATATATATATATATATATATATATATATATATATATATATATATATATATATGTACCCTTATGTCCAGGACCTCTACACTCTTGAAAGTGCAAGTACTTGTCACATTCCTATAAGTTATAACCTAATTATGAGACTCACTGCCACCTATGAAATATACATGATCAATTATTCAGTGTCAATGTCCATTCAACCACAGAACTGTACCTAATGAACCGTGCACCTTGTCAGGCCAGTTAGGGTCACTCAGAGCTGTATATATAATGACTATTATTGATTTGGATCAATCTGCTCATTAAAGACTAAAGTACAAATTAGATAGGACTCCTAGGAGAATAATTTTTATCATTAACCCTTCCAGTGCTGAGGCTACTTTCGTCCAAAGCACACAGATGCAAAGATTTTTGTAAACCATCCAAACCCTGTCATGTTGGTACTCATTAGAAAGATCTCATTGAGTGCTATCAGATGAGTACCCATTTGCCAGTCATTTTAAAGGTTTTTTGCATTATTTTGTATTGGCCAAATTGGCCACCAGCAGCATAAGGGTTAATGGTACATTTGAAAGAAAGAAAGGAACATCTTCTAGCTTTAAGTGTGGAAATCTTTAGCCTTCTTGCCATGGACTCTACATAGCAGTTGGACTATTGAACCAATGTTATTATTAACCCTTATGCTGCTGGTAACTAATTTGACCAATACAAAATTATGCCAAAACCTGAAAGATGACTGAAACCCTGGCAAATGTTGGTACTCATCTGAAAGTACTCAGCGAGAGCTTTCAAATGAATACCAACATGACAGGGTTTAGATGATTTTCAAATTTGTTTGCGTCCTTTTGTTTGGACGCAAGTAGCCTTAGCGCTAGAAGGGTTAAGGCCTTACAGCAACCTCTCATGCTTAGAGACATAGTATTAGCCAGCAGGGCGTCTTAGGGGGGGGGGGGGGGATTTATTTTTCAGAAAATGCATGTTTCATGCATGTTCTAAGTGGATTGGGAGTTCGAAGGATGAAAAAAAAGAAATTTAGGCCTACGTATGTTGCACCATCTCCTCCAGCCTCACAATTAAGGCAAGTAGTAGCCTAGCTTACTAGAGCTGGCTTATTCTTCACCAAATAGTCATTATTTTGTTACTAGTCAAGTCATTATAGTACTTTTCAGATTTGCCAGATGGCAGCACTGCTGAATTCTTTTGTGGTTGTTAAGCCATAAACTGACATCTGGTGTGGAAATTAAGAACTATTTAACTGGACTCAGCAAGCACAGTGAAGTTATTAAACAATATACAGAATTAAAAATGTTTTCAGCCTGGTATCGAGGCTAAGCAGGTAGCTGTAGATAGAGGCCTGTAGTAATGCCTTGTCTTGTATTGCGATACACATGTATAAGCGGCCTCCTTCCCCCTGCTGCTGCCCTGGAGTAGCAGATAAATCAATGATTGTGATTATTCTAATGGTGCTTACACATCACTCAGCTGTCACGGCTAAGTGGCAAATTGATGACCAGTAGCTGAGGGGAGGGGGGTTATAACACTTTCCCTGCTGCTGCTGCCCACTAAGTGCCTGCTTTTAAGAGTTACATTGCAGGTATATTAGGCCACTTCTAAATTACAGAGTATGTGTGATGTCTAGTGTTGGGATGATCATTGATTATAATCGATAATCAATCGTTTACCTCTCTGATTCTGATTAATCGATAACAAGACTGGCAAGCGATAATAATCGGAAAAGGTGACACCTAGTGGCAAAATATAGAACTAAATGACAGACAAGTTGTCAGCTTTCTTGTTATGAAACTAAGCTCCAAAAACACTTCAAAACGAAGTTAAGGTAGGTGCAAGTAAGTAATAGTCAAGTAATTGTCATAGACTATTACTTATTATTAGGCTCTAGACCTCTAGTACCCAATTACTGCAAAAGTGTGATGAACTGATTATGATTGATAATCGATCGGTTGGCTGTAACTGATTATCGATCATGAAATTGCAACCGATTCCCAACCCTAGTGATGTCTTTATCATTTTTTTTACTATATTACAGGGTAGCATGGACAGCGTGCAACATAAGTTGTACGTTGCAGGTGAATTCATTTATCTTCATAAATGAATAAATGTTCCTGGTTTTAATTGTATGCAGTACTCTACTTATTTTGTGGTCTCCCTTGAAAAATGGGGCGCCCATGAATTTTGCAATAAGCAATTTTGGGCACCAAGTTTCTAAATGCTGGCTAAGATCTCGCTGGAAAGGGTTAACAAACATGAGTTTAATAGATAAGAAAAGTGGTGCAGGTTTATTTATAATAACAGATAGGATTCTCAACATAGCTGTGTCATAGGCTAAGTAAAGAGCCTTGTACCTTTATCACCTACCAAATCACAAGGCGAAATAAAACTGTTCTTGATAACATTTATCATAGAGCTGCACTCACGGAGGGAGATCAACTCATGAGCTCACCACCCGTTTGACTCGTGAGCTCATGAGCTCGCGGACGTTCAGATTTTCCAAAAAAATACTTATTTTCCAGCCCAGCTATTAAGAAATAAATATTTATTGGCAGACATTTATTAACATTGCCATTTTTATTTAATTTTAAAACGTGCTGACGAGGTACAAAGGTCAGTTTAACACTCAACAACGCTTGAATGTATACATTGGAGATTGTAAAGAAGACACGACAGCGATAAGCAGTTATGTATGTTGATAATTTGTGTTAGGTGCTCTGTGTTACTTGTGTGTTCCCAACATAGACGAGCTCACGATTAGAAAATTTCAGCTCGAGCTCGGCGAGTTTGCTCCAGGGCTCGAGCCACTCGAGTTCGTGAGTGTTGAGTGCAGCCCTAATTTATCATGCTGTAAAAACACCTCTTCCTTGGCCATTGTCATCTCTATAGCGAACTATGATACTTATGAAAATAACTCAGGAATAGGTTATGAATTAACAACATATTCGGTAGAGAGTTGTTTGGATGGTTTTGATAAACATTACTCCTTCATATTTGAAACTGAATTGAAAGATGTGTAATGTTCATGGGTAGGGATTAAGCAGGGTGCAACATAGGTTGTAGACTAAAAGGTTCCTAGTCCCTAAAAAGTTGACATTTCCTTCTGTGCTGACCAAGCAGTGTGGTGTAGTACCAGATATGGTAGATAGATGGCACCACCTGATCCTCAGATCTCTATAGGTTTTATACTCAAACTGAATCCTGGCGAGATAAGTGTAAACTAAATGGACCACTATGGCCACCTAGAATATTTGGTGCTAACAGAAAAAACATATAACAGCCTAGAAATCTAGGCTGCATAGGTTGCAAAACATTATTTTCTGAGCAGGGCAAGCTGGCCCTAAAGTTGACTTGCCCTGCCGGCACTTCGACTTGCCTCGTTACTCTATTAAACAAAGGTGAGATTGGACTTTGCCCAAAATATTACTTGCCGAGCGGGGCAAGTCAGGGTCTTGTTCAGCTTGCCCCATTGCCGTTTTTGCCGAAATCACTTGCAACTTGCAACGGGGCCGGTGGTTATGTTGCACGCTGTTAAGGAACCTGTACACATACTTGATATGATATCAAAAACAGGTATCAAAAGAGAGAAGTATTGTACATATCGAAATAAGTAAGGTATGGTATCGAAAAAGTTTAGAATTGTATTATAACGCTAAGATTTATGATATTTATAAAATTGACTTAAGTGCTACCTGAACATCACCATACAAAGGCAGTTTAGGCCACTCCAATTTATTTACTTGTCTTACGTGCTCAGGAGGTAGGAAATGAGCCATTTTGGAATAAAAAAAAAAGTTGAAAAATGCAACTTTTTCTATTTATTTTATTTTTTTAGAGTCTGCCGACTAGGACTGGTAGCGATATGTTTCTACCAGCCTATTCTCAACTAAATAAAATCAATCAATCAATTAATCCCTGTAACCTGAAGGGTGGGAGGTATACCTCCTCAAGTCTGAGGCTCTACTACAGCAAATTGATAGCTTCCTGTAGATGATTGAATCACCCTTAATACAAAGAATATTCTTAAAACTAGTCCTTTTTTTTTTTTTTTTTTTGGAGTCAGACAGAAAATTTCGAAACCACTTTCGTCCGTAAGACACCAAAGGTGACTTTTTTTTTCTTTTTTTTGGAGTCTGACAGGATTTATTTTCCAAAAAAAAGCTTGTAAGACAAGTAATTAAATTGGAATGGCCTTAGGCCAAGAAAAAAATATTGTTTGTTTCCTGTTACGGTCTGAAAAAAATAGGGTAGGTCGGTCGGTAAAAGGTTTTTTTTTTGCATTATTTCTTTGGTCAAAAATGTGTGTTTTATGCATGTTTTACGTTGATTGGGAGTTGGGAGGGCGAAAAAAAACCTTTAGGGTAGGGATTTTTTGAATAAAACTTGTTAGGGTAGGGTTACAGGAAACAAACAACTTTTTTTAGGCCTTACTTATTAGCGAAATTTACAAAGATGAAGGTGCTCAATTTAACAAGATTAGGCCCCTGGCAGGCAGGCAGTATTGTTGAAAATATATTTAAGGTATGATTTCATTAAGGAAACATCAATATCATAGCGTATCGCAAAAATCTGTAATCAGGGCAGTCACAGCATTTATGTGTCTAGGGTTTATTCAATTTATCAATTATATGCTTGAAATTGGTATTTTGAGAAATTCTTCCCTTAAAGGGGAGAATTTTGAGGTGTCCAAATGACGCCCCAACATCTTGCTGGCTATGTCAAGAGCTGAAATAATATTTACTTCCAGCATTGCTAAAAGTAGGGCAAAGTGGACAGGTTTCTTTTAACTCTTTCCTATCTGAAATGTACATCTGGTCTAACACGAATGATCATATTTTCATGACAAAATAATATGCGATTGACATGAATGTAAGTTTAAATAACAAGCCCTCTTCATACACCTTTGTAAGACACTGACACAGCTAGTAGTGACCATGCAATGCATTAGGCCTAAAATAAGTTGTTTGTTTCCTGTAACCCTAACCTAACAAGTCTTCATTCAATACAATCCCTACCCTTAAGTTTTTTCAACCCTCTTAACTCCCAATCAGCGTAAATCATGCATAAACACACAGATTTTTTGACCAAAAAAATAAACCAAATATTTTTTTTAACGACCACCGTACCCTATCTTTTCCGGACCGTTACAGGAAAAAAAATCTTTTCTAGGCCTTAGACTTCTCAGCCATGGGGGAAGATTGGGAGATTCAACGCTAACTATTTAAAAAGAGTATTTTTAAACTTTAAGAGCTCCCCGAAGCAGGCAATCAGGGAAGTGTTTGTAAGCATAGGGAATTAGAATTCAGGCTCATGAACCCCATCAGTCTAGATGAGTGTTTTACCACACACCAGCGCTTCTTTTGTCCCAAAACAAAGGAAATGCGGAGAGGAGCATACATAACAAAGAACCCTGTGTAACACAGTGTAAATCCTAGGATTTGGCTGAACGTGTCCAGAATATTGGGTTTGCCATATCATTAGAGTACCTCATTACTGCTTAAGTTCTCTGTATACCCTCAAGATACACACTAAAGAGACAATTATTTTGCACCCAGGGATCGAAATTAGGCAGGGATTTACCTTTAGAAGCTTAAAATTGAAGTGTGTCCAGAATAGGGTCTAGCCATATCATTAGAGTATCTCATTACTGTTTTTAAAAAGTTCTCTGTACACCCTCAAGATACACACTAAAGAGACCATTATAGTGCACCCAGGGATCGAAATTAGACCGGGATTTACCTTACCATTTTCAGGTGTGTCCAGAATATGGTCTAGCCATATCATTAGATACAGGTCTCATTACTGCTTAAGTTCTCTGTATACCCTCAAGATACACAATAAAGAGACTATTACATATAGTGCACCCAGGGATCGAAATTAGACCGGGATTTACCTTACCATTTTCAGGTGTGTCCAGAATATGGTCTAGCCATATTATTAGATACAGGTCTCATTACTGCTTAAGTTCTCTGTATACCCTCAAGATACACAATAAAGAGACTATTACATATAGTGCACCCAGGGATCGAAATTAGACAGGGATTTACCTTGCCATTTTCAGGTGTGTCCAGAATATGGTCTAGCCATATCATTAGATACAGGTCTCATTACTGCTTAAGTTCTCTGTATACCCTCAAGACACACACTAAAGAGGCTATTATAGCGCACCCAGGGATCGAAATTAGGGGGTGCCGGGAGCCAAGGACTCCCTTAAATTGACTCCTGCGCAGTCTTACCAAGCTGTGCATCTGGGCGTTGAAGTTTTTCTACCTCAATATTATTCACATGACATTAGGCCTAAAAAAAGAAATTGTTTGTTTCCTGTAACGGTCCGGAAAAAAAATAGGGTAGGTAGGTCGGTAAAAAATATTTTTTTGCATTAATTTTTTGGTCAAAAATGTGTGTTTTATACATGTTTTTCGTTGATTGGGAGTAGGGAGGGCGAAAAAAAACATTAGGGTAGGGATTTTTTTGAATAAAAACTTGTTAGGGTAGGGTTAAAGCACATAAACAACTTTTTTTAGGCCTTATATAAGGATTTTATGCCTTTTTGAAATAAGTAAATACATGTTAATGGTTGTAATCTGAGCATATTGAAATCTCCCAGGAAAAAATAGGACATCAAAAAATGTTCCAATTGCCAATTTAATTTTGGACACCCAGTTTCTATATCCTGGCTAGGACCCGGTCCTGTGTACTACACACACACATGTAGAGGCGCCCGACACAGACACACACAGAGTGCCGGGAAACATGCCACGACGCCGCCAGACACTGTAGTAAAAGTGGCTACTGTGGTGCTAGCAACAAGAAATGCTACAGCAAGCTTCACATGTTACTATTGCCCGGGGCTACGAGAACCTCAATGCCTCATTAGACGCTCAAATATCCCCGCGCAGGAAACCGACTGGCGAGAAGCGATCAATTAAATCACAGCGGCCAGGGATGCTGTTAAGAAATTGACTTGCCGCTGGTAATGATAACTAAACACAATGGCACAATTGTTGATTTGTTGAGATGCACTTTTGAGCCCTTTATGAATGGATGGTGGAGTGTATTTCCTGCCCCTGTAAAGCATCTTTAGAAGTGCCACCTATTGGGATCAAGTGGCACTACTCAGGGTCACAGGGACTTAGCCAGGACCCATCCTACCCCTCTTTTGGACAGGTAGTTTCCTGAAAACCTCCTGTTTGGACAGGCAAAAATTTCTATGAAGATTTTAAAATTTTGACTTCAAAGGTTTAATAACCAAATATTTTCCTAACAAACCATCTTCTAGGACATAGCTTAAGTGTAAATTACCCTTTTTGACACACTAGGCTATTAATTGTAGCTGGTATAAGGATTTGAAGTAGATTAGTAGCTAAATCTGGACGGGCAAAAAATATGAAATTGCTGTTTTTGACAGGCATTTTTGAAATCCTGGCTATAAAGACCCTGGGTAGGGCCTCAGTTAGACTAGCTCCTAGTATACGATTTCATTAAATTATACTTTTCTCTGTCCTGGTCTGTCATTTACTAAATATGTCGAGGTGTTTTTGAGTTCCTGTGGCTGGTGATAGATGGCACCAAGGGTGGTCACACCTATAACAGGGATCGATCTTAAAAAAATTGCAAGGTGCTCTTCGGGCGCCTAGCAAAGAAGAATCTAGGCGCCCAGAAGAAATATCAGGAGCCCGAGTCTAACAATCAGCTCTCTAGCAATCAGCTGTCCTGACTGACATCCTCCTTGAAACCATGCATATGATAACTCAGACTTAATTTTCTAATTTTTTAATTCCTAGAGTAGGAAGTCTAGGTGCAATTTGGGCGCCTAGGCTCACATATTCTACGTGCAGATTCAAAATCTAGGTGCATTTAAGCGCCTATTGCGCCTGTTAAGGGTAAACCCTGCCTATAATGTTCCAAAGCGCTTTATAAGGAATAGTCAGTGGACAGATGTTTATGGTCCATATTTAGGTCAGGGCTTGACACTAACAGTGGTCCTATGGCCCCAGACTAGTAAAAAATTCATAAAAACGGCTTTGGGCGAGTAAAAAAGACTTCAACTGGTCCTACAGGGCCGGTAAATATTTGGGGGCATTCTTATTTATAGCAAGTTTCCCCCTCAAGAATATCCCAGATGATTCTGAAATAAATGAAGATAAAATAAATAAAAATAAATGTTGTCTGTGAATTTTATGCAATGTTTTTTCTTTTATATGTTAAAGAAAATTTTGTAGGACCAGTAAAATGTTCGCAGGATCAGTAGATCCTCGGTGTTACTGGTCCTACGGGGCCAGTACCATTTTGAATTAGCGTTGAGGCCTGTAGGTCCTGACAATAGGTCTATAGGTTAACTAATAAATGTTCAAAACCTGTAGACAGTGTATGAAAAGGACTGGGGTCTAGAGGTTAGTTCATGTTGGAACCTGTGCATAATGTATCATGAACATGGCTCAAAATTAAGCGCTTTTTACATGGAGCCCAACTGCATCTTCAAAAAATACCTAAAGGTATTTTGTATAGAAAACAGTACAGGTGAACTTGGATATGACGGACTCAATGAGACCAGGAAAATTGGTCCGTCATATGCAAAATCTGTCATATACATATGACTACATGTAGTACTTGATATGCATCGGACTGGGACCAAGCATATTGTCCGTCATATGCAAAAATCCGTCGTTCAGTGGTCCGTCATTATCCAAGTTCACCTGTACATACACCTTTGGGCTCCCTGCTGAAATTTGAGGGAGCTGGAGATCTCAAGGGAGCTCCTGGCACCCGCCTAAAAAAGGTTGTTTGTTTCCTGTAACCCTACCCTAACAAGTTTTTATTCAAAAAAAATCCCTACCCTTAAGTTTTTTCCGCCCTCCCAACTCCTAATCAATGTAAAACATGCATAAAACACACATTTTTGACCAAAAAAATAAATCAAAAAATATATATATTTTACCGACCTACCTAGCCTTATTATTTTCAGACCGTTACAGGAAACAAACAATTTCTTTTTTATGGCTTATTTCGAGCCCTGATTTGGAAGTTGTGGGGTCTGGTGGGTTATAAGGATGACTCCTCTGATAGATGGCTCCAGGATACACCTGCAGATGTCCTGCTGAATAACCGGCTTAAAATATTGATTGAAACAAAGCAATGCATTATTCATACCATAAACATAACCTTCACGGTCCAGCCACCATAAACTGAGGATCTTCTGGACAGCCTTCTCAACTGAAGGTCACAAGGCCATAAACATGACTGTGTGATGATACAAGACTATGTATTTACCAGTGTTAGATATCCTGTATGTACATCAGGGGTTGAAATAATGTTGTTACACAGTCACTTTACAAAATGGCTTTCACAAACTGCTCCCAGCATTGAAAGGGTTATAATATCAGCTTGTTTACTAGGCAGCCTAATCCTACCCATGAATAGCTATCCCAGCCTTCTGATTAAATCAATGAAAATATTTCAGTTTTGACTTTTTGGGACAACGACCTCAAACTTTCTCACAAACCATTTTCTAGGACATGTCTGAAGCGTAAATTACCCTGCAGGTACAGGAAAGTACAATAGGTGTTCTGATTAAATCAATGAAAAAATTTCAGTTTTGACTTTTTGGGACAATGACCTCAAACTTTCCTCACAAACCATTTTCTAGGACATGTCTGAAGCGTAAATTACCCTGCAGGTACAGGAAAGTACAATAGGTGTTCTTATTAAACCAATGAAAAATTTTCAGTTTTGACTTTTTGGGACAATGACCTCAAACTTTCCTCACAAACCATTGTCTAGGCCATGGCTGAAGCGTAAATTACCCTTTTTGGCTCATTAGGCTATGAAATGTTGTGATTGCTGTTTTAGTCAGGCGTGTTTGAAATCCTGGCTGCGAGCCTGCAGGTATGTACAGGTAAGTACATACAGGTGTGCTAGCTGATTGTGCTTTTCTACCTGTATGTCCTGAATACACAGACCGTGGATGAGTCACCTATGAGTAAGAAGCTAATAGTAATAGTAATGCCTTATCACTCCACACTAAGACTCACTGCTCCATTTCACAGTCCAACGCCAACCCCTTCAGGCCAGGCAGACACTGATCACGTCTGTCCACTGCAGGCTATGTATTAGCCTAGCTACAAGGCTCTATTATGATTTTACTTTATTATATCAGGGTTCGACATTGGTGCTTGCCCCATTGCCCCGGGCAAGTAGAATTTGTAAATTATAGCTGTGGGGCAAGTGAAAACTGCATCTTGCTTGCCCCACTGGGAAAGTATGCTTTGTATATTTCAGGTTTACTTTATAGAATGTGTGCAAGTTTCCTGGTCTGCCATTCAAGCTTGTCCTAGAAAATATGCTGTCACATGCCAGAACCATGATCTACTTGGTTTTAAATGAAATATTATAAAACATACAATTTTTCAAGGGCAAGTGAAAGTTGAAGTAGGGCAAGTGAAAATTGAATCTCACTTGCCCTACGGGGCAAGTCGCTGCAAAATTTAACGTCGTGCCCTGTATATATAGAAGCCTGCACCTATACTAGATAGGGACTTGTGGCCTACTGTTGGCCATTTAGTTCACTCAACTGCCACACGAGGGAGATTAGTGTTTAATAGACCTATTTTCATCTGAGTTCCTAGTATACTGCAGTGCCATCTATCCACAAGGGATGACATTTAAATAGGGCCTGGGAGGCAGGCTAGCTATGTATATACAGACCTGCACACAGCTCGGCCCACCATCCCAGCTTGCCTGTACCTGGAGTCCTGGACAGCAAGTATGTCCAAATATATATCGAGGTCCTGGAGGCTGTCTGGGCATCATTTGGACACCCAAACCCTCAAAAATCATCCTTGAAGATGTTGTTATCAAACATAAAATTGATCTTTTTTCACCCCAATGTAATTCCCATAATATCGTATTTAGGATAGTATGCCTTATTTCAATGAGTAAATACATGTTTATGGTTGTAATTTGAGGATATTATGGTCTCCATTGAAAAGTACAGACAGACATCAGGGCCATGGTCACCAGCAGAGCGTCTGGGTGCCTTTTTGGACACCCAAACCCTCAAAAAGAACCCCTTAGGACACCAAAAAATTTTGTGTGGAATTTCTAAAAATCTCAATCTCAAGCTTGTAATTGAATTTTTTCATCTCCTTATAATTCCCATGACATTGTTTAATGATATCATGCCTTATTTTGATGAATTTATACATGTTTATGGTTTAAATATGAGTATCGATATTGTGATCCCCCATAAAAATTTGGACGCCCAAAAATTTTCCAACTGCCAATTTTAGGCACCCAGTTTCTAAATCCTGGCTAAGACACTGAGCAGGGCTCACTAAATGTTGAGGTCATTGAGCAAAGCAATATTTGGAAGGCGCTGCACATGCAACAATCAGCTTTAAATATTGTTACGGTATTACCTGATATTTTTTTGGTGGCTGGATGCACAAAAGTTTCATGATACCCAATTTTAGTCACCCACTTAAAGAATCCTGACTGAGATCCTGCTCGTTGCCTTGGATACTGCTCTGCCCTGACCATTTAGCTGGTACACGAGCATTTTTTGAAAGTACTTGACAGAGAAAGGTTGATCAGAACACTATCACACTCCAATTCAAATGTCTTGTGAATTTAACCTTGTGTAATGCCACTCATAAAGATGATTTTTTTTTTAATTTTCAATTTCAAATACTTAGTCATGTCCTAAGGACTGCAGGGTTTGACTTTCTCAGGGGCCAAGGGGCAGTATGCCCCTAAATTTTGCTGTGGGCCCCTAGAGTTTTCAGACTAGGGGACCGAAATAGTATGCATAATAACCAGAAGTCCTGTTTTTGCCGACTTATTTTTATCAAAAGATCTTTTCGGGCCCCTAGCCTGAAATCTAAGTGTCAGACCCTGCATGATACTTGCCAGAAATGTTGATTTTTCTTTTCATTGATCAACAACATAGGAAGAAGAGCATAGGTCTAGATAACTGTTTTTTGCCTCCCTGGTATTTCAACCCACGCGTAAAGGTGATCCTGCTATTCTCATAACAGGAAATGATATCGCATCGGACACGAATGTTGCTGCATTTTCAGGAAATGCTCTAAATGGGCCTCAAGCTTGCAGACATGATTAACCTTTCAATGGTGTGCCCAGGGATTAGGAAATTCATCCTATGTAATCTCGGTGTGAATGCCAGCGGTATGTGGAAACAGTCAGGCTCAGCTGTGACTGTGGGGGAAGGTACTAGTCTAGGCGCCTAGATACCAAATACTAATATCAAAAGGGGAGAAGTACCTTAGGCCGGACTCTTAGCCAGGATTTAGAAACTGGGTCCACCTCACGGCCAAGAATCGACAATTCTTGAATATTTGGGTGTTCTATATTTGAAGGGATACCACATTTTTCCAGATTACAACCACAAGCATGTATTCACTTATTGAAATAAGGAATAATATCATTCCAAAATGTCATGAGAACTACACTGATGGGGACTAAAATCAATTATTTGCTTAAAGTTGACAATTTCAGAAATTACTTTCAAAATAAATTGGGTGTCCTACAAGGTGGTTTTCGAGGGTTTGGGTGTCCAAGGCTAAGACTTTGTTTACCAGGAGATCCTTAATTGGTACTAGGTACTGTTCCCAAGGGGTCAGTAACTTCTGTTGCAGGCCTCGACACCAACTCAAAAAGGTACTGACCTCGTAGGAACAGTACTTAGGACCAATTAAGGATCTCCTGGTCCTGCACATTTTTCACTGGTCCTAGAAATTTTTCCCATAGGCCATAACATTATCAAGCATTTGAGGTGCCTGATGTGGGGAAGACTTGTTAACAAGAATGTCCCTTAATGTTACTGGCCCTGTATGACCAGTTGAACTGTATGACCAGGCACCAACATAAGTTTCAGAACTTACTTACCATGCCGGGCAAGTAGGTTATGATTTTAACTTGCCCGACATAATTTCTGGCTTGCCCGAAATAAGTTATAATATATATGCCAGAATGCCATGTATTCTTTCTCATGTATTTAATGATTGTAAAACCATTGTTGCATTGTTAGCATATTTCTAGGTATTTGTGCCATTTTTCTACATAAAAAATGTGTAGTGCTCAGAAAATCAGCTTGCCCATATGGACAAGTGAAAACTAAAATGTACTTGCCCGAAAGCCCTTTTTTCAAAAAATCACTTGCCGGGGCTAGCAGGCTAGTACTTATGTCGAACCCTGATGACCAGGTTTACTGGCCCAAAGCCATTTGGGGATTTTTACTGGCCTGGGGCTAGCGGTTCACTGTTATCATCGAGCCCTGGTGTGTGTAAGATGCATATCAGGATCTAGAAACACGATCAGCTGATTAGATGTAAACACATGGCATCCCCTGTGGTGTATCTTAAGTGACCACCTGCACCACTTATGTTGATGATCAATGATGATGATGATACATGCATCGGTTCCTGGCCAGCTGTGTTGTCATGGAGATGATCACCATGGACCTGAAGGATTACTGGACCACCTATAAGCTATATTTATATTCATTTACTATTATTATCACTCATCTAACTCTATTTTTATGGAGGGGGGGGGGGTTGATTTACAGTCTGGGGTCCGTTTTATCTTAAATCATATATGTAGGTAGGTTAATAATAATATTTTATCCAAAAAAGATTTGCATTCTTGTGTATTGGACAAAAGTAACTGCAGCATCAGGAGGGTTAAGAATAGGAAATTATATGAAGAGAAATGTCAACCAAAAGACTATATATATATATATATATATATATATATATATATATATGCTTTTCAATGGGACTCTAACCATCAATAGGTGAAGAAATAAGATATGGCCATAACTGCCCCTAAGGTATTTCAGGAATGTTCTTTAAAAATATCACCTTTCAAACCAAACAGGTAACTGCAGGCCAGTCCAGGGTAAAGCTTTTGCTAAGATAGAAAATTTAGTGTCCCATATATGTGAACTACTTCCATGAAGTTTTGTGAAGTCCTATTTTTTGACAGTATAATCCAATCAAGTATTAAGAAAGCAGTTAAAAACTTAAAACTATGTTTATATCCTTATTACGTAAATGTGAGGTTTCTTATTATTTTCATCGAAGTCAAACTATTTTATGGCATGCTTTGAGACTGACATATACTAAATACAATTCCACTGAAAAATAAATTTCACTCATGAACTTTCTAGTCAAATTTTGTCACGTGTGTTTCACAATGATTTGGGAACCAAATAACACCCTGATGGCTATTGCCCTAAATCATGATGTGCATATACAGGGCCTGATACTTAGTTATTAGGCCAGGGGCCCGAAAAAATAGTTTGCTAAAAATAAGTGGTCAAAATCCGGATTTCTGGTAATTATAAATTTATACTATTTGGGGCTCCTAGTCTGAAAAATCTAGGAGCCCACAGCAAAACCTAGGGGCATATGCCCCTGGGAAAGTCGAACCCTGATATACAAGGAGTCGGGTGTCCAAAGGATGCCCTGAAAGGCTGATACCCATGCTGTGTTTTTACAATGAGTTAGGTGTCCAAATAATACCCCAGGTGATACCCTGCTGGCTAAGACCCTCATGATGTGTATTATACAAGGAGTTGGGTGTCTTAAATGATAACCTGACTGATCCTGCTGGCTAAGGGGCACATGATGTGTCCTCCACAAGGATCAGGGTGTCCAACAGAAACCCTAAAACCCTGCAGGGTGTCCAACAGAAACCCTAAAACCCTGCATACTAAGTAGGAGTCTCATGATTTATGTTCCACTGGCCCAGATCTTGAGAAAAGGATATTTTATGTTCTTAACAGCCATTTTGATCTATCTCAAAAGCAACAGCCATAATTTCCCTAGATATGCACCTAAAAGTACTTTTCTATTTGAAAACAAATTAGCGAGAATGGATGCGAAGGAAAATATTGATGATCCCGTACCCGTATAGTACACAGAACAGTACCAGTATAACAAGGCATGACGCATGCAGTGCACAGCCTGGAACAAAGATTACGCCGTCCTCCCGCAAACAGATTGTATTTGACAGAGGGCGAAAGCAGTGATCCGCAAACATCGGTAATGGCAATGTTATTCCCCTATTTGATTGGCTGCCATGCGACTCGATCTCTCCGCTTGCTGCGGAACTATTTCGGGCCTCACTTAATCAATCTGTATGATTGGGGAAGCACAAAAAGTTCATAGCTTGTTTCGTGGGCTTGTGAAACACCATTCAGTGTGATTTCCCACTTAAGGCATAAAATAGGCATCACTCAACAGCTAGAAAGGAAACCGTTTAAATTTGGGCAAATTTATGTCTTTTTTAAATGATATCTAGAATGAGTTATTTTGTAGGTATCATTCACCAGCTAGATGGGAATGTTTTGGAAAATACTATAGAGTGAATTACAATTGTAGATATAAATTCAAGCTTGATAAAATGTAATACCTGTAGCCTATGTGTGTTAATAGAACTCAGATTCCATTTAAACTGATGTTGTTCTCGTGAAAAAAACTTTCTTTTGCAAAAAAATCAGTTTAAAAGTCAAATATATTTTATTATCAAAAACCTTTCAGTATATTCATATAATTATTGGAATCTTTTTGAACAACACATTTTTCAAAATATGTATACAATATGTACAAAGCAGCAACAGTCAGGGTTTTTTCAAAACGAATTGGCAGAAAATGTAACTACCTGTTGTATCAAGTCATATACATACCACCCCTACAACTACATACACAGGGCTCAGAATCAGTTGGAGCTAGGAACCCAGGGCTACAATGAATTCTCCTGCAGCTCCCTCAAATTTCTGCAGGAAGCCCAAAAGTGTACTGGTTTCTGTACAAAACACCTATTAGTAGGTTTTGAAGATGCAATTGGCCTCCATAGAAAACGTTAATTTCAAAGCCCTGATACATGTACAATATGTACACAGAACCAGGGACTTAGCCAGGACCTGTGTAGATGGTTTCCAGCAAAACCTTCTCTTTGGACAGGCAAAAAGTTCTAATGAGAATTTCCAATTTTGGCTTTCAGGGGGTAATAACAAAACCACACAAGAAACTATCTTCTAGGACATGGCTAAAGTGTAAATTGCCTTATTTGACACAGTAGGCTATAACATGTAGTTGGTGTAAGGATTTGAAGTAGATTATAGTACTTAGCTAATTCTGGACAGAAAGAAATTTGGGAATTGGTGTTTTGGACTTATAAGCATTTTTAAAAATCCTAGCTAAGATACTGCACAGAACTAGCTAATAGTCAAACCCTGAACCCTTAATCAATCACAAAACCAGTAAGTGGGAACGTGTATCCCTACAAGTTATCTCTGGGAAAGTTTTGGCTATGAATTAATATATATAGCCATCCATCTGGATCAGAGATATTTCACCAGAAAAATCAATAATACCCGATCTGGTCAAGTTAAGATCACAAGAGGCTATTGGTGAGCATACTAAACATCCAAATGTTCGAAGTGATTTAGCATTGAACTGGGCTCGAAATTATTTTTTATCAGGGAGCCAAATTGCATATATTCAAAAGCTACTTAAAGGTTTTGCATATAGAAACAAGTACAACTTTCAGCTCCCAGCTGAAATTTGAGGGAGCCCAGGACAATTCAAGGGAGCCCTGATTGAAGCCTCCTTTAGATTATTAAGCTGAATTTTTTTGACAAGCATCATTTTAGCATTTTTAGAGGTAAGTGATTTCACTCACCACCTGGACAGTTTTTAATCCCTTCCTGTGTAAATCAAGGTTCTGGTTGTCTGTGTACCCCAGATAATGTGGATTCTGTTTTTCCTCCACTACCCTGTTTCAAATACACCCCTGTTTGTCCAGTCTGGGGAAGGAGGATATGGTTGGGGGGGGGGGGGGGGGGGGGGGGGGGGAAATTGCATTAACCCTAATTGACTGAGTGGGTGGCTTCAGGATTAGGGATGTAGGGCTGCGTGGAGACTGATTGCAATTGCAGACAGGATGAAAGTGTCCAGACAGTCCTCAACATGTACACCTGTATACTTTCCCATTTGATATCAGAGTAGCTGAGTGAATAAATCATGGACATTTATAGTTATTAGAAATGTTCAGTTTGCTAAATACTTGTAAATTACTATGCGATGATTATTTTTAGCCATGCATATGTGGTGTTATTTAAGTTCTGTTGGATAGCTTGCTGGATCATATGTATGTATGTATATATATATATATATATATATATATATATATATATATATATATATATATATATATATATATATATATAAATATATATATATATAAATATATATATAATATATATATATATATATATATATATATATATATATATACATATATATATATCTATATATATATATATATATATATATATATATATATACACATACATATAGTTTATACACTACAACTAGTTGTCCTACTCCGATCTAATAAGACGGATGCCCAATCACGTGCCTAGCGAGGCGTGCCAGAAGTGGGGTAGGGATCAGTGACTGAGTCATAACACTGGGCTCTGTTGTCTGACAGGGCTTCTTTGTTGTCAACATAGTACAGAGAGCATCCATGTGTGAGTGGCTTCAAGGAAATAGAGAATGACAGAATCACAATCCTGTAGGGATATGTACACAATGGTGGATACCAAGAAAAAATGACACTTTGAGAAAAATTCTCAGCGTGCCATATATTGGTCATATCCTGTTTAAGAACATGTATGCAAAACAAACAAAAAAATCAGACACACATAAACTGAGTGGAAACTTAGTACTTACAGAGTCGCATAAAACTGGCCGAAATACGACGTTTGAGTTTCCTGATCCGACTCAACGATGATCTGTCACGGCCTAAAAAGATATAAACATACATTAAATATAGTATCATGCAGGTAGCTTGATGACAGATTCGCTTATACGTAGATATAGAATTTCACAACAGAGATATGAGACGTTCCGTTTCGGAATCGGAGTCAAAAAAAGTCAACCGGCTTACTCTCTCGTAATTTCACTTTTTGCGGGGAACACTCGCCGTCTGACGACATCGTGGCAATGTAAATCCGAAGTACTAAGTATTCCTTGGGTAAATGTTAAAATGCATCCATGCTCAGATCACTCGTTGGAAAATAATCCCGTTAAGAAGCGTAGTACGGTGCAGAGTGTGTGTTACTTGTCGCCATCTTGGTTTACAAACAAGTCTCGATGGGTGGCGCCATCTATTGGAAGAAGAGTGTGTCTGCCGACAGGTGGTTGCCGAAGTGCGCCCTCTGGAGTTCATTTAAAAACAAATCTGTACAATTTTGTGCCTTATAGGGGGACGTCATCTGAAAAAAGAAATCGACTCAAGAGCAAATCAATGGAGATTAGCATATTAAGAACAACCATATAGCTTGGCAAGATGATCGATGTATTCAGATTATATTTACCATTTTTAAACACAAATTGAAACACCTAGTATGGCGGCCCCGGGATGTGTATTATTTATTTTTGTGATTATCCAGAAATCTAAAAAATACAAAATGATTATCTAAAAATCTGTATCACTAAGGCGATAATGTTTTTCAGATTCAATTTTACCATTTTCATACAAAAATTGAAACACCCATGACAGGATATTCAAATTGTGTATAATGTTAATTTGAATTCTTTCGAGATTATCCAGAAATCTAAAAAAATCCAAAATAATTATGCAAACATCAAAATCGATAGTTATGTACACAATAATAATAATAATTATAATAATAATAATAATAATAATTAATAATGATAAATTACATATTTCTACAATGCCACCGGATTAATTGAGCTTTTATATAGATGTTTGCATGTATTCCAGTCAGCAGTCACTTTGAATATGCCGACATTTAGGAAATGCAACATTTCGAATGTCAAGACCACTTCTAAAGAGTTATCTTTTGGGACAACATATTTGCAATTTTAGCAGAAAATGTCATTTCCAAAATAAAAACCTGCTGTCTCTTATTATTGCGAGTTTCGTTAATTATGCCCCATACGGTTCCAATTATAGGAGCAATTATAAATACCTTTATAAATGTTCAGCGTAATGTTCGTAAGTGTAATCTTAGATGACATGACCAAACACAAGTGGATTCGAAACCAGCCGGTCAACCCGAACATGCTAGCCTCAACCAGTGTCAACTTATAGCCGCTAATAGGGCAGAACTGGTGCTCTAGGCACCCCCAGCTGGTGGTGGAGATAAGGTTTCTCTGTAATGTAATCGATGCAAGAGCCCTGGTTCTTGGTATTATTGGTTCTTGTTCCCACGTGACCTCGCGCTGCTACCTTATCTGGTTCTCCAGGCATGAGTACAGCATGTAACTATAGGGCATATAGTAATTGGTCTCTCGCTACATATCTTTTCTTTTCTTCATCCAAGGTGTAATGAGGACAGAAGTGCATGCATTTCTGACATTACCATTTTAAAAGATGCACGAAGGCTACTTCCACAATCCCCTTTCTAAAAAGTGAAATAATGAGGGTGCTATTTTTCAAAGCAGCGATAGCATTTTTGTTGGTAAATTACACGGTGCATATATACTTAAATATTACTTAAATCTGACACTGGCTTATCTTCATTTATAGATGCGTAAAATGCTTGAATTTGAAAAGGGAACACTATCTGGCCAAATGGGCCCAAATTGTCAAGTGGCCCTGTATCTCTGGAGTGCATGACCGAAACTTTATGAAATCTGGCCACCAAATAGATTGCAGAAGTACAAAACATTTGAAAAATTAAAATGACATTGATATGACCTCTAATGACCTTGAAATGACCTTTAACTATGTATTTTCAACATATCTGATTTTTGGTCCAAGTTATTGCCCCCTAATGATACAAAAATGGAAATTACTCCCCCTTATTATCAAAGATATCATACTCTAGTATATATTTTCGAGAAAATCTGTTCAGAAAAAGCAACTTTTGAAATCTTTTATGAAGTATGATATGAAAATATTTATTTGCTTTTCTTGCGCCATAACCAGCACCCCTACCAATACCAAACCCATGTTATCAGGTTGGGCTCAAGGAGAAGATATCATTTAAAAAAAAGATCACCCCAATATCTGCTTTCATCGCAAAGTTATGTCCTATTTTCGAAATCTGCGATGACCTTTGACCTCAAAAATCCAAGATGGCCGCCCTCGGCGGCCATCTTTGCAACGGAAGCAGATATCGGCCTAGTCTTTTTTTTAAATGATATCTGCACTTTTAGCTCTAATTAGTTATGTGATTGTCATCTTGGTTAGACTTACATGTCTGGCAGTAGAAGAGAAAATGCATATGTTAATTTCAACCTTCACAAAATAAATTCATTTTTGTACTTTTTGTACCGATTTTTTTGTAAATGTATTCTATAGTGCCTTGCTAAAAATCGTATGAGAGCAGATTTTTCATTTTCAGACAATTTTAGGCAGAAAATGTGATTGAAAGAGGGATATGCTGAGAAAAAAATGTTTTCTTATGTCATTTTAAGGTCATCCAAGGTCAATCAAGGTCATTTGGGTTTATTTTATTTTTTTTGTATCCCCATTAGCTATCATGTGGTCAAAAATGATGAGAATATGAAAATGTCTTACAAAGATATGCCCACATATGTTCTCAACTTGGCAATTTGGGCCCATTTGGCCCCATAGTGGAATGCATGTCTTCTAGCTGAGTACACCAAAATGGCCCAAAGGGTATGAAAAATAATAATCAGTTTTTAGTTGATAAATGCGATGTACTTTTTTCCGTCACTAAAATCTTACAATCTATTTATGACACTACCATTTTTTTTTCAAATTTACTCAAATTACTTAAGTCTACTTGTGTCATTCCAAAACTGGGGTCCTCATGTTTGTTTGTTCTGCTGGGGTTTTGTTTTTAACAAAAAAAAGTCAATTTTGAGCCTGAACACAAGGTTATAGAAGATAAAGGAAAATGAAAAATTGCCGATCAAAAGTTACAAATCGTGATATACATGTATATCATATTATGGATATAATCAAATGCATAACAAGTCATTTTTTATCAAAAGAAAATGATGAAATAAAGGCAAAATGACCAAAAGCTAACTTCTTCAACAATATAATATATATATCAGGTCCTAGAACTGACAGGAGAGCTATATACGCAAGTAATATCAGTCCTTCGGACTGAACCGCCTCAAAGTTTTTGCGCCAATTCATTTATTTTGCGAGTTTCCTCGCATTTCCATGCTACGGCAAAGCTTGAACTGGTTAGGAACATCAGGGGACCCAGCGAGCCCACACCAATAACCTTTCAATTTGTCTGTTTCACACTTAAAACGTTCCATTATGGTCATCTACCAGTAACGTCTTGTATCCCTGGCTTCATGTATGTGAACGCGCTCTTTATGATGTTTAATTGCCGTGTGAAGCAAGGTCTACTTACAAATACATGGACTCATACAGTGCGTTCTCAAGTCACATCGACCTCCTGATCAGCTTTTAATTTGTCTCTAGAGTTTAGTGAGATAGACCTATTTCTACTCCACCCGCATGCGGTCGCGGGTGCGCTGTATTCGCACAACTTTGCATCAATTGCATGTCCTACCAAAATAATTTCATCTCTTGAATTGAGCCTTTCTGGATATTTTCATTTTATAGTAGAGCGGCCAGGTTGTTACTAGACTAAACACAATGGCAGGGGTAAATCCTTGGGCGCAGGCAAACAGTCCCAGGGCAGCAGTTTTACAAACATTCAAGATAATTCGATATAATCAATTAATCATGTGTTTCTACAAAACTTGGTACAGAGATTCGATGGACCACCCAAATCATACAAATTTAAGGGATGACGTTTTTCATTCTGCCCAAAAAGGGCGCCCCCTTCAGGGTATTTTAGACAAGTGTTCAAAAATTACAGAACTTCATGTAGCAATTACAGGGAAGTTAAACGACAAAGAAAATGATAATGCTGGAAAATATTCTTTAGGATATCTATCTTTTTATTTTCAATCCAAAGAAATGGTTCCATTGTTTTGTTATCGTTCAAGGGGGCGCTAGACTGCCACGTTGACCTATGCATGGGAAAAAATCTCCACATGTAAGCTTGCTGAAATTGTTTTCAGTACCATGTAATTTTTCGAATATGATTTTTAAAATGGGGATTTACCAGCTTTATTTAAAGCTAGGGGACGACACATTACCAACATTTCATGCAGAATATTTCGATATCGCAGAAAGTTTGTGAAGGTAAAGAAAAAATCTCCACATACAGAAATGTTCTAAACTTGCTAAAATTGTTCGTAGTACCATGTTTCCTTAAAGTAATATGTTTGTGTTTTATTCATCTAAGCTTAGATAAATAAAAAAAAAAGTGGATATGGAACCAGCTGGTCAACCTGAAAAGGCTAGCCTCAACGAAATGGTCAAAATTCGTGCACTGCGCATGTTTCCACGCAGGTTTCTATGTAATGTAAATGATTCGAGAGCCCTGCCGTAGTGTTCCCTCGTGACCTCACGCTGATGCCAGATCAGAGACACTTGGCATGTCCAGCCATTCACTATAGCGCATATATAGTAATTGGTCCCTCGCTACATATCTATTATAGAGATAGAGCCTATACCAGACGACTCTGTTGGGAAATACATAGCTGAGGGGGTTGAATGGGCCATCTAAACGCCGAAGCCGCAGGCTGAGGCGTTTAGATGGCCCATTCAACGCCCGAAGCTCTGTATTTCCCAACAGAGTCAGTCTGGTACAGGCTCTATCACTATTATAACATAGACTTCTAGTTGTTCACCTTTTAAGAACACAATTTCAGTTTTAAGCAACTGCAGACAGTCTGGCCTCCATTTTGTTTGGAATGAGAAGCAGACAACCTGCTTGATGTCTAAAAAGTTCATTAGGGAGCACTATTTTCCTGTATAAACACTAGAAAACAATACCTACCACTTTTATTAAAACATACAAACTGAAAATTAAACTCATAAATAGTCAAATTCATTCTTTATTTCAATATTTAAACCCTGAGGTGGTGATTCTGTTGCCATGACGACAGTCCGTATAAGAAAACCGTATACAAAAATCATCTGTTCAAAAATAATCATGCCTTGTTACTATGGCAACATGTTATAATCATTTCTTCATCTATGATCTAAGTTTGTATGAATCACTTTTCCCGCCTCCGTTCAAGGTGTACCTCGCCCAGTATCTATCACCGGCACATCGATTCGGTCCGCCTAATACGCCCGGTAGCCAGATTGATCAGTGCACCAGAAGGTGATGGTGGTAGAAATTAAAATGACTAGGGATATCTCCAAGAGACTGGTATATTTCAGTTCCTAAAGGGGAAGTCTAAGAAATCCAGAGCATTTGTTGTGAGATATGGGAAGGTCTAAATGTAGGGTACGTGCATGTCTGCGAGTCACGGCAGCAACTATTATGTGGCGAACGGATTATGAATGAAACGCACCTAAGTGTATTCCATCCGACAAACGTTCGATAATTCCCCAGACATTTCCTGAACCTTATATTAAGGTGCTTCAGTAGGGGCTTAAAGAGTGTTAACCGACTTCCCTAGAATACAGCCTGTATCAGGCTGTATGCCCATCATATCAGAGGGTCTATATAATTCATAGGTGCAGAGCACGAAGACACCCAACCTGCATGAAAACCATAACATTAAATAGTCCAATGAATTAGACCTCGGTTACGCTGGTCGTTTTTATAACTGATGTTCCTATTCCAGCTTCCGAGGTCTAATCCAAATAAGCTAAATACAGTTGCGTATGATTCCGCTAGCTTTCTTAGGCGGAACGAAAACTGCTTCCAAAAGTACTTTTTTTTGCAAGTTGTTTATACTTAGTTGCGTTTCCAATGTCCTTGATATGTGTTTAAACAATCCGTGTGCTTGGTTGTCAATGTAGTCCCTTGTAAATCCGATTTTTGAGGCCTAAAACACGATGACTTGGAGAAGTAATCATGCGAGAGCGTGTTAGTCAAGATGGCGGACGTCACACACACAGATCAAGTTGAAGTTGATTAAAAACGTATTTGTGCCTATCAAACACAATATTGGACGTTGTGTGGGTGGCGGATTTAGTCATTTTAAAGGTAGGTAACGAATGCCCAGCGTGGGACGTCAGTGAATACCGTTCACTTGGAAAAATCAACGTAAGTGTCCTCAGAGCCGAGTGCTATAGATAAAAGACCACGATTGCAATAAACGTTAAGGTGGCGACAAATCACATCTGGACAGAAATCTCGAGCTGCCTTTATGTTTATTGTAAATGAACTAAACATTAAACTGCTGGATAGTGCAAAACAAACGAAAATATTGATCAAAATAAAGGGGAAATTACAACATCCAAACGTTTAGATTTGACGACCAAATTATGCAACAGTAAGGTTTTTGAAATCCAATATGGGTTTGTTTGTAATCATACCCACAGGCATACCGCAAAATAAACTCATATCATGCTGCCAACTATATACAGTTCATGCCTGAAGTGATCATGTGCACCAAAATACTCACTCGGTCGCCATTTGCATTGTCGCTGATCGGGTTTCATGGCCCCACACTCGAGTTAGCAACTGTCTTATTAATAACGATTGTGGTATGCCTGTGCGCAGTAATACAAGGTACATATGACGCCAATAAAACTAGAATTTCGAGTTGTTGTTTATCTGAAATTCGCAAAACGGCATACTCGTGAATTGAATTGGTACTGCCATCTAGCGGTGTTACATCAAATCACCTGGACCTTGTTTTCTATGCAGTAAACCAAGGGTTGGTTCTTGTATAGCGGAGAATGGTAGTTATTGATTGCTAGTGGTGTGTCTGTCTGTTATGCGCACATCGCAGACAGTTTCTGTAGTATTTCATTTTCAACCACTCAAAATTCCTTTGCTGTAATTTATTTGGATACATAGAAAATATACATATATTTATATAGAAATTAAGATTGAAATTGCCTGTGACCAAAATAAACTTAATTTCAGTCGTGCATTAATAGGGCTTGCAAAGGAGACGTTCTTTGATTTTTAATCGGTTTTCTACCTACAGTTCACTTCTGGCTCTTTTTGAAATAACTCGGAACACAGGAGAATGCCTTAATTAACCAGGTCAATGTTTGGGGTCACAGGCATGAATGTGGTCAAGGTTGAAAAAACGCGCCCTTGCTTGATATTGGGATGTCTGCGGTCAGGACGGGTGCAGTCTATCTGCAGCCGATTGAAGGACCAGTGGCGCCGCTATGCTGTACTGAAGCACCTTAATAACTGAAAATCTTCATATATCAATAGCTACATGAATTATAAGGCGAAACCGTAAAATTCGCAAATCTGTAAACGTTTAAGATTCGTCACCATTCTTTGCATATTACAAAGATCTGAAGATTTCAATTTAATTTGAAACACAGGGGTTTGAATGAAATATACACACACACACACATCTCTCTCTCTCTATGTATGTATATATATATATATATATATATATATATATATATATATATATATATATATATATATATATATATATATATACATATATATATATATAATATATATATATATATATATATATATATATATATATATATATATATATATATATATATATATATATATATATCCGGGGGGGGGGGGCACTTGGGTGTTTAGGGGGGTGCATACGTTTGTTATCAAAATTAAAAAATACCCCTTAAGCACTTATTTGTGGCCAAAAAAGCACCCTCATTTTAATAAAACACTGATTTTTTCCACTAAATAAACACCCCTTCTTTTATCAAAACACTGACATTGGATGAACGGTAACACATATTTTAACTTAAGATTTTATAATCCTCTGCTTCTTTAGCGGCAAGTGGCGGCAGCGTACTCGGAAGCCCAGTCACTTCGGAAATCCCTCGGCGTCAGAGCCGCGTATATTTCCTGGATTGTAAGGGGATTTTGACCCCCATACTTCGTACCTGGGTACAAAATAGTACCCTTCTTTTACAAAATCGCGGACATGCGAAGGTCTTAATTAAGACCCCTTCTTCCGCGAAGATATATTTTTGTTTCCTGACTGTCGTCTCACATTCGTTCATTTTTATAACCTGATCCCGACTAGTGCACATTTAGCAAGCACCATAGTTAACCAGTGTGTGATTGCAGCTATCAAATGCAGCCTGACAGCTTTTGGTGAAATATTTCAAGTGAAAGCATAGTTATGGATAATTCTTGAATTAGAAAACTTAATCTGAACAGTGCCCACAATCTTCTCTGAAATATTTGATAAATTTAAATCAGTCTTAATTTCCTATTTATTATCAAAATGCCATCGCCCCATACTGTATTTTCAATGGAAACCTCGAAATTTGAATGGTTTAAGATGTAACATGTAACACTGAAGCAGTTGATATGGGTCTACTTGTGTCGGATGTATTTTCGTCGAGGAAATTATAAGTATCTGGAAGGTTTACGATTTACATTGCTAGTGTTTAGATACACTTATGGATAAGATAAGATAAAGATAAGTACATTTTATTATAGTCTCACCCATTGCGAGTTGTACAAACATGAAACAAGCACAATAGATGGTCAATGTTGATCTTCAAGAGACTAGACAACTATGAAATACAGAATACACATTGTTAGAAATATGTATTTATATCACATAAATTCTGTTTTTGATACATCTCTTCTGATATCAAGCATCAGGAAGCCTGCAGCATCGGTGTTTAGATTCAAACCCCTCAGCTCTGTATTTCCTAACATAGTTGTCTGGTATATGCTCTATCTCTATAGTAGTGCCAGTCAACTGGCTAGAATATCACTCGGGGGGGGGGATTGAAATGGTTTCCGTGTGTACAGGCCTGCTGGGAAGGAAGGTTGTGTGAACATTTCCGTGGATACAAGACTACAAACCGAATGCCTTCACCTTTCAGCTGCCGTGCTGTGGTGCTTAGTTGATGACAGGAAATAGGTCATGTGATTACAAAATGGATGCCTCTATGGATTTGGCCAGGAAGCCCTGGCTTCACAGAACATTGCAATTTCCTCTTCAATAGGTACTGGGAATGAATTTGTGAGTGGGGCATTGACATATACCATATAGCACTACACTTTTAGTCCAATTTATCCCAATGATGCATTTGCTCTTTAATGATACTGACATAATTTAGTAGTACATGTATTCTTTGAATGAAGAACGCCATTCATTTAGACTTAAAATAAACAAAGATTACTTTACTGGAAAAATAAGAAAATTTCTCAATACTGACACAGCCAAGAGTGTCATTGTCTCACTGGTGACATCACGCCTTGACTATTGTAATGGACTTCTCTGTGGAATCACTGATGAGCTACTATGCAGGCTCCAGAAAGTCCAAAACAATGACGCTAGAGAGGTTAGTGGCTCGAAAAAGTATGGTCACATTACACCAGTTCTGAAAGATCTTCACTTGCTGCCCATCAGGAAAAGGATTGACTTCAAGATTCTGCTTTTGACTTTCAAATGCATGGAAGGATGTGCCCCTCTATACTTGAGGGAACTGTTAGTCAAACAAGCCAATACAAGGACTCTAAGATCAAACACTAAGAACTTAGTACAGATATTCGTATTCTCATCATTTTTGACCACATGATAGCCAATGGGGATACAAAAAAATGATAAACCCAAATGAACTTGATTGACCTTGGATGACCTTGAAATGACATAAGAAAACATTTTTTCTCAGCATGTCCCTCTTTCAATCACATTTTCTCCCCGAAATTGTGTGAAAATGAAAAATCTGCACTCACACGATTTTGAGCAAGGCACTATAGAATACATTTGCAAAATAATTGGTACAAAAATGAAAACTTTTTGTGAAGGTCAAAATTAACATATGCATTTTCTCTTCTACTGCCAGACATGTATCCCCTACCAAGATGACAATCACATAACTAATTAGAACTAAAAGTGCAGATATAATTTAACAAAAATACCATCCCGATATCTGCTTCCGTTGCAAAGATATGTCCAAATTTCGAAATCCATGATGGCCGCCGAGGGCAACCATCTTGGATTTTCGAGGTCAAAGGTCATCGCAGATTGTGAAAATAGGACATAACGTTGCGATGAAAGCCGATATTGGGTGATTTTCTTTTTAAATGATATCTTCTTCTTGAGCCCAACCTGATAATGTGGTTTTGGTCTCAGTAGGGGTGCTGGTTTTGCCACAAGAAAAGCAAATATATTTTATTATCATACTTCATGAAAAATGTCAAAAGTTGCTTTTTCTGAACAGATTTTCTTGAAAATATATACTAGAGTATGATGTCCATGATAATAAGGGGGGAGTAATTTCCATGTTTGTATTAATAGGGGGCAATAACATGGACCAAAAATCAGATAAGTTGGAAATACAGAGTTAAAGGCCATTTCACGGTCATTAGAGGTCATATGAATGTCATTTGAATTTTTCAAATGTTTTGTATCTCTGCAAGCTATTTGGTGTCAAAATTTTATAAAGTTCCGGTGATGCACTCCAGAGATACAGTCATTTGACAAGTTGGGCCCATTTGGCCCCATAGTGTTTGGTGACAGAGCATTCTGCGTCTATGCACCACGCATTTAGAAAGAGCTCCCTGACAACATCAAGGCTGCTGATAGTGTGCAAAACTTCAAGAAACAGCTGAAAACATTGCTACTTCGAAAGGAGTTTATTTGACTATATGGACCATAAACATCTGTCCACTTACTATTCTTTAAAGCGCTTTTGAACATTTAAGGTGGAAATTAAGGGCGCTATATCAAATATCAATTATTATAATTGTTATTATGTTGCCAGGCACCGCCGTTATCTTCGGTTACTTTTCCGACATTGAACCATGGCCTTTTGATGTGTGTGCACCCATTGACAACCCTCCCCCAGGGCCAACATATTAGCATGTAACAGTATTGGCCGGCAGCATCCTGACCTGTCTGCAGTAGAGTTCAATATTATTAGTTATGCCCTGTTGGAAAGTGCGGTCCGGCCTGATATCCACCCTCAGTCATCCAGATCCCACGAGGCGATTGACTGAGGGTGGATAACAGGCCCGACCGCACTTTCCAACAGGGAGTAACAAATTTATCACCTGCTCTTTCATGCTAAGAAAGAGAACAAATACCTGTCATACAATTTAGAATAACCTTGGAGGCTGGTGACCTCTAGGGGTCAGATTGCTGACCAAGTGGTAATATTTTAATTCTGCTGTTCGATATTGAACTTGCCGTTCAATATTGAATCTATAAAGTGTGAACGGCTCCAGGTCTAACACCTATTGACCTATCAGCATCGAGAATTACAGCAGAGCAGGTGATAATGGTTGGTGCATTATTGCATCTGGACTTCAAACAAGTAGAATTTATTGATAAGATAGAGGGTTTTGGCTAACTGGCAGTATTGGCGCATAGTTTTGGGTTTTCCCAGAAAACTTTATATCCAGTTCTTTTTAAAATATCATTTGCAACAGCATATTATTTTGCCATTGTTCTACATAGATTTTTGTCCACTAATCGAACACTCGAATCTAACCACATGCTGTTGCAAATTCCCCAGAACTAAATTCAACCCTGCCGAATCTATTAAATCGAACGCCGTCATGAACGTTCTCATCGTTCGCCAAAAGGAATACCTTCAGAGCTGTGGTGGATGGAGTAACTTCACTCAAAAATTTCATGTACACGCAACGAGAAGGCATAACCTACAACTGAAATAGAAAGGCTGACATCGTCAGTGCAAGGTCTCAGATTCGCTTCCTTGCTCATTTGCAACCGGGATTGCGGCAGTGCTGAAAGAATATCAGGTCAGCTATTAGTTCTTTAAATTACGATGATGCAGACCGTCATGCATTCAGCCGGGGCGATTGCAAGATTCGAATCGATCGCCTCCTTTAAAGTTTAAACGTGTCGACCTGCAGTAATAGACTTGTAGTGCCAGTCCCTCTGAGCTACTACGTGTGCATCGTGACGCGATCATTATAGACTGGCGCAAGTCTACCTGCAGTGAGAGAGTGGTATCTACCGAAAATGAGAATGTTTGTCGTTTTTTTCGCTTTTTTTCAATACATGTACAAATGTTCATTTTTTCTGAAAAAGAAAAGGAAAATGGTGTTTTTGATGCTTTTATTTCAAAATTTTATTTGTCAATTCAAAATAGTATAAATTGTATTTGCTGTGTTATTCAATATAATTTTCATATTTTTCAATTCAGAAAGAAAATTTATATGCTCTTCAATAAATATCAAAGAAAAACGTCATGTTTTTATGTTTTTTTTTACCATTTTATGTTTTTTTCATTTCAGGGTCATTCCGCACTAATTGCGACATGGATGTGAAAAATTAAATCATAATGTACACATTCAATACATATGTATTCTAAAACTAGACATTCTGAAGTTTGGGATTTTTGACTTGGATATAAAAAAAATATGTGTTTAGTGAACTTTATTGATGGTTTAATTGAGAAAAATGGGAAAGTGTGTGTTGGATGTGTGTCGGATACGACATTGGTTTTTCTTCAATAAAAACATTCTAAAACATGACAAATGTTACATTTTGGGTTGGACACATGAAATTAAGTTAGTTTGAATAAATGGTAATGAATTTTGAAGAAAAAAATATTTTGGATAAAAATAAGCTTTTGTCCAAATACTGGCTGTCGTATCCGACACAAAAAAACATGAAAAAGTTTATTTTTCTCCAAAACTACTGCATCAAAAAAAATGCCATTTCATGAAAGTCTCAATTATCCCTAGCCCTATTAGAACCCAGAATATAATGTGTAAGGTCTGCTTAAAATTTGGGGAAAAAGGGTGTTTTTCATTCGTGTCGGATACGACAAACGTGTCGGATACGACAAACGTGTCGGATACGACACCCTATCTAGAGTATACCCAACCTATTAACATTCAAGATGAACCTTTTTTCAAGGGGAAGTCCAAATACGTTTTGAAAAGTACATGGTCAATACCATGGGTATGAAACAGGCTCAATTTCTCAGTTCCAATTTACATTGTTTGTCTATCAATTCCCATTTGATTGGTTACCCTTTGTCTAATTATCTGGTGCACGCCAAGTGCGATTAATCCTTGATAATCTAGGCAAATAGGACAGTAGAAGGGGATTCACTCTTCCACAGCCATGAGGATTTGATTCTAATATGAGTTGATCCACCTCTCTGTTCCAACGAAAAAACAAGTTTAAATTGATACAGTGAAATGTAGAAAAAAAGCACTTAGTCAAAATGTTGAAGTGAATTAGCTGAACAGCTCATTTACACCACGTTCCTGTTTACACCCATTTGAGAAAATGTTTGTTGAAGAACAAAACTGTATTGAGATTTATACATTTATGATAACGTCCATGATCCATCTGATCCACTTGTTACAAACTAATGCAGTCACAAGGATGGTTTCTATTTCCTTTCTTGGATCTTGCTATCCTTCCAGACATAGTGAATACCCCACCACGGTGACACCAGGGTATCTACTGGTCCCTGGTGGACACTGTCACCAAGCATGTGTATTCTAGTCAACATCCTCATCCTGTTTGAACTGGAGCCCCACAGGTGCTAGCTTGAGTATGGGAGGAAGCTGATGTTATATGCTCAGAATGCTAGGAAAAGTATTAGTTACTCTTAGTGAGGAGTAGATAACTGAAAATATTACTATTGCCAAATTCTGAACTCCTGTCGCCAAATTTGGCAATAGCTTGGTCAGCCCTGCTAGACGGAAGCCAAACCTGCTTTTATTCGACTTTAACCTTTGTTATAATTGATATAGTTATTGATATAATGGAATAGCTTTTAAGTTATTCAGGGTATCTACCTTTAGGTAATAAATCTGATTCTTTCAATCTTAATGTCAGGGTAGCATATAAATTCATGTAAGTACAGACAGTAAACTGAATCAGCATGTGGTATGTCTCTCAGAATGACAAATGATTATAGAGCATGAAAATAATTTGTAAAAGTAATGGTAATTATTTAAAGATATGGTACTGACAATTACATGTTTACTTTGTCATGAAAAACATTGCAGGAATCTGATTGGAGAGGGTAGGCTGAATAACATCACATGCTCAGTCATTGGGCAAGTGAGAAATTAGTAACAGGTATACCCTCGCACTTCTTACTTAAATGTTATATTTCTTAATATTTCAATGCAATTTTTCTAATATGTAATATGTCTGTATGGCCAGGAATATAAAGTATCTAATTATTGTGAGTTTTAATAAATTGTTTACTTGGAGCAATTGTACATTGTTAAAAATCAGAAAAAAATGATATATGCTGGGTAGTGTCACGTGTAACATGTTCCAAAATGATCTAAAAATGCTCCCTTAAGACTCATATAAGTATTTCATGCAAGTCAAACTTTTCAACATAGTACATCCTTGGTTTGTTTCAGTTCTGATATTGATCTGACGACAAATATAATTGTTTTTATATTGATTTAAGGTAGTGGACAAAGGTGTCGTATCCGACACAGCCTAGCTTGTCGTATCCGACACAACAACCTTTTTTTAGAATCAGCATCAAAAGCACATTTTTGCTAATCTTTCTGAAATTAGTTTACGTTAAGAACCATCTAGATACACTCGTGCACCAAACTGCCAACTCAGAATTAGGCAAACAGGCGCGGCAATGGAGATCATGCGTTGCAAAGGATTGGGCCTCCTCTCTTATAATATATATATATATACATATACATATATATATATATACATATATATATATATATATATATATATATATATATATATATATATATATATATATATATATATGCATATACATATATATATATATATATATATATATATATATATATACTGTAAAACTGGTAATGTTTGCGTGTAGTAAATATTGCGTTTTTTTCATTTTCTCTTTTATGCGTGTTTTAATTAATGCGACGCCACCAGACGTCAGATATCTGAAACAGAAGGGACAGATTTATGCGTGTTTTAATTATTGCGTCCTCATGCATTCGCATTAAAACGCAATAATTAAAATCACGCAATCATTACCAGTTTTACAGTATATATATATATATATATATATATATATATATATATATATATATACAAATATGTATATATATATATGTATATATATTTATATATATATATATATATATATATATATATATATATATATATATATATATATATATATATATATATATATATATATATATATATATATTCATATTTATGTGCATATAACATGTTTTGTGTTCCTTTTTTAATCAACCAGGTAAAACATGGAAACCACTGTGGGGGAGTTACAGAGGACACCTAAACTTGCCATATTCGATAAGGATGGAACCCTCATATGCATTCATAAATTATTCACTCCATGGTGTATCATGATGGGAAAGATGTAAGTTTCTATCTTCTAGCACTATGGGGCTGTAATACCCATTGAAGAAATTCCATTCCCAATGGGCATTCTCAACGGCCAATGGGAACGATTTTATGACCATATTTGGTAAAGATTGCCATATATGGAACACTGCGCTACTTTCGTTGCTTAGCAACCTGACCTAGAAATGCACGTGCCTAGCTCAGGCACGCTCATTAATTTTAAATAAGCGATCGTGGCATGTAAACAAAGAGGCAAGTATTCCCTTTAAAACTTCTTATCATGTTTATTTATCCTGTGATACCTAGCAAATAAAGAATCTCCCACTTAAGTATGGGATAACAGCCTTTCAACACTCTGTGAGAAATTTTATCTGGGAACTATTTACTGTGCAGTATTTTCCGGGAAACGGTTGTCATTTGGCCATGCGAATTCATGTTGACCCAGTTCTGGTAAAGTAGTTGGGTTGTGTCAACAGAGGAATAAGTCGGTAAGCTTTCCCGTTTATTTACCATTAACTCATTTTATGGGACGTGGCAGAAATAGGTTCTTCAATGAGTGTGGTAGAAGATGATGATATTTCTTACACGAGGGATAGAATTTTCATCTTGGAACTCGCCAGAGGCTCGTTCCAAGATGAAAATTCTCCCCCTCGTGTAAGAAATATCATCCTCTCCCACACTCATTGAAGAACCTCTATTTCTTTAGCAATAAACCTCTTAGACCAGGCCAATATTCTAGGCTATTTTATGTCTAGCCAATCGTTACTGTAAACCCAGATATATTTGCGTCCCTTTTTGTTCAGGATATCTCCCGATAGCTGCTATACCTCTTACTTATGTCCTGCATGCACTCACATATATTTTTAGTAATATTGGAGCCAAACATATTCACTTACTCACATATCCGTGTGGATATGAATGACAAGTGAATGAATAGGGACTTAAAGGAAAAGTCCACTGAAAAAACATAACTAAGGTCTTGAATCAATACAAATGTCTTGCAACTAAGTTACTTTTTAGAATGTCTTGGTGATTTTTTATAATGAAACATCGCATATTACGCATGTTTGAAGATATATTCTGTCACGAGTTAATTTCATTATTATTTTTTTGTTGAACCAAATGCCAATTCAACCTAAAAGAACATAAAAAGCATCTCTTGAAGTTTGTTCTTTTAGGTATGCTGACTTTATGAAAAGGAAAGACTTTGAAGATGACGTTCACAAGGCACTTGGATATGATAAGGAAAAACAGACTCTTTTCCCTGCCTTAATAGCAAATTGGCAAACGCACTTAGTTCAAGACGGTCTGATCGAACTACTAGTCAAGGAGGGAGTAACTGAAAAAGAGGCTAGGAGTTTTGTGATGGAAACCTATACTGAAATTGACACGACTGACGTCACACTTATGAAGCCTCTAGGCGACATCAAGCGGATATTTAGTACACTAAAGGAGAGAGGGATCAAGATAGCCATATGTACAGCAGATTTCCGTGATGGAACAGAAGCAATGGTTAAACATCTAGGTGTGTAGTATCTTCCAGCAGGGCCAATTTCTGGCCTGAGTACAGGGAGGCATGGGGTCCAGAGTTCAAACCCAGGCCGGGGCGAGTAGGGGTTTGATGCCACTTTTTCTTGTTCTTGTTTTGTGTCGCACGCCCTTTCACATAGAGCCTCTTAGTAAATTGTAGAATAGTTCATATCCAGTAGAATCTCAGCAGATAAGAGTTATGAGAATAAGCCTTTTGCAATGTAATTTGTACAAGTACGGCTTAGTTAACATGAACACCACCCGTAGGCCTCCCATATGCCTAGTGTCATAACCGCTGTAAACTGGGGCAACCACCAAAAACCTTCATTACTTACTCTTTATTGTCTATCGCCCAAGTATAGGGAGAGATTACTTTGAAGAGTTTCAAATCCATTTCATATCATTGTTCATGCTTACTTTGTTGTCTGCATAATTAAAAAAAAACTGTCCTTTTATGTCGGAGTCACCCTTTTAAAAAGAGGGATGGTGAACCGTTTAAAAAGAAACGGGCTACTTATTACTATTCAGATTCCTTACCTGTTTTAATGACATACTGCACTCCCTTTGATAAAGATTTGGTAGTAATCATATAGCCGTAATATATTTCTAGTATATACTTAGTCACTTATGTTCTGAATTGTTCATTGTATCAAACTTTCCAATGTTCTGAATTGTTCTTTGTATCAAACTTTCCAATGACCACCTCTTCTTAATTGAGCCCAGAATTAATCTTGAGTTACATGAAATTGAGTTGCAATCTATTGCATGCTAGTGATCATCTGCTGTTGTCTTTTCTATTTTGTCCTTGTTTCCTATATTGTCCAGGATTAAGTAAACCAGTTATGTTGTATGTTTTTGTACCACATATTGCAAAGACATTTGCATATGTTTGATATTTGATTTCGTAACATCCTACCAATACATTACATATTCCCATTGCAGGGCTTGAGAACTTGGTGGATTTTACGTTGTGTGCGGGAGATGAAGAGTATAAACCTAAACCAGCACCTGACAACATCCTGCACATCTGTAAGGAGCTCAACATTTCACCTAAAGATACTATCATGATAGGTGACACATGTGGAGACATACAGATGGGTAAAGGTGCAGATGTCATGGCGGCCATTGGAGTAACCAGTGGAGTCTACCTCTCCAGCGATCTAAAGCGTGATGCTGATATGGTCCTATCGACAGTTGAGGATGTTTTATTTACCCTGCCCCAAAACTAGGACGCACAGGATATGTTGGAAGGTTCATATTTTCTCTTTAACCCTTATGCTGCTGGTGGCAAATTTTGCCAATGCGAACTAGTGCAAAGGAACCTGGACAATGACGGAAATCCTGGCACATGGATACTTATCTGAAATTACTCAATGAGGCAATGGCCAAATTTTACTATGGGACCTAATGAACAAAATCAACATTTTGCGGCGCTGAGACAAAAAGTATGTGTATACATACATGTAGTAGTTCTCCTAAGATGTATGCCAAGTTTGGATGTCACAAAAAATGGAAAAAGTGGTTGCCAAACTAAAGTCAGACAGACTATAGAACAATGTATTTTTGAAGGGGTGGTTGGGTGGGGAATGAATGAATAAATGAAGGCACATCGGCACACTAAGGCGATTTAAGTTTGTTTTTTTCCAAAAAGTTGTCCTTTGTCACTGTTTATGAACAATGACAAAGCATATGTATCTTAATGCACTACAGGTGAAAGAAGGAACCGCGAATGTCGATCTATTCAACTATTATAAGGGTGGGACATCTAAGGAATACATGGAGTTGTATTTTTTGGAAATTCGTAATAATTACATTTAATCAATATTTGACAAAACCACCAGGTTGACAAGTAGCTTAACCTGTGACCGTTTTTATTGTCAAGCTTAACAGATACATGCGTTAACTTATAAACCAATGTCATGTGATGTAGGCACTACGTTCCCTCAAATGCTGGCAAATGCTATTTTATGCGACCGATCGCCACAAAAGCTTATCAAGTTATGGAGCACTTTTAATGCTTTAGTAGTGTAGAAAGTGGACACTCCTGTACCAAGAGGCAGTCCAAAGCAATATGTCAGTATGTATTTTCCATGCATTATGATTTGACGCCACAGTACATGTGGCACACATGACGTCAATTGTTGCCGCGATCGGCGTATTTTATGGGTGTCAGAGCTCTGTATCGCTTAAAACTAGGAATACAACAGTTTTATTATACGTGTTTTATCTACAAATACATGCTGTATAACATCCCAGAAATGACCTGGGTACTCATTACTAGGCCTAGGACTTAAAGAACTTAGCATCATTTTGAAAATGTTAGAGGAGGAGGAGCGATGGTTTAGGGGTTAAATGTCAGACGAAAGTTGATGACCTAGTTTCACGATCTTTTCCCTGTCTAATACCTTGCTAACAGCCTAACACTGCTTGTTATATTGAGTCTTTATCAAAATTGTCAGATTGAATTGTGCTGACCTCCCCACAGAGGTGATATATTAAGTTTATGATAACAAATTTAAAAAAACCTGACTCGAAACACTGTTAACGCTTTACTTCATGTTAGTTGTATTGAACCAGTTGACCAGGATTGTAAGCGATTCATGCTGTGGTGGCAATAAGGCCTGGTAATGGAGGAAATATATCTTTAAAGGAAACATAATTTGGGAATATTTGAAGAAAATCAGTGCCAATCAATGCTGTTCCAAGTACCTGTAGTATAGATCCATGAAGCATTGTTTCAAAGATCAATATGACGTACTGTATAACCTTTATCAAGAGGTCTATTCATGACTGGATGAATACGGGTATAATTTTACATATAATAAGAATGTATTGTCACATTACTGTTTGAGTTCTGCATGTGTTACGAACAGTCAACTCTCCCAAAATGCTTATATTTTATATTGGGGTTGAAGGCAAATCATGAATTCAAATGTCCCTGCAGAGCCAAGCATATTCTGAGCATTTTGTAGTAGAACTTTGGTTCCAAGGAGGTCCTTTAGAGGCCAGATCAAAGTTTAGTAAAGTTTCAGTAAGGGTTAAAGTGTCAAAAAGGATGTGAGTAGTCAGAGAGTTAGATTGACCTGAATGCTTCATTATGATGACCGTAGATTGCGCTGAGGCCTTAAAAAAAGATGTTCGTTTACTATTACCCTACCTACCCTAATCTTTTTATTGCCCAAAATATATATACTAGTATATATTTTTAAAGCAAGGTAAACGTTTGTAATTGCTTCATATTCCATGCATGGCATCCAAAAGGAATTGAAAAAAGAAAGAAGAAAACATCAAATATTAGCATATAATACTAGTTCAGTGGATTAAAAAAAATCTAGATACCCCACTACTTTAAATGTTGCTATTTTTCTTTACATTTACATCTAATACAGCATAGAGATGAGAAGAAAATATATGATAAAATAAAATAAATTCCCTACCTACCTACCCTATTTTATTCTAGCATGTAATAGGAAACGAACATATTTTTTGTTTAGGCCTGATTGGGAATCACTGGCGTCCTAGTGACCAGACGTAGACTTTAACCACCTTTGCAGTATTGTGATGAAAAACATGACCCATGCTAATACTAGTACGTCTGTAAATTGGCCGCAGACGTGCCATGGCACACAGAGGAGCAGTGCTGCTATCACATACGAGAAACGTTGTACTGAATTCAGCACCTTAACCCTTATGCTGCTGGTGGATAATTTGACCATCACAAAATGATGCAAAAAATCTGAAAAATGACTGAAAGCCCTGGCACTTGGGTACTCATCTGAGGTAATTGAGAGCTATCAAATGAATACCAATATGACAGGGTTTAGATGGTATTCCAAACGTCTTTGCCTCCTTGTCCTCTGGACGAAAGTTGCCTTAGCATTGGAAGGGTTAAACTGATTTCTGGACTTGGTGTCAGGGGTTTGCTATTTGCCATGGGTTGGCCTTGTACTGCACTGGCTCCAGAAACGGCCAACGCCTTTGGGAAAGTAATAAAGCAAACTAAAATCAGACAATCTTCCCAATCGAGATATCCACTACCTAACGTACGTTGCTTGGCTAGTGGTGTAGGTAAGTCACTGAATTATTATGGGAATGGTTATATGGTCTACAGCTTTTTCCAACATCTTGCAGATGCAGGAGATACACAGAGCCGATATTTAATTCCTGCACTAAATATGTGGGCAGCCCGTGCATAATACACGACCACATGTCCGATAGCCACCCCGTTTCCTGGACATGGATGCATGGATGACCTCACAACTGAAGGTAGCTTTGATTCGTAAAGCTATTGGAGCCATTGACGTGCTTGGCTTATTTTTGACATGTTATCCATGGGTATTTGTACAACCAGACATTTTCAGACGTACGGTCGACTGGTGCAGGGATTAAATGTCTGTACTGTACTCGGCAACACACTGGAAGATTCCATGCCAATACCAGGAGATGCCACTCAAATGCTTCTTGTACCTGCCATGCTTGCCCATTCTGTAAAACTACCTGATTTCAATGATCATGTATGAAATTCCTTCAATACTCAGTATCAAATCTGACAACGTTTTTTTCTCTTGGTCTAATAACTCATGGTACATACCTATATCACAAGAAATGACAAAAATATTAGTTATTGAAATTGTTAGTGTCCTTTTCCTATTAAAGGAAATCACCCAGAGTTATTTTATGGGGTCATGTAGTTGTTCTTTCGAGCCCACAAATGTTTGCATATGGTTTGAAATTGAAATCTCGTTATTGTAACTTTTGCTGCAATATCCAGGCTAATTTGTGACTAGCTAGTAGCAATTGACGGAGGATAAAAATACCTGGCGAAAATCACTGCTTAACCCCACGTCACTGGCAAATTTAACATACCCTAGGCTGGGAATTTAAAGCCGGCCAGTGATGAGGTACAGCAAGCAATGAGTATCCATGCCTTATACCACTCGGCCATCAAGGCATGCCTTTTGATATTTAGGAACAATTCTGCATTTTCATGAAGTATTTCCAAAAAGATATTTATATCGTTCAATGTATAATTAGATATTATCATTTTTTCCTTGGCTACTAAAGGGCGGATTTTATTAAGATATCACAACAATATAAGTTTCCTTCAGTTAGATGCACAAACATAAATAAGCACATGATTCGCAGTGGTTATCGAGTGAACACTAATGGTTCATATTTTAGTTTTGTACATGAAAGTTTTATTTCGTAAAATCAACAAGTGTGTCAAATCGTGAAAAGTTGCCGTGTAAAAACGACCTAAAATATTAAATCATATACCTATCAACCAAAGACAATGTTTAGGAACACAACACACTTTAACATAATTCCAGATTTTCACTCGTGCAAATTATATGTACACACTCACACACACACACATACATATATATATATATATATATATATATATATATATATATATATATATATATATATATATATATATATATATATATATATATATTTATGTATATATATATATATATATATATATATATATATACTGTAGAACACGAAATTTCCGCGTGTGTTTATATATAGTGTACTTAGCGTGTGGTTCCGCTTCGCTATATATAAAAACGCTGTACTTTTTTATTACTGTACTGGCGCTGTCAGCGGCGGCTATCGTCGCTAACATAAAGATACGTTATGATGCAAAACTCCCCAATTCGCTATACTTGGGACACGCGTGAATTTCGTGTTCTACAGTATATATATATATATATATATATATATATATATATATATATATATATATATATATATATATATATATATATATATTTATGTATATATATATATATATATATATATATTTATGTATATATATATATATATATATATTTATGTATATATATATATATATATATATATATATATATATATATATATATATATATATATATATATATATATATTGGTAAATAACTGTCTTGATCACCAGATGTGTCAGAATTTCATGTCCCATCACGTCCCATACAAGCTTTCAATCATTCAATCATAGTCTTATTCACATTGTAACAAGGTAACAAGGTAACTGCTAGGTTAGGTAACAGCTAAGTCTGAAATATACTATTAACACACACGTATGTGTGTATGTATTATACTGTAAAGTTCGAAATATTAGCTTGGAACTATTATTGGCGACTTTAGCGAGTGGTCAGATTCGCTAATATTACGATCCGCTCATATATGTTTGTACCACCGTTTTCTGTCTTCCACCAATCACATGCCTTGAGGAGTGTGGGCTACATGACATAGCCCACATTTTTAAGCCGCTGTTATGAAAGCTGCTCATGAAACACAAAAGTGTTACCCAAGGATATTGAGCTTGAATGTTCAGGCAAGTTTCTCTCGGCCTTTGGAGAGGGGGAAGGAAGGCAACTGTGTTACAAGCTTAATATAGACCACTCGGAAACTGTGGTTCAATTGTTCACCTGGTATATTTATACCATAGTAGCACTTTACATCCTGGAGTGAGTAGTATAGATAGTATTTTAGATACTGCCATCTTTTAAAAGTAACTGCATTCATTAACGTATATTGGTTCACCTATTTTTTATACTGGTGAGCTATACAATCCCTGGTATAAGTACAGGTACTTCTAGCTATTGTAACTGTAACTAGTGTTAAGTGGTGGAGTGAACCCGGCGAAAACCACCGCTTACCCCAAGTCACTATAAAGTCTCTTTACATGCCCCGGACACCAAAGGAGGCTGAATTGTGCTTGTCAATAGTGGAGGAGAACACCAGATCGCCTGGGCAAACCTCCATCTACAGTGCCAACATTTAATCCTGCACTAAATGCGTGGGCAGCCCGGGCACATAGTACACGACCGAATGCCCGATTGCAACCTAGTTTCCTAGGGATGGATGACCTGAACGTAATTTTGATTCGCAAGCTACGTGAGTCATTAATGTATTTTGATTATTTTTGACATGTTATCCATGGGTGTTTGTACAACCAGGCACTCGTCGACGTCCGGTCGACTGGTGCAGGAATTAAAAGTCTGTGCTGTAACTCCAAGTCACTTGGAACTTTCTCACTTACATCGAGTCGAGCCGAGCTTTCTAAAAGTATTTGTCTCAAGCTCAGCCTGGCATCATGAGTGATACTTAGGAGCATTGTCCAGTAATGGGGTCACACTGGTCACCACTGGAGAAGGGAATCGCCTCGGAGGACTACCGTCATCCACACGGGCAAGAACTGTCATGACTGGTGTCGAGTTCCGCCTTAACATCCGAATATCCGGTTCAGAATGGCCCAGCTCCACGCGCGCTGAAGTCGTGACAATATGATTAGCGTCTTCCATATAAGGATGAAATCCCGGTGTTGCATTTCCTACATGGACGCTGGTTGGCTGATCAAATGATGGTGACGTCACTGTCAATGAAGGCTTTGCTGCCATTGGTTTATTTTTCCCCGTGCTCGCTGCATACGATGGCGGCGCACGAGCGGGAAGTGCATCATGGGAGGGCGAATAGTCAAGCTGGGTTGGAGGATACAGCCTCTTTTTGGAAACTCCGAATCTCGGGGAGGATTCGATCCAAGACGCCAAGGCTCCAGACGACTGATGCTCTACTATTTTTCCATCTTTGGTGATGTCGAAAATATCTGAAAAAAGGGAATTTGTCAAGAAATGAATAATTTATTGACGAAAGTTTTTATGAGACAGGAAGAAAATCGGCTCATATTAGAATATGTATTTAATGCAGTTGTCATCTGTAATGGGCAGGAACGTAAAGGGGGTATATAGTGAAGATGACCTTGAAAGCAAATTGGCACATTTTATATTCTTGTCTTACCAATTTAAGTCTGTATGTATGTATGTATGTATATATATATTATATATATATATAATATATATATATATATATATATATATATATATATATATATATATATATATATATATATATATATATATAATATATATATATATATATATATATATACTCATGTGTTGATTAAGCTATTCCTAAATAATAGGCCAGATAATGTATACGCTCCAGATGGGATAGCACTAAAGAGTTATCGAAATTAAAAGTAGGGTTGATGACCGAACTGTTGAAGGCCTCAGATCAGGAAACACGCAAATATCAGCTACCTTCCTGGAACAGATATTTTTTTATGGATAAGTATGAACATTCTCGTATCAAAATAAACATTTATGAGACAGGAAGAAAATCGGCTCATATTAGAATATGTATTTAATGCCAGTTGTGATCTGTAATGGGCAGGAACGTAAAGGGGGTATATAGTGAAGATGACCTTGAAAGCAAATTGGCACATTTTATATTCTTGTCTTACCAATTTAAGTCTGTATGTATGTATGTATGTATATATATATATATATATATATATATATATATATATATATATATATATATATATATATATATATATATATATATATATATATTATATATATATATATATATATATATATATATATATATATATATATATATATATATATATATATATATATATATATATATATATATATATATATATATATATATATATATATATATATATATATATATACTCATGTGTTGATTAAGCTATTCCTAAATAATAGGCCAGATAATGTATACGCTCCAGATGGGATAGCACTAAAGAGTTATCGAAATTAAAAGTAGGGTTGATGACCGAACTGTTGAAGGCCTCAGATCAGGAAACACGCAAATATCAGCTACCTTCCTGGAACAGATCTTTTTTTATGGATAAGTATGAACATTCTCGTATCAAAATAAACATGTAAACAGGTAAAAATTGAAAATAAGAGAGATTCAAACTTAGATAATTATCACATATAACTAATTAGTAGCTGTTATAAGTAAAACTATAAAAAGGTTTTAGGGACATTATTTCAACAACCTAATATCGAGGCTTCAGTACTTAGTTTTAAATATACCGTGTGTTTTATGCTAACGAGCTTTACTCGACATCTTTCAAATGTATGTTTAAAAGTTATCCATACTATGTATTCAAGTCAGAGATAGTTGAATGAGTATCATTGGCGGGGCCCTCAGGCCGCGCCTATCTGGGAAGCCGATTTGATATGTCCATAGTCCGGACGGCTATGTTGGAAATGCTGAGGCCGGACTGAATATAATTCTCTATTCTGATTGGTTATAATATAAATGTTGCCTTTGCCGTGGAAAATCGTGCCTTCCCTATTTGAATTAAGAATGAAGTTTTCAAATATATAAAATATTTTAAGCGGACATAAAGTATATTTTTCAGTATAGGAAGGAAAATTACTAAGAAAAAAAATACTATGTGTATAGAATGAAATCAGGAGACTTCGTAACCAAACTGGTTCGTAACCAAACCGATGCGTACCCAAGTCAAGAGATTTCGAAGTCTCCAGCTTGTGCCTGGAATTCCGATATTTGTTTCATTTCTACAAAAATGATACAAATCTAGTCATTATAAATTATTTTCCTCTATAATGTTAATGTTCTTTATACATCCGGTTCCCTCACAAGTTCATAAATAACTTGGTCCGCCTATTGACTATTAATGCTTTGCATCTACAACCGTACTTGTCGTCATTATAGGCATGGCTATGATGCAGATGATTGTTCAAGTTAACGAATATGCACATGTAGCCAAGAAATAATATTAATAGCATAATCAAATGCACCTACAATAAAGATCATTGTTATGCACGATAAGCAATTATTAGCACAAAGATACAAGGGTGAAATATTCAACCGTATTATTAACGTCCTGAATAGGGATCGCCCCTAAAATATGATTAACAAATTATCAATTTCATTCTATTCATATTACTCACGCAAATGTAAGAACATCGACAGCATTGCACTAGTCAGGATCTCTTGCGAGCATCTTACCAGGTTAACCCTCATGCTGCTGCTGGCTTATTTGCCTAATAGAAAATAATGCAAATAACCTGGAAATGACTGAAACCCTGGCAAATTGGTACTCATCTGAGAGTACTCAGCGAGAGCTATCCAATGAATACCAACATGACAGGGTTCGGATGGTTTTCAAAAATCGTTTGCGTTCTTGTGCTTTGGATTAAATGTAGCTTTAGCATTGGAAGGGTTAAAATGTGAAATCGACACGTAACGTACACGCATTCCTAGACCGCGTTTAAAGGCCAGGCTCATTACGAATACATAATTGATATCTTGGGCGCACTTTACCCCTTTATCTTGAGCAAAAAGACCGCATGAAACATACTGAAAAGCAGGGCATCCAACAGAATAGGCCAATTCAGACAGCTCTGTGAGAGATATTGGTACTTTACTGGGCCTTTGTTTCCCATTGTTCTGATTAATTAGGCCCGTGAAAATGGTGTCATGCTAGGTAGGGGGATACGCAAAGGATTGTTATAGATATGGGAGCATGCGGTACAGCCAAAGTAATAACAACACCTGAATTTCGTTTCAATGCAGAACTATATACAATTGAGATCTATTACTAAACGAATGGATGGATAGATGTTCATATTTGGCTTCCTTTGCGCTTCAGCCAATTTGATGTCCATTGGGATTTTTTTTATAAAGTTACCACTTTGGTAACTGTAAAAAATATCGAGTGCCTGGGGAAAACCAAAGTACATCGCAAAATTACCATAAATTGTATGTTTCAAATAGTTTTAGTTTCTTCACTAGACATTTTAAGAAGATGGTGGGTCCCAATAGTTGTTTGTAAGATCAGAAACATCAGATAACTAAATCAATTCACAGGAAATTCGCAACCGAAGGAAAACTATAGTACACCACAAAATTACCATACATGATATATTTAAGATAGTTTTTTAAGTTTCTTCACTGGACATCGAATGGTTGATGGTAAGATGATAGGAAAGATCAGTTAACTGAACCAATCTAAAGGAAATTCACAACTGTTACTAATTATTCGGGGGGATATGTATACAAGGTCTTTTTATGTATTATCAATTAGCGTTTTCATATATTATGTTCATGAGCATGCTTAACCCATTAATGCTTAAGAGTTACTTTTGAAATTGTCGTCTGGGTCTTTGACATTTTTGACAATAACTCAGAAATTAAGAATGCTTTTAGAAAACATTTGAAGGAGAGTTGTTGGTAATATTCTGATGAACATTTCCCCTTCAAATATTTCCTGAAATATGCTTTTAGCTAAAAGATTTCATCAAAATCATCAGGCTGTTTAGGCTGCTGTGAGTATTAATGGGTTAAAAAATATGTACCCATTGATCTTTGATTACAGTTGAGCCTCGGGGAGTGGACATCCCTTTATTATGGACACCCTTACAATAGTGGACACATTTTCGGTCCCAAACAATTTCACTCTTATTCATCGTATAATGCCGCCCTCTACTGTGAAAATCCCTCTTAAGTGAACACTCTCTAATAAGCACACTCCCCAAACCCACTTTCTGACCCTACTTGACCCTTCCAATTCTGAGGCTACTTTCGTCCAAAGTACGAGAACGCAACAATTTTTAAAAAGCATCTAAACCCTGTCATGTTGGTATTCGTTGGATAGCTCTCGCTGAGTACTTTCAGATAAGTACCAATGTGCCAGGGTTTCAATCATTTTCCAGCTTTTTTACATCATTTTGAATTGGCCAAAATAGCCACCACCAGCATAAGGGTTATATGGACACTCACTTTCTGCAGATTTCATTCAAATGCTTATCAACCATAAACTGAAGAGATTGGCAACATCATAGCCCTTTAGTCCTTGCTGTGTCGTTATTCATCATATCCTCAAACTTACATAAGTACATGGGACCTGTTATTTGATTATTTAGTTTAGACAATTTCTACGTGAAGGGGGTCTGTTTATGTGGTAGTTTTCTACACCTGACCACCTTAACCCTTATGCTGCTGGTAACTTATTTCACCAATGCAAAATGATGCAAAAAAACCTGACAAATAACTGAAACCTATGAAAATGGTACTCATCTGAGAGTACTCAGCAAGAGCTTTCCAATGAATACCAACACGACAGGGTTTAGATGCTTTTTTTTAGAAATCTTTGCGTCGTTAAGCTTTCGACGAAAGTAGCCTCAGCATTTGAAGGGATAATACACCTCAGTGTCACATATCCATAAGTAATGCCATTTTCAAATCTGGCCTGGGAGGCAGGCTAGCAGCATCATTGAGGGGATTGTGATGGTTTACGTTACACCATTCAGCATACGCTGGTGCAATAATTCCAATTAGACCTCAGAGGGGGGTCAACATTTCAATAATGCAGGATATACTCATCTGTCTGTGCTTTCTAATTGAAAAACCATCCTCCCGAGGGGAGACATTCCGTCAGGATACCCACACTGGCATGGCATATTTGTTTTATTATACCGAACAAACCCCAATTTGGTAAAATATCAATGAAAACAACAATGACTGCCGGTAGATCCAGTGAGAACGGTGGACGTTTTGCCGGTGGACATTTCGCCGGTGGACATGATGGAATGGCCAACCTTTATAAGCCAATCACAGCTTACGATTTTCACGTGAGGTATAATAAACTCATCTGTCTGTGCTTTCTAATTGCTAAGATGTCCTTTGTGTGCTGACATTGTTTTTGAATGGTCAAAATAACATTTTCAACTTTACTCGCGCCAGGTATAAGTGCATTTGCGCCAGCAGTAACCTTATAGCTTGACCACCAACATGACTGATAGGAATATGGTAGAGATTAGTCTTGACCACAATAAATGTTTGCTTTAGGACAGTAAGAAACTCGGCAGTAGAAATGGAGGTGGTATGCATGGCTTGTCCCTGTCTTCTATTTTAAGGCTGTGATGCTGGTGACACACTCAAAATAAGACAACTCCTAGTCTAGCACTCCTGTCCCCTTTCCAATAATAGTTATCTAATCCCTGAGGTCTTGGTGTTTCAAACATAAGTTTTCTTTAACTTACCTGCTTGAGCTGACCTCAATATAAACACAGTTTCAATTTTACAGTGTTTTACCTCAAATGAGGTTTTCTTGATCAATAAAGGTTCATTTATAAATACCATATATGTCTGCTAAATATACTAGGCTAGGGCAACTGGAAGGCAGATTTGGAGTTCCTGCAAGAGAATTCCTTACAGCACACGATTTTGGTGGAAATTTTACTTACGCAAGTAGGTCAACATGTCTGTCCATTGTGACCTACTTTCTTAGGGAAAACTTTCCACCAAAATCGAGTACATGGGCGCTTCTGATATAATGGTACTTAATAATACTACCCTAGATGTGAAGGCAGGAGGGCAAGGGCTTTGACGTTGCTTTCAACAGTTTATTTATATCGCCAGAAAATAGAAATTCGGAACCGGGAAGATATTTCCTTCTCTTCACAAATAGTTCCAAGGGCCATAGAGAGCCCTCTACAACGCTGCACATTTATATAGCGCCCAGACCAACTCGCTTACCCTAATTAGGAAATGACAGGGCAGCAATTAGCACCTCTAATTCATAAAAAAAACTCGCTGTGCTTCATTCCAAGTATTCCTAGACTTTAAAGCGTCTGATAGCTAGTTTGAACGTTAATGTAAATAATACCATATGCTAAATTCCTGTTTTTAATTCAGAAGAGTTTCCACCATACCGCTGCAAGACGGTCACGGCAGCCCCTCTCTTTTACTAACTCTTGGCTGGTGGTGGTTGATTTTGTCAACACAAAATGATGCAAAAAAGCTAGGAAAATGACATACTTTAGCATGTGGGTACTCATCTGTTAGCACTCAATGAGAGCTTTCAGATGAATACCAACATGACAGGGTTCAGATGGTTTTCAAAGCTTTTTGTACTTTTCTGCCATGGATGAAAGTAGCCTCAGCATGGAAAGGGTTTAAGCGAATTATTTGGCTGCATACCAAGGTTAAGTATAAAACCGATCCCTAAGACGATTATATCCCATTATGTCCATATATGATATAATAATAGGCGATTGATTCCTATGATTGCTTTTCTTTATATAATGATCTGACCCTGTCCTCTTAGCCCAGATAAGATTAAGCATCTCCACTGATTAAGGGATTAAGTGTACGGTTTTATGGGTAAATCCCTGACAACAGAGTATAATATAATCAGCAAAGTCGTCATACCTGCATTTCTAGCCGATGCTGATAACTCAGTGGGCAAATTATTGAATGGACATCGCATGCACACAATGCTGCTTTATGTAATTTCTGACATAACAAGACACCGTTGTATTATAGCTTTCAACCAAATAAAGCATATTCCATTTGATTCCAATATGTCCAGCCATATAAAGCAATATTTCGTTTTACAATGAGAGAGAGAGAGAGAGAGAGAGAGAGAGAGAGAGAGAGAGAGAGAGACTAGACAAAGAAAATTCCCAGCATATCGAAATCACTGGCACGGGTAACATATTAAGATCTAACGATGTTAACGCGTGTGGGATCATATGTATGTACGCGTGTATGCATGTGTGTATGTATGTATGTATGTATTGGCCCCCATGGTCCTTGCCAAAATTTGGAAACAGGGTGTCCAAATAGAGGTTTCATAGACTTTTGCGTGTCCAAAGTGTGATACAAAGTACATACTACTAATATAATAAACCCTATATATTTACAGATTTTGCTTTTTTAGGCCAGTAACTGGTTTGTGTCTGCTATAAAAGTGACACTACAGCTTCTACATCTTCTATCTTCTTAGAAAAGCCATCATCAGCAAATCCTGACATAAACTTTTGGGTGTCCAAACTGTCAAAAAACAGTGTTCTGGGTGTCCAAATGACACGTTGGACACATAGGCGGCTAAGCCCCTGATTGGCCCTGACCCCAAAGTGTTCATCTCTCTCTCTCTCTCTCTCTCTCTCTCTCTCTCTCTCTCTCTCTCTCTCTCTCTCTCTCTCTCTCTCTCTCTCTCTCTCTGGGTACTCAATAGTACTCTTTTCTTCTTATTACTTTTGAAATGGTTTTTGTCAGGGATATCGTTACACTAGTCAGTCATTGGTTTGTCAGTCAATACAAGGCTGACTATTTTAATCCATCTGTGCATGTTACGTCTCAAAAAGTCCGACTATTTTGACATGATATTCCTTAGAAAAACGAATAATAAAACCCAACCAATCTGAAAGCAGAAATGTTTGTTTAAACGTTTTAAGGTCTCACGACACTTTTAGAAATCTCAGTTTAATTTTCCTCAAATTTTGTCAAAGGAAAGAACATAGCACAGTGATCATCAAAACAACTTAAAATCATGGGGTCATCAGCTTAGTTTTTTTTCACAGATTTTTGAAAAACTAATGCAATTCATGTCGCAAACATCACTTTCTCCAAAATTGGTGGCTTTCTTTGGTAGATTTATCCCTTCAGAGATACTGACATAGCCTGAAATACGGTTTTGCCTTGTTTAAATTATTTTTCTGCTGTTATATAGGAATTATTGGGCAAAATCAAGGATTTCGAGAAACAAGTTTTTGACCCAAAATTGATATAAGTCAGAATTGCCTAGTTTAATTTTCACTAATTTTTGTCTACACTATATACACAATGCTCATAATCAGAAGGCATAAAGAAAATGATAGGTCATCGTATTAGTTTTCGAACCACAGATGGTCAAAGTTTGTAAAATAGGACTTTTGGGGGAATTTTTTTATGAAAACGTTAGAAAAGACTTACTCAATTGTTACCGTAAATACCCATGCTTATATAAGATATTGTTGAGCAAGGGAATCCTATTTTATACACATGAATTATCACACGTTATGCCTGAAAACGTGTCAAAACATTAAATTCAATGAATATTGAAATCACTGTAGCCAAAAACAAAAAAACTCATAGGATACAATTTATAATAGGCAGGTATAGTCAGAATTGGTACATATTCAACAAAAATCAATTTCTTTTCAATTTTTCCACTGATGTCAGGTAAATTGTAATAAATTATTTTAGTTTGTCCAATACCCAATAGGTGTCACCGTTATAGAGTATCGTAAGACCTTAAACAACTCTATCATTTATATTCCAAAATTTGCTTTAAATAGAAAATTACTGTCAAAAGTTTCAAAGTTGCAGACGACTTTTCGAGGAGACCTACCGTTATCCTCGCACATGATGCTTCCCGCCTCTGTGAAGCTGGAGTTCTGCGGGTACTTCTCATTGCGACCGCTGTCCCTATTCGTGTAGATCCCTGACTTGGTGAAGAAACGAGACATGATTAGATTCGTCCCCTTCGCCTCGTGTTCCTTATCCGCCTTCCCATACGTACCCCCCTCCTCCCCCACCCAGCCGCTGGGGCTGAATTTCTCCTCGCTGTGCCGGTAGGGGCTGGGGGGTATCCTCATACCCCGCACCCCACCACCACCCCCGCTGAACCCGTTTATGGTGAAGATTGCCCCGGGGGTGGGTCGTGGGTTGTGTTCGGATCTGTAGCGTTCAGCACGAGGGGGGCGGAACTCCCTATGCGCATACTTCCCCCTGTTCTTGATGTGGTAGTGGGCGAAGGAGCCGATGAAGAAAAAGATGAGGAGAATGGCGAGGATGAAGTACGGAAGCCAGAGAAGATCAGGAGGCATGCTGGGTAATATCACGACGACTCTTAATTATACCTTGGATGAGGAAAAGAATGGATATGTAGCGAGAGACCAATTGCTATATGCCCTATAGTTACATGCTGGACTCATGCCAGGTGTACCAGATAAGGCATCACAGCGAGGTCAAGTGGGAACAAGGACCAATCAGGGCTCTCGCATCGATTACATTACAGAGAAACCTTATCTCCACCACCAACTGGGGGTGCCCAGAGCACCAATTTTGGCCTATTAGCGGCTATTAGTGGACGCTGGTTGAGGCTAGCATGTTGAGGTTGACCGGCTGGTTTCGAATCCACTTGTGTTTGGTCATATAAGGTTATACATATTTAGAGGTACTCCACTGCCTGTACCAGTGTTATGGTGTATCGCCCCTATCTCGAGGAGCCCTGGTAAATTCAGAGATTTACTCTTTAACCAATCCGTACATGCTTTCCTAAGATTACGTTTCGCGCAAAACGTCCCGTATCAGAGTCTTCAACCAATTGAAGTTGGATACGTAATAGGAAGAAGACGAAAAAGAAGAGATACCGATATCTCTCCTGTAATGTAGTTAAGATCCTTTTTGAGAATACCTATGTACTGTACTTTTCTTTCATACTTTTGAAAATAACTTGTGAACAAAGCAATATCTCATAAAATATTTGAAGGGAAGTTGTTGTCTGACTTCTGATCAACATTCCTCCTTCAAATGTTTTCAAGTAAAATATTTCCATCTTTGTCAGGCCTCTTTTGGCCGCTCTGAGTGTAAATGGGTTAATAATATTTGTTCTACTTGAATGTTTGTAGATATCGTTTCTTTCAGTGATTTGTTCATTATATGAACGATCCAGACGCTATTCCATAGCATTGCAACTAAGGACGCACAAGACACAATGGGCCTTGGAACAATAATTTTGCTATTCCATAAGATCATTCATAAGGGCATTAATAGAATCCCCTTAGAAGAAAGGGGGATACTGATGTTGTCAGTTCACATGATATCATCCACCCCTTCTTATAATATCTGTTCTACTTGTATGTTTGTAGATATCGTTTAAAAAGGAAGTCAACACAGCACATACTAGTACAACGCGTCGGAGAGTAATGCTATACTGTCTGCATATACCTCAGGGTATGGTATATAGATGTTGTTTTCTATGTATTTGAGGATTAACAAAGCATGGTGCGATCGATATGGTAGTATTTGCCAGCAGTCGCAGCAGGTAGAAAGTGATTCCTGAGCAGGTGGTATTTTCACAGAAAGTTGCCTATTGTTTGGAGTCTATTCGAGGCGAGAAGAGAATGGATACTTCAAGACAATAGACCTGTATCAAGTCGCCGGAAAATACTTATTGCATTCTTCAGTATGACTCCACATCCTTGAACACTTATCGCCCCTATAGGCTAAGGGTATCGCTCACCATGTCAGATTCCTGGTATCAGCTTATTTGCTTGGGTAATTGATCCTCTATAGCTGCTAGTGGTAAGTTACTAGCAAAATAAGTGATATATATGTGTCCCTATGATATATGTGTAAGGTAGCCTATTTCTGATAGCTGGTATCAGAACATTTTTACTGCAGATGATAATGATGTGGTAGCAAAATGCTGTAGTATAGGTAAAACACATGTATTAGAATACATACGTATAGGAAAAGGGTAGGGTAAACTATTCGTGGTTTAAGATATCAATGCATTCTTTACTTCCAGGTGATGAGGTATGGATTCGGTGTACTTCCTGATGATGCGGAATTCGTGCCCGGTGTGTTTCTTGCCCTTTTTCCTTTTGAATTCTGCCGATGAGTGTTTAATCCCACAGATTCTTAGAAATAGATCAGCGATGGCATTGTATTCTTTCCCCTCTATTGTCAAACTTATTTTGTCTTGATTTGTAGAGCACCATTTGGTTTCATTTCACGCTTGGGTGGTCTTGGAGCTACCGTGAAATTATCAAATAAGTACGTGTTTTTAATATGGAAAGTGTGTATCACGTGTTAAATGCCGAGAATACCAAGTATCGCACATGCCATAAGTAAAAACAATGGCCATGAATAAAAAATGGCCGATACTCATTCATCTTTTTTTTGACGTTTCATGACGTTTGTCATGACGCTTTTTCATTAATTGCGTCAGTCAACTAGAGGCTTTCTCCCCTTGGTCTTCTATGGAGAGAGTTTTAGTCATGACTTCATTCGTTCAATTCCATATCCGATTCTGCAAAATAAAACGAATATCAGAAAGTGAGCTGAGTTATTGATATTGACTAGATCGTTTCATGAGTTTAATGCTTTCAAGATGAATGAGATTAGCTCTGTTGCCGGGAAACACATCATAGCATGTAAGTGCGAAATATAAGTCTTGAGGGAAGTATTGGCTAGTTCCTAGTACGTATATTGTGCATGTATTGTTTTGGGTTACTGACTGCTCTATTACTCAGACCATTGACTTCGGCCTATCTTTATCATTATTTGACGCACCTGTATCGTTTACTTGTATTTTTACCCAGCTTTTCCTATCGCTAAAGGGCGACTTTGATGCAAACCAAAGCTGTGAAGATGCATTACTTGACGCGTGGTAGTCCTTCGCTGGACAATTACCCTTGAATTATATATTACTTTCATTGCTTATGTTATACTTTGTACTAAATAACATAACGAATTCTTCCACCTTGTGGTAAGAAGTTTATTTGCAGATGGACTTTCTTATAATGGATGTATGAAATAATTTGTAATATATACACAGTCAATAAAGAATCATCATTGCTTACGTTTCACGAAATAAAATGAAGCTGTAAATTGAGAAAAACATAAGCAGTATATATATATATATATATATATATATATATATTATATATATATATATATTATATTATATATATATATATATATATATATATATATATATATATATATATATATATATATATATATATTCTTTATTGACTGTAGTTTTGCTACAAAAGCAATGACAGAAAACATATTTCGAAAGTAATTAGAAGATAAGAATACTATTGTGCACCCAGAGAGAGAGAGAGAGAGAGAGAGAGAGAGAGAGAGAGAGGAGAGAGAGAGAGAGAGAGAGAGAGAGAGAGAGATGAAAACCAATAACTAAATGATAAAGTTGAAAAAAAAAACATTTACTAACTTACTGTGTTCCATAGAGCTAAGGTGATATTTTCAACACAATGCATGAACGATCACTACCTACATCATTGGCATGATACAATGAACTCCATCCAGATAATCAGGACGTGCTTTTCATCTTAGACGGCAGTGTGTGTATGTAGGTAGGAGGAGACGTGCATACTTTATGCAGTACAGCAGTGTGGGTAAACAAAGATCAATAGGTGGGAGAGCCTCCTTCTGACGCTTTCCCTCGCACTACTATAGTCAAGGTAAGAGCAGAACGTAATCAGACCTCCAGGCCATTAGACGAACTGCTGCCGCCACACTGCTGCAGCAGGATATATATATATATATATATATATATATGTATATATATATATATATATATATATATATATATATATATATATAGATATATATTATATATATATATATATATATATATATATATATATATATAATATATATATATATATATATATATATATATATATATATATATACATCATACATACTATACATACATACATACATATATATATCTTGGATTAGTTTGGTCTTCTAAGTATATATATATATATATATATATATATATATATATATATATATATATATATATATATATATATATATATATATATATATATATATATGTACGTACGTACGTAAGTATGTATGTTTGTATGTATGCATGCATGTGTGTACGTAATGTGCGTCTGTTTGTATGTATGATTTTAGGGTAAGATTGGAAATCTTATCTCACGATGTGTAGGGTATAACATTTAAGATCCTTGTACATAAATCCAAATTCCTCCAATATTGTACAAGAAGATGCATTTGTTGTGCGGCTATATGTGCCATTAGGTGATTGTTTGTTTTTCTTTTGTTTGTGTTGTTAAGAAATAAAAAACATGCGTTTTGCAGAAAATGAAAAAAAAAAGATTTTCCTAATACACTCTCCGAAGAAATACACTAGTACTTATTGGCCAGCCTTTTTTAATACCGCATGTGTGCACTCCATGCCAAGTGATGAGCATTAACCCATTAACACTCAGAGGAGCCAACACAGGCCTGACAAATTTGAATACTAGTATATTACTTTCAAAGCATTATCTGGAAAACATTTGAAGGAGAATGTTTATCAGGATCCAAACTACAACTCTCCTTCAAATATTTTGTGAACTTTAGCTTTGTTCTCAAGTTATTCGCGAAAGTACGAAAGTAGCAGACGTTAGGTTCTAGTGGATTTCTAAGTGTGAATGGGTTAAACTGTACCATGATGCTGGACAGACCTGAGTGTTACCTCTGCTATTAAGATTGCAGCTCATGTGCATTGTGTGCATGTATACTATTTGACTGTATATTTACTGAAAAAAGACCCACAAAACAAAATATATCTAGACAACCAAAATGAACAAATAGAGTAAATAATACACGTAACTCAAATTATATGAATGAGAACAGAAGGAAACGAATCAAGGTAGAAAAAAACTAACAATGCGCAGGAGCACATGGGGCACAATTCCAAACTCTGCTTTTACATTATAGCATTACTGATAGATATTAGTATTATAAGTATTATTACATGCTAATGCCTGCATGCGTATCGCACCCTTCCAAAAAGAAACTGCAAGGAAGCTACTGACCAGTGGACGATAGTGAATATGGCAGACAAAACGACGCTAACAGATATTATAACTTGTTAATTTGGCGTGGTTTTTAATTTGGCGTTTTTTGGGCGAATGCCCATCAATGCCAAATTAAAGATCGGATAAAATATTTCTACATAAAGATGGCGTTGTTCTGACTGCTCCAGACGCTAAAATAAGTACAGGGAAAATATCTTTTTGAAAAAAAAAACGCCAACTTAAGTGCACGCCAAATTAACCAGTTATACAGTAGCGTGGGAAGTTCACTTACGGTTGTAATGGATGCATGGCTTGCTGGTTAATAATCAGCTGCATGACGCGGATGATATGATGCGTGATATAAGCTGCTAGTCTATTGTGTCTGGTTGCTTAGATGAAGCGATCAACACTATATTACCTACGTGTGTTTACCCGAGTAGTTAATTATTAATACTCAGAATGCGAATCACAGTTAGTTAGAAGTGCGGTATGTGGTGCACAGGGGCGGATCCAGGATTTAAGAAGGGGGGGTTCAATGTAGTTCCAAAAAGTGACACTGGTGGCGCCACTCGCAATTATTTATAAAACACCACCAGGAGTCAACTGCAGAGAGCTAAAAATAATAATTTCATACGAGATATAAAATAATAATAATCTCATAAGATATATAACAAAATACGTAGAGTAAGAGTGAAATTTTTTATAAAATATTTCATATTAATTATGATATGCAAAATCGAATTTGGTGATGCCACATTGTCCTAATTTTTGGTCGCAAGATTGAACGGACCTCTTGCACTTTCAAACATTTAAGAAATATATTTTACCTTTTGGAGAGATTTAACAATGTGAACACCCTGGGGGTGAGGGGAAGAAATTTTGCCCACTATGCTAATTGATGTTAGCGTAATTGCGATACATGCATCTCGGGGGGGGGAGGGGGGGGTTCAATTGGAGACACTCTTTCATTTGTGATATGACTAAACACCAGTCATGAGAGTCATTCAGTAAATTTCACCTTCTGCGCTCGGTCGAATTCTCAGAAATCAACGCTTTCATTTTTTTCTAATTAGGCTGAACCATTTCTATTAAACCTTTTTACAAATAATACTCTACGCCCAATGTTGTTTGACCAGTTTTGCACTTCAGATGCAAATGGGTTAAGCCACCTCAAAAGGTGTTAAGTTGTGGTTATTTATGTATCTGTTGGCTATTAGTTAGGTATTTTCCATAGGGTTTGAGGAATCAAGTGATCTAGAAGTTTGAGAATCAACTAACCCCCTCACATAGCAAACATCAGGTTTTCAAGCTATTCTTAGTCTGCAAACGACTGGACTGGACTGTCTGTATCCGCTGGACCAGTGACCTGTAATCTATATATCTCTGCCTGGAATAAGGAATCAAGTGATCTTGAAGTTTGAGAATAAACGACCGCCCTCCTTCCCTTCCCCTAACAAACATCAGGTTTTCCAAGGTATTCTTAGTCTGAAATCGACTGGACTGTGATTATGTATCCGCTAGACTAAGGAATCAAGTGGTCTAGAAGTTTGAGAATCAACGAACCCCCCTCCCCTAACAGATTTCAGGTTTCCCAAGCTATTCTTAGTCTGCAATCGACTGGACTGTAATTCTGTATCCGCTAGACTAAGGAATGAATCAAGTGATCTAGAGGTTCGAGAATCAACGAACCCCCCCCCCCCCCCCCCCTCACCTAACAAGCTTCAGGTTATCCAAGCTATTCTTAGTCTGCGAACGACTGGACTGTAATTCTGTATCCGCTGGTTCAAGGCGGATAATCCCCTCGAGCAGGATGTTCCTCCACTCGGACCTACACCTGGCTGACACCAATCAGCCTGTTGCCTACTCAGGGCCAGCGGAAACAAAAGATGTGGACAGAATTGCAAATTGCAACTGGTCGCCGCGGCAGGAAAAACAATTAGTTTTGATGTTTGTCCACAGGTGGCGTGGTGGTGCAACATGACTCACCAGCCAGGGGGGGTTCGACGAACCCCTCGAACCCCCCCTGGATCCGCCCCTGGCAGGTTTACACACAATCACACACATACATACCTACCATATACGTTACAAATATATATATGTATGTAGTATGTATGTGTATGTATGTATGTATGTATATATATATATATATATATATATAT